>CM037782.1:22137977-22187977 GCA_021229015.1 Solen grandis
AGTGCTTGCATTTATCTACCCGAACTGCAAGCAGACATGTTAACACCGGCGAGTGCGCAGCCATTTTGTAACCTGGCAACGACATGCGAATTTTACGATGAATAAAAATATCGTTGTCATCTACCGCTAATTGTCGCTAATAAATACGCGTCGTTGTCTTGCCGGGTTCCACTACGAAAATTGGCCATAAAAAAAATGCGGTCGGGGGTAAAAAAGTACGGTCGGTCGGGTCACCAGAAACAAGAGTATTTTTTTTTTAGGCCTAACCTTGTTCTTAGATAGCAGTGGGTTGGGGAAGCATCCCACTGACTATCTTACAAAGAGTTCACATATATATGTATATTTAAATCTCTCAGCATCATAAATGTAAGATTTTTATAAACAAACAGAAAATGCATATCTTAACATGTAAATAATTAAGCTCTTTTAGAATCAAAGGATAACAAAATGAGTTATTGGATGTTACCTAAAGAATTGATAAAACTAATTGAAGAGGAAAGTATACATGAGAGAAAAAAGGTGCCTTTGCATTTATGTGCAGATTTGATAAGTTGCTTGGAAATATTTTTTGCAGAGTTTAAAAAATGGAATTTGTTTCAAGAACATTTGATCACTAATCTTATTATTGTAAGGTTGCTTTTTCTGGTCATCTTTACCAAAAGTAAAAAAGAAAAATCCAATGAAGCTCACATTTCAGTTGCATATTGCTGAAAAAAAATTGACAACGGGCATCCAAGTCTCCTCAGAAAATCATGGATCCCAGTTAAATTTTGTTATTAATTTCTTAATATGTATACCATAGAGAGGCCCCATTTTGATGACTTCATAGTGCTCTTCCCCACCCCAGGACATGAAAAAAAGGTATAGTTAGTTGCCCTAAAAGGGCAGATGTAACTTGTATGTGCAATTTGATAAAAAAGAGCATTTCTTTTTCAGAAAATATAATGAAATTCAAAATATGAAGCTTTCTTCTGTAACATTGAAAGTTATCCAAATAAAAGGTATAAGATCTAGAATTGTTTATGTAGACATATATTATCCATTCTGACAGGATAATTAAAATATATTAAAATTGTAGTAACTTTAAAATAAAATTCCATTTTGATAAACATAATTATTGTTTAATCAGATTTTTCATTAGTTTTTTTTTTTTGTCTCCAAAACCTTTTTTCTTCTTTTTTTTTCTTTTTTTTTTTCAAAACACAATGGGAACTTTTGTGCTAATTTCTAAATATAATATTTTTTTAAATTAAGATCTGATATTTTTTTTAAAGAAAAAAAAAACTGAATCTAATAATAATGCAAACTTATCTCAGTGCATTACCCCACCCACTTCACTTAATTTACCCTACGATCATAAATATTGTAAGTTTAAAGCCAATCTTATTTTTAAAAAATGATGTAAAATCTGTATTTACTGTTTCTTATTTCAAACGTTTATGTTTTAAAACAATTTTTAATTGTTTGATGGCTGTAAACAAAATTTATCAGTTCATGCTTTTTAAATGGTTTTCTTCGAACATACCGGAAGTAAACATAGATTAATTTAAAAACTGTAATAATTTATGCTTTTAACATTATTAATCTTTAGAGACAGATAAATTAAACATGATAAAAATTATTATGACAATTATCCGCCTCTCTGAACATAATTTTATCGGACCATTTCATTGGTTGATATTTTTGGAAAAATGGAATTTTTCGTCTGTAAAGTTTTCGTCTGTCTGCAAAAGATTAATCTGACTTTTGAATTGTTGACACTGATTTGCCTAAGAAAAGTTGAGACTTTGGAGAGAATAAGTTTAAGAATATTTGTTATAAATCTTATGGCTGGACTAGGGCATGTTTTCCACTTCATCATACTTGGATTTCAAAAGATGGCAGAATATGTGTTTTAGATGAATAATGACAACGTTCTATATTTCTTCCCCAGGTAGTCAACAATAATACTTACCTTCGTAATAAATGCAATTAAAATTTACTTTTTTTTGTGCCAAACATCTGCACATAATTGTGTTAATACTTATTACTAGAATAGCCGACTGTTAATCATGGATTGTGTCGGTTGATTGACACCGACTTTGAACATTGGGTGACTATGTCTGTGTTACACATACACACGCTAAGGTTTGTCGACAAAATCAAAGGATGCTGAGAAAACAGTATGGGGTGAAACTTTTACCAACAAAGGCAAAGCAGGGCACTCTCTGAAAGGGGCAGGGCAGAGATCAATGGCAGCAGGGCGTTTATCAATGGCGGCAGGGCACGGCGCCCTGCCATTTCATCCTAGCTGGATTACTGGCTGTGTATTGCCAGCAAAAAAGTATCATGATGTATTATGATATTGTAGGCCTGATACGATACAGTATCACGATACTTGATAATATATAAATAATGTTTTCTGCTGTAAATTTTTGTGTCTATGTTGCTATGCCGCTTAGACGCATGGAAAAATGATAGAAAAATGCATTTTTAAGTTAATTTTAATTTTAAAAAATCTTTATTTTATTTTGAAATTTAGTCTACCAGTCAGTCTAGTCAACAAAAGGTAACACAACAGAAATAGACTCTTTATGCTGAAGATATAAGCTGCAGGCCAAGCGGCATATTCAATTTCGCTGATTTACACCAATAACTGTCATCCATTGAAGTTTCATTTGAGAATCGATTCTTGAGGTTAGAATCATGATAAGGTATCGTCAGGAAAAAATGGTAAGGTATCGATGAAATCCACCCAGCTCTAAATGCCGTCTATATTCTCTGAATATTTTGACCAAAGGTAGATACCTTATTATTGGAAGAGGAAGTTTCAGATCAATAGGTCAACGTCAAGGTCACAGTTACTAAAAATAGATTTTTGTTTGTTTCATAAATAACTTCTTTTGGGAGTGAGGTATGATGATCATAGGTAGTAGATAGATACCTTATGGGAAGAGGAAGATTGGGATTTAATTTCAGGTCAGTAGGGTCATGGTCACTGTTAATAAAAAAAATAGTTTTGCATCAAACCCTTAATTTTTTCTTGGTAGGTAGATACCTTATGGAAAGAAGAAGATTGGGATTTTGTTTCAAATCAATAGGGTCAAGGCCACTGTTACTAAAATAATATTATGTTATCATCAATGAGTTATGATGCCATCAGCATTCTAAAAGAAAATACATAATTATATTTGTTCTTAAAACTGGCATGGCTATAAAAAAAAAAAAAAAAAAAGAACTTGTAAAACACGTATGTGTTTGGGTGGCAGGGATGTCAATTTGTGTGATGTCATATGTTTGCTTTTGCGGCAGGGCTGGAATTAAATGGTAGTCTAGTTGCCTTAGGCGACCTTTGAAAACCTGGTTTCGAATCATTTGATGTGTTCCTTGTTCTTAGATTTATTTTACAAACTGTGGCTTTCTAATTGGGCAAAATAACATTATCAATAAAATTTTGAGGTATCATAATGAAGATTACCTACTTAAAGGTATTATAGGTAATAGAAAGTTTCAAATCAAAATTAAAATTATAAGATTAAGACAAATTTTATTGAAATGCCAAGAATATTTCATTAAAAGCTTTATCAATGGGAAAATAGGTAGATATTTTGGGAAAAAATGTCAGTTTTGAGGTAGCCCGGGAAACCATCTGTAAAAGGTGGTAAATTTACACACACACACACAAAAAGAAAAGAAATCACTGTCCTTTTAACATTTTTTTGTTGATTTTACAGATCACGTCAGTGAATTTTTTTTTTGGTGTTAATTTACCACCTAGTCAAAAAATGACATTTTCTCTCAAAGTAACTTCCTATTTTCCCTATAAAATAGCTTTTCTTTTCAGCAGAAATAATTCATGGAATTTTAATGAAATTTGTTTTTATAATTTAACCCTTTCCCTCATAGAGGAAACCATGAAAAGACCTATGCGAACAGCATAAAACCAGATCAGTCTGCGAGTAACTGTTCGCTGCTCCTCAGTGGTCAGGAATTGAGGAATTAATCAAATATGGTAAGGTTTAACTGTGGTTTTCTGCAGATCAGGCTATATGTGCTACCTATTGAGTGCGTCAAAATGAGTCTATATGAGGGAAAGGGTTAAATGCTGATTAGAAACTTTTTGATTTGGTAATCATTTTGGTAAAAAAACATTTTCATTATCTTATGATTTTCCAGTTTTTGATTGATAACTCTAATTTTTCCAATAAAAATGTCAAAGGTATTAAAAAAAAAAAAAAAACTAAAAAATTATCTGCATGTTACATAATAGTAATGTTGGTGATATGGTTAATGTACATGTTCTGTACAAAAGGGAAGATACTCTGGCTGTCTTGACTTGCAGCATATTAAGAAGAAGTTAGATCAAAGGGAGGAAACTGTTAGCTTACCCCGGTGTGCTTGTATTGATTTTTGAGTTTCTGCTGTAGCATTGCGAAATTTCTCATTTATGAGTTTGCGTAGGCAGAGAATAGAGGTTGTTTGGAGAAATTCTTGTACAAGTATGTACAACTGCACCTCCACATCAGCTGGAGCTAGACAAATAACAAAGGTCAAATTGTCTAAGACTTGGGATGTTTATCTGGGAAGACACTATCATTTACTCTTTATACATTGCATACATTGTTTGTTCTGTGAGGAGGCTGTTTACTTTCGTTAAGCATGATTGTTTGAACAAGAACAATCATATCTGAACTGTATTATTACTTAAATGCAGAGACCTTGAGAATTCACTGGTAATAATTGGTTGAGGTATAGGATTTGAAACCAATACTCTCTGTAACAAAGACTTTTTTTTATCACTTTATTGATGCTGACTTTGGCGACATAGAAGAATTTAAATTTGTGTATCCAAATTTTAATCTTTCATCATTAAATCCTACTTTAGTGTACATTTGATTCCTTCCTGAATGAAAGTAAAATAACATTTTATTAGCCAGCTTTTGTTGGAGCACTGTCTTTTAGCACTGATTAGAAGTCAAGAAACAGACACAAAAGAACTTAACCACTCTAAGTCTTTACTCAGCATGGCAAGTCATTACAAAGTTATTGACTGATATGTACTGGGGAAAAAGTCAACATTCACTGGCTGTGGAGGGTGTCTGTTTATATAGGTGTTCAGTAAAGACTAAAGAATTAATTTTCACGATAGTGTAGTTTTTTTTTTTTCATTAGATAAGTAGTACAAACTTGTTTATCTTTACAAATCGTTCCTCACAGATTCCTTATTTCTAAGGCATTCTTGCTGAATTACCCCATAAAATGAAGATGTAATCCCAATCAGATGCTGTTCATGTACATATTTTTAGTCAAGCTTTCCTTTACCCCAATGGCCAAGTGGTAAGAGCATTGACCTCTTGAGAAGGAGGTTGTGGGTTCAATCCCCACCCAAGCCATACCAAAGTCATTAATTTGGTATGGGTAGAGCTCCCTTGTTGGCTCTCAGCATGTAAAGGTAGTTCCAGGATTGGTTAGCCCGATAATGTGACTGGGTCTACGGCCTGATATTGCAGTGTCGCAGCTCTATAGTCTATAATTATATGTTTCAAGTAGACATAGTCTCCAAATGACTGAAATACTGCTGGTGGGACGTTAAACCCACCAAACAAACATCATTTACCAAGCACAAAACTTGCATTGTATTTGTTCCTTTGTATACATGTAATGATTTTATAGATCTATATGAATTTGGGCATTGTTTTAAGTGCTTTAGATCTTGCCAAATGTATGCAATTCTGTACAAAGCTACAGAAAAATGTACATTGAGAATAAATGATTTAAAAATAAAACAGCATGTAGGTCATGCAAAACCATATCTCAGTAGTGGTATATCACTTTAAAAAAACTTTCAGAATATTCTGCATTTTCATTGTTTGGAAATATTTCATTCAATATAATGTCTAAGCTTAATAGTCCCTTTCTTTCAGATGTTGGGGAAGGGGCAATGATAACATATTTTGGGTAAAAATCACCATTTTTTTTTCTTCTTGGGAAAGAAAAATCCTCAAGTAAAAAGCAAATTTGAGGAAAACTGCATGAATTTAAAAGATTTTTTCAGAGGGGAAGGCATCTTTGAACGGCTCCTTGAAGGAGCCTTCTGATCAGAGATTTTACTGTTTACTCATAAAATATTCGAGCTCAGATTCTCTACAGTCTGAACGGAATTTTTTTTTTATTTCTTATACCATTTAAAGTTCAGTCAATATTCATTAAGTCATAAATTTGTACATGAATATTTATGAAGTTACTGATTAAGAGTCATCAAAGAAGAAAAAGTAGGAGACAAAATCAGCCTGTGAGTTAAACTTACTGTCACTTCTCAGTACCCAGAATTTGCTTTTAGTGAGATAAGGGGTTTTCTATCAGACTATGGTATTTGTGGTGTAAAATGGTGTTTTGACTAGGTTTTGATAAAAAGGTTGAAAGCGTTCTGGTCCACACAAGTTACAGGACTAGCCATGTTGGTTTCAACCTCATTGGGAATTCTAGAACGTGTGATGTTTTTGAAACTCTTCAGGCAATGATCATTTCAGTCTTAATGATTGTGTAACCTTAATCTCATATACAAATGTTCTGATTCCTTTGTAAACAGATGAAAATCAGCTCAAGGTCTCCTCTGTTAAAAACTGTTTTATAATCATACAATTTTGTAGCTCAGATTCTACACAATGTATGGCAAAGAAAATTCTTTTGTGATCTCCTTATGTCCGTCGTCTGTGTGTGCATCTGGTGTCAACAGTTTTCTTTAAACAACAGCCCCCTCCTTAACCACTGGGCCAATTTTGATGAAAATTTGTTCAAATGGTTCTGCTCCATTGCATATCTGGGTAAAAGGAGCTAAAAATAGATTTGTTAAGTGAAAGCATTAAAAAAATTCTCCGAAACCGCATGACCTTGGGCTTAGATATTTGATGTGTGGCATTGTCTTATGAACCTTTACCAAGATTATTCAAATCAGGACTGTGTGGTCAAAATTGGTCCAACCCCAGGGTTCACTTTGATTTTACATGGAGTTTCATTGGAAAAACTAGAAAAATCTTCTAGTCTCCGAAACCACAAGGCCTGGAGTTAAGATTTTTTAATGTGACTTTTCTCTCCAGTAGTCAATGGTAACCAATTAAATGTACAACTTCATGGATTTTCTACAAGGACATTTGCTCATAAATATATTGAATCAGGGCTTTTTTCAGGTATCCCATTGGGCTGAATATCGGCCCTATTCCCAATGCTATTTAGGTACATTTTTTCCCAATCAAGAAAAAAAATCCCAAAGCCAAGAAATATATATATTTTTTTACAAATATTTCCCAAATAAATTGGTTTTGTTTACATTAACAGGTCTTGTAGGTAAAATTATTGCACACATTGCCTGAGGTCATGGTATATTATAGTTTAATTTTATGATGTATAATGTGAACTGTTGTATGTATTTCAATGGCTCAAATTTCCCTATTTTATCGATTCGACAATTATTTTTTCAACAATTATTTTTTCCTTAATTTTCCAATTTTACTGATAAAAAAATTCCCAAATTTGACTGGGGCCTTTTTCCCAAAAAGCCTGAAAAAAGCCCTGTGAATACTGTTCTTCTAATTTATGTTGATAATTTATTTAAAACATATATTTAATTCTGTGATACATGTACCTCTGTAGTATATTTTTAACCAGGTTTTCAACTAGTTGAAACCTGGTTATTAGAATGCCGAACGTCGTTGGGCGGGCGGGCGGGCGTCAAACTTTCGTTTCCGCTCAATAACTTAAGTTAGAATTTAGATATAGCAATTATATTTGATGGGTAGATACCTTATGAGAAGAGGAAGGTTGGGATTGCTTTTCAGGTTAATCGGGTCAAGGTCAAGGTCACAGTGGTTAAAAATAGATTTTTTGTTTCTGCTCGATAACTTGGGTAAAAATGAAGGTATAACATTCATATTTAATAGGTAGATAGCTTATGGGAAGAGGAAGGTTTGGATTGCTTTTCAGGTAAATCAGGTCAAGGTCAAGGTCACAATGGCTTAAAATATATTTTTTGTTTCCTCTTGATATCTCGAGTTAGAATGAAGGTATAGCATTCATATTTGATAAGTAGATACCTTTAGGGAAGAGGAAGGTTGGAATTGCTTTTCAGGGAAAATGGATCAAGGTCAAGATCACTATGACTAAAATATATTAGAAAATGGATCAAGGTCAAGGTCAATATGACTAAATATATATATATATATATATATATATATATATATATATATATATATATATTTTTTTTTTTTATTTTTTTTCTTTTCTGTTTGATAGCGGCTTGCTATGAATGCTTTTGTTTTTATGCTTCACTTATGCTTTTCTTCATTTACATAGTTGCGGTGCCCTTGTTATCTTGACAAATATTATACAAATGTCTGATTGCTAGAATTGCTTAATAAACCTTCAATAAGAAATAAAATAAATGCATTTGTATCGGTCTTTGGATAATTCCTGTAGGTTGCTTTTCATGTTTTAAAATATCCATAATTTCCTTGAACTAACATTTAATTTTGAATCTTGTATTTTACCCTGCATTGATATTGCAGGTCAGAGACAATTACCCTTTGACAATCTGAATTCACACCTTTGAGCTTGTTTTCATGTAACATATAGTGACACATTCTTTTATTTGCTTAAATTCTCCTTCTTCATTTCTGAATGCATTCTGCCCAAATCTACACAGTATGGCCAGTACATAGTGACTTGACCTATATTGTCAATTTAACCATATTTCTTAGAGTTATGACCCTTATTTACTCTTCATCCATGTAACATAAAGTATTAATGTTCTTTGGTGATCATTTTATAAATAAAATCTTCATTTCGAATTGGATTTTCCATGTTGAAAACCTGGTTTTGTGACAGTCCCTATCGCTTTAAGCCTTGTATTTCTTTGTATGTGTATTGGATAATGAATGACTTTTTGTGTGTGAGTTTAATCATGTTTAATTCCTTTAAACCTTACCTTGATAAATTTCTTAATTGGTATCGTTCTTTCTTCATTTTGGACTGAATCATTTGTAATTATGGGGATGCTTACCAAAAATTTATTATTAGAACGGTTAGCAATGAAGACCAATATGAGACTGCACCGATATGCATACTGATATTGGTCTGCACTGGCCACAAAGGCAGTCACATTGCTAACAGCATTGTACTGGTAATTAGTACAAATCTGCCATTTTCACCTGGAAAGAAAATGCTTATCCAATTAAAGTACAGAACTTGGAACAGAATTTAAAAATGATTACAGTAAATTTGACGGACTGTCCAAGGCTGACCTGTGACGTCCAAGGAAAACAATACATGTACACTTTCATGCTATCTTAAACGATAATACATTATTGTAATTAATTAGATATTTTTAAAAAAATATTAATTGTGAATAACATGTAAATCTTATCAATAAAAAGTAATATTTTGGTGCATATATTACTTTGGTTCTTACCAGGATACTAAAGATTTTAGTCCTTTTTATAGATTCTCTGAAAAGTCCCCTGTGTATTTGCATATGTATAGGATGTGTATCAGTGTTAAGGAAATCTGGAGCCAGGTATTTCCAACAAAATTCAGAGCGCTCTATCAAATTAGGAGTCGGTGAAATTCCTGTGGTATTGAATGAATGTAATATTGTTCTGAAACTCTTGTTTTTTAATATGTGAGGATGAAAACAAAAATGTATGACATTTCTACATTTGTGATTTAAAATTTCTCATAAAAGCAGATTTTTTTTTTTTTATTTAAAATAATGATTATGAAATATTTGAAGAGGATTTCATCTCATGTATTTATTATAATGTTATCCACAGCTCAGAAGTTACATAACTTTTTAATACACTCATCTGCCTCTGATTTGTAGCTATATATTCATTCAGTTCAGAATATTGCAGAGAAAGTCAGGAAATTAAAATATGGCTTGTTTTACTTGGGGAAAACCCATTTGGAACCCCTTTGCTGGCATCAGCAGTGTCCTGCACTGACCCAGTGTTTCTAATACTTAGTTGTTCTTCATTACATATGACTAGACAGATAGACTGCAGAAGCTGTTGTAACAAGAAATCTGATTGGTTTAGAACAGATGTTTTAACCTAAGGGCTAAACTTATTGGACCAATTATGGAGTCTGAGATGTTTGTTGTCAAGCTGTATTATGAAACATGGTACATACTGATTGACTCTGCTCAGCTCAATATTTATGCATAGTGTAGACAGTCTGTGTTTCATGGTTGCTTGCTCCTTGTACAGGGGTTGTGTAGAGAGTAACGAGAGCCACTCACTGGGTGGGGATCAT
The DNA here is from genome assembly GCA_021229015.1 of Solen grandis. Lineage (NCBI taxonomy): Eukaryota > Metazoa > Mollusca > Bivalvia > Adapedonta > Solenidae > Solen > Solen grandis. The sequence goes on from CM037782.1 coordinate 22,148,262, forward strand.
TACTTGCACATGTAGCATAGATGGTAAGGCTTGCTTCACGTGGTGCTTATAGATCTAATAACAAGGATCGGAGGATTACAGTGGGTTGGAACTGGGTCATCTAGATAGCGGTGTGTTTGAAATGAAAAGGTCAGAGGTCAACATATGATGCTCATCTTCACTGGAAGGACAGAGACATGGTTTTGGAATGAGGAGAGAAGGATCCTAACGTGTTGATATCTGAAGTGACATTACTGGAGATACGGACTACAATTTTTTGCATTCTGGACTGTCTGAGATAATCATAAAATATCTTCAACTTGTGGGCACATGTATCTTAGACATTGAGGTGTACAAACGTATCTAATGTGGGGTCTGCCTGTCTGAGGGAGTCTCCGTGCTACTACATGTCTCTTATCTTCAGCCTTTCATCTCAACATTATCACCTGTGTATACCTGAGTTACACAGGAGTCTACCTGTCGTCTCCAGGGCTAGGTAATGGCTGAGGATGTGTAAAGACACTGTCGCTAAAAAAAATGAAAGTGACACATGGATGTTCTTAGTCCCAACACTGCCTTAGAATTTCCCTCAGGGCATATTGTCTAGGATATAGAGATTTCAGTGAAACAAGATTCTGTGGTGTATATATTGTTTATAGTGTATCTCGGGCACATTGCTCGTGCCTGTGTGGTTGTGGACCTTGTTTGTAATCAAGACAACTATAATTGGAGATCATTTCTCACGTTTTGTGAGATTATTATCTATGTTGGACAAGTCATGTGACCTCTACTCTTTCTAAATCTTTTCATTATACCGGTCACAATGCGTGACATAATGGTAATGTGAGGGATTTATGGATCGTACAAGCAGTCTGGTACATCTTATTGTTTTTACATCACAAAAGAGACATAATTATATTTCAAATTCTAATTTACTTTCTGGAATAAGTGCAATCTAGGAAAGTAGTTGTTTTGTTTAGATTGTTGGCATCTCCTGCCTGTATTCTGAGGAGGCTGTTTACTGTTAAGTATACATGTGTTACTGAGGACAGCCTGCAGGAAGTATTCTTGGAATTCACATGGCCTAAAATCCATGTAAGAACTCAGACAGCCTTTACTAACGTACATAGTAGATACTGGCATATTACAGCTTATTGATGTGAGAGATACAGAGACGACAGTTGTTGGAAGAAGATTCTGTGACAGCGGAATAGTGTGGAAATGTGTCTGCAGCCGACTGCTGATAAAACTATTACTGTACTTGGAAACGGTCCCCCAATTGTCTACAGCAGTATGGTGGTTCCTGCATGGCAGGCAGAAAATGGCCCAAACTGAGGATCAGCTGACTGGGGTCACAGAGTTCACCTTTTAGCTGTAATGTCTGTGTTGTCTAGAAGCTTACCACAGATAAATTGAGCTTCTCCAGCCTCCTGCTTCATCGTTTCACCAGTCAAAATTCATTTAAAAGTATATTGGGTAGAAAAATATGTTTACCAGTGTGTTTTTATGGTGTTGATGTACTTGGTATGTGAATGTAAGTAAAAGAATGTGCACCACTAATGATATGGGAAAAAGAAACATGTTTGATTTAGTTACACATAGTAGGATGTGTCTGGATAATTGTATAGCATTGCGTCATCTGCTTGCCATGGGATAATCATACAGATGGTTGATTTTACAAAATCATCAATTTAGAGTCAATATGAGTGATACTTTTTGAATGAGACTCTTGTATTTATTAGAAATAAAGAAATAAAAAAGTCATATGTGTTTTTCATGACGGTGGATGCTTTTTATATGGCTCAAGTGTCTTGTTGAGTCAGGCAGGAAATGTTGGTACAGTTTGATACTTTGTGGTTGTCTGAATTGTGTCGGAAGTGAGGGATGTATTCCTTGGTTCTTTGTGTGTTTTATATCTAAGGGAAACAAATTTCTTTGTTAATTCATAGCACACTGTGGTTTTGTAAAGGAAGAAATCAACATTCGTACTGGATATGAATTATGACAAAGAATGATATTAAGATTAAGTATTAAATCATCAAAGAGTTTGAAATCAAATATAAAGATGGTGTAAAGGATGCTTGTTCTTTATGTGTTGGCAAACAATGGATAATGTGTCTGTGATCTTCAGTATTGATAAATCTGTGGGATAATTGGACAGGTGGATTGTACTGACAAAGAATTTGTTAAAAAAAAAACAGGATATAACAGAAAGCTACTGTATGATCCTCACTAATGGTGAGTGGTGGGCAGATGCCTAGCAACGAAATGGTTGACATGGATACAACAGGAAGTGGTGGTGTTAAGGATCCTTTGCCCCTTACTGACAGGACACTGTGGCTGAAACACCAGCAGGAAGCCTATGTGGAGACAATGAAGTTCAAACGTTAGTATACATTTCTCCTCAACACTTGATAGACTCTGTAGTACCCTTGGTAAGGGTCCCTTACATTTGGATGTTGTCTTTGTCTATCACTTTTTCTGTTTTGTTTTGTCAAATTACTGTATTTTCCTTCCTTACTTCCTTCTAAACACTGTCACTTTCCTTTCCTTTACTGACTGTATCTCTTTTATTTTCACTCTCTTTCTATCACCCATATTGGATTTAACCATTGAAGGGGCTATCATGTTAAAGAGGGGAAAAAACCCATTGAAAGAATCACCATAGAGATTATTTTGTTCACATGTCTGTTAGCTTGAAACAAGTTAAATGGAAATTTAATTAAGAATACTTGTCATGGTTGTAATTTTTGACAAAAAGTTGTTGGAACTGTATAAATGAATTGCCAATAAACCTTAGTAGTCAGATATGTACAATAACAAGGCTTATCTGAATAGAAAATGTCACTCTGACTTTTGGTTCAATATGTCTGGTACAGGGACTCAGACGTAGAATTGCATTACAAGTCATTTAGTCGGCTTACATATTGTGATTGGAACAATATAGCTTTACAAGAGAGAGAGAGGAGGGTGAGATAGTGAAAGAGAGGGTGGGGGTAAAAAAAAAAAAGAAAGAAGGATAAGGGAGAGGGGAAAGAAGGAAAAAGGAGAGGGGGAAAGAAATGGATGGAGGAAGGTAGGAGAGAGAGATATAGGGAGAAGGGGATAAAAAATACAGAATGAGTGGGTGAGAAACATAAAATATCTACTTTGACACATTTTATGTCTCAAAAGTATATTCAATGAAGGCAAAAAAACCAAACAAACATGATTTTAGTTGTCATATTTTAGTCCTTGCCCAGCTGTATATGATAGGTCTACCTACAGGATTCATGATTAAGAGATATGACACTTATGATATCTTGTCATATATCTCAATCATGAATCCTGTGTCTATCATGGTTGTAAGAGGTATACTTAGCACATACAGCTGGGCAAGGACTAACATATGTCAACTAAAATCAAGTGGTCATCCTGCATTTAACAGCATCAAATTAGCATAGATAAATGTTTAACCTTCATTTAGTGGCTACCTCTGTTAAGCAGACATTACTCTCTTGTTCCCTTGAGTGACTGCTGAAGACAGGTTTGATTGTACAGTGAATTTTTTAACCGAGCTGCATCCTGCATCCAGCATGCAATGTTTTCCTTGTGGATGCATGTTTTTCTATTTCTACGCACCCCCTGGATGCATAAAATATATGGAAAATGTTATTGAAATTTAAGTAGGATGCATACTTTCCGTATTGGGACTCATATTTTTTTAGCCTAGCGAATCCCAGGACTTGTACAGCAAAAATTGTAAAAAAAATCAATGCAAATTGTATGTATTCAACATTAACAAGTACAAGATGTATGGCCAGATACATTTCATTTACTGCTAAGTGTCAGTTACACATTAATAGGTTTTGCCATTGTTCAGTTTAAAATGGGTGGTCCACTCTCTTGTTTCTCTCCAGTTCTTGACCTTGTGTACTTTTCAAGTACAGTTCAATATATATGGCTCAGTGTGGTGGGTTGAATGTGTATTAGGGCTTGTCCTGACCCTAAGTTCTCGAAAATACTGCAATTATAAAGTAATAACAATGTATCAAAGGCTATCATGAAAATGGCTGATCTGAATAATTCACCACAGAATCAGTCTGTAACATCTTGCTAGCTGATTAGGTTTTACACTGGTTGCATGGAGTCACGTATTTGAAATGAGCAGTCAATAAATTTCAGTTGTTTCTTTTAGTTTTGATTGTTCTTAGATGGTGTTAAATGAGGTGCTAAATCATTAGTGTTATTAAAATAATTCTAATGCTTTGAAAAGTTAACTGTTAATTAACCCTTTCCCTCATATAGACTCATTTTGATGCACTCAATAGGTACCACATATAGCCTGATCTGCAGAAAACCAGTTAAACCTTACCAAATTTAATTACAAAATCCTCATTTCCAGACCACTGAGGAGCAGGCTGATCTGGTTTTATGCTGTTCGCATAGGTCTTTTCATGGTTTCCTCTATGAGGGAAAGGGTTAAATGCATTTCGGTGTAGTTCGATTAAAATGCCATATTTAGGGTCCAAGTCTGGGTACTGCATTACAATCTGCAGCTTAAAAGTAAGCCTTGTTTAAATTCTCAATCAGATATTCCTGATCTTGGAGGTCTGTGTGATCACTAAACAGTACTTTCTATGCCAGGGGATAGGTTCAAGCCTTGAATGCAAATGGCTACTGTTTTTACTAGTATGTATTGATAATCATACATTACCATAAATGTACTGTTGTTATAATGATATTAAAGTTCATTAAAAAATGCAGTGTTTGCAAAACAAGGGTTTTCTTTTCTTTCCCTTTTTCAAACTGAACCTTGAGAGCCTTCAATGTTTAGATAAAACTTAAAAAGATAAAATTTAAAATGATATTTTAGCTGGGGTGTTTAGATTTTGGGGGTCAAAATAGAAAATTTTGTGCATCTGGAAAAACCCTGCAAAATAAGTGTATTTTGTGTCATTACCATTTGAAATTTATAGGATACCAGGCTGTAAGTGTTTTGCAGGCTGATCAAGTTTATACTGTTTTCTACTCTGAGTACACTCTGGCACCCTTAAGATGATTGAGGAAATGCTTCCAACAATAAAACCAATTAAGATTGAGAATTGATTCCATTTGGTTAGGATTTAGACAGTATAATTATAATGGTGCAAAATATTGAAGCTGAGAGGTGCAAATGTTTTTTCTGTCTTAGTCGATAGATTTCATGAAAAACTTCATGTATTATGTAGCAGAGGAGCAAATAAAACCAGAACAGACCTTACAACATAACAGATGTAAACTAAGGTCTTCATGACAAAGTAGTTCCACAGACTGTTTTGGGTTGTATGCTGTTTGTTATTCAACCTTATGTGTGAAGGTTAAAGTGGTATGCCATAGTATAATTTCTGCTCTCTACTCTAGCACTTTTTTTTGCTGGAGTCTACGTTTAAGTAATTCCAAGTTAAATCATTGTGTAATATCATGAAACGTAACAGAGAGGCACCAGTAGGCATTATGAGGCAGAGACCTGAGTCTGCATTGTTGGAATGTTTCTGATCCTATGTGTGCATTATGACATGATAAAAAGTAGCAGCAGCAGCAGCAGAAGGGGGTGTTTGTGTATCAGCTGAAACTTGTGGGGAATGTTTATCTCACAGAGGCCTGCCTGGGGATTTCTAGCTTCATCAGATGTAGATGTACAAGAGTACATGGAGCTTCTGAAAGACTGCTCTGTATTGTCTGGTCCATAAGCTGCATAGTGATTGTTGTATGTGCCCTTGGCAGCTTCTTTGAAATGAGATAAAGTTCTAAGAAGATTGAATTTCCTTTCATTTCATAAACAAAAAATGAGAACAAAATTTTTGCTTTTGCAGATTAGCAGCTTATATTGATGGAGTATTACTTACTTTATATTATCATGGGGATGGTATTTTTTCATTTTCTCTACACAGATCTGATGTGTTTTTTGAAAAATACCTGTAATTGCTTTGAAATGATTTTATGAAATACAAGTATTGTATGATCACTTGAAATACTATTGTGGATGAAATATTTTGAGTTTTATATCACTGAGATAGTTCACTTGTTGTCAGCATTATAGGTCAATGATAGGGTATTTGTATGATAAAGAAACACTTGTTGAGGCATTTCTTTTTTATTGAGCCCATTTATTCTATGTCATGAGAACTTAAAATTTATAGACCAGGGTATAGCAGTTTGGCTGTAACATTTAACAAGCATTTTCTCAACTGCCACACAGTGTGAATCTTTTACGAATTTGCAAAGTCTGACTTGCGTCATTTTCACTCACTCATTATACAGGTCATTAACATTTAGATGAGAGGGGATGCACAGGTGAGAGACAGCCCCAGGAATGTATGACAGTATTTAACTGGGTGTCAGGTGTACATAAGGCCTTATGATGTCATGCCGTGGAGGTTCAGGGGTGCAGTGATACCTAGGCCACAGGTATGGGTGGAATGTCGGCATACCTATGTCACCATCAGGTCACTGGTGACACAGTCAATAGAGGCTAGCTGCACTACATCCATGGCTAGACAATCATCCTCATAATCTGCTGGTGTACTCACTAGACCCAGTATTGGCTCTCATGGGAAGAGTTGTTGAACTTGGGTTGTAACTCTCAGCAAAGTAATTTCTTTCAAGAAAATTCTTAACATTTTTTAAATACTTATGTTTATAAAAAAAATACCTGAATGTGAAAGATGAAACCCAGGTATGTGAGGGAAAGTAAGTTTATGAAACAAGGTAATGAAAGTCTGATACATATCTAGATATTCATGAATTATTCATTCATTTTCTTGGTCCTTATCTAGAATCAGCAATGAAAATAAACTGTCACAATATTCCATCAACTAAATAAGTCACAAGTATCAAATTGGATTGAGTAAATAGTAAAAATGTACTTAATGATGAAACTGGTTATAGAATTCATTGAATTGATGTTTCAGTTCTATAAATCATACACAAAATGATAGATATATGTGGAAAGTCTTTATTGTTCTGTAACAACTAATTTGTCTTGTGTTTGACTGCATCTTCTTTCTGCTATCTTTCTATCATTAAAGTTTTGATTCATTTTATTACATTCATTAGTCTCATAGGAATCATACACCCAAAATCATACTGAAACAAAGCATAGAATTCAGTGGTCCTTGATTATATGTCGGAGATGTAGGTTAATTTTTTAATGACAAAAAGTTTAAGAAACCTCGTTCTGTTGAGCTGTGGGCCAAAGAGATGCTATTTCTGGATGCAGTAAGAAATAGAGAATATAATTGAATACATGGAAATAGTTGAATAACAAAAGGGAAAGTAATTATAATGAAGTTGGTCAATCAGACCTCAGTTGAGGTACTGTGGTGATTCTGTCAAGCAGAAAAAAAACAGGCAGGTGCTGTCTTCTTAAACTTCAGAAGCAGATGATTTACATGCTGTTTATTTATGCTCGCAGTATTGTTTTCCAGCCCACAACCCATATGCTTGGTAATTACTCCCACGCTGTTCTATATATAATCATTAGGGCTGCCTCAATATTTGAACAACAGAAAATAGTTTATGAGCTTGATTTTTTGTTTTGAACACGAGATGTTAGGAGCCTTCATTTATTCATCAATATTATGGATTTCTGTTGATTAATGCAGTTTAGATTGGCTAGTTTTAAAGAGTAATTTTCTGAATGGGATCTCTAATAAAGGACGTGGGAACCTTTCAGTTGTTAGAGCGTTTTTCCCAGTCACATGGTTACTGATGGAGCGTTGTCAATGTATCTAGTCACAGATGCACTGTAAACATTGATTTTTTTACATCATCAAAGGAAATTGTAGGTGGGGCTACATCATTAGGGCCAGTCTGTTGCCCGTCTTCTGATTTATTTTTTTTTCTATGATGAAACCATAATGAAAAAGAAAAGAGAAAGATGGTTTGTAATGTAAGTATTGATTATGTATGTTAAATGTTGTTTGTTACACAGTGAGGGAGTCACCAGAAAATATTCATTCGGGGAAACCAATGACTGTCTTAAGTATCTGAGAACAACCAAAACTGCGGTCTTGGCTATCATAGGGAAAGGTCTTTAAATCTGAACACGTCCCAGACTGCTTCACTTGACTCAGATGGCGTCTGTCCCAATATAGGTTATCAATATATGTGTCACTCTGTTTGCCTGTATCTTTACGAGATTGACTGAATGTTTTCAGGAGCATGAATAACAGTGTATTACTCACCTTGAATCACTCTCATTTTGCAATATACTGACTGCTAAACACCATACAGACTATGTATTCATCCCAAAACCTGACTTGTCACAGTTAGATCTATCCCTGACGCTGTAGATGTCATGTCTTTACGGTACAGTTATTCAGACTGTTTCAAAGTTAATGCAGCAAAAAAATTAGACTGGTGTGAAATTGTTTGAGTTAAGTGAGCCAGTTTGGGACAGATATTTTGTGGTGTGAATCTCATTATAGGGAACAAGTTGTTGATTTCATTCATAAGGACTTGCTTTGCTGCAGGAAGAGAATGTCAGCTATAATGGATGTGCCCTAAAAAAAAATGAATGGAGAGTGTGGATCATGGATAATGTAGCTGTTGTATGATAGATTATATGAGATGAAGTGATGAAGGCTGTAAAATATAGCTGGTGTCTCATGTCAGAATCATGTCCCAATAGTTGAATAAAAAGTTGTAAAATTGAACAAAATTAGATGATGAACAAATTAGATAGGTTTCTTTTTTGTGGGGGAAAGCAGAGCCATTATGAAATTGTGAAGTAAATAGGGTATTATTTCCTGTCCGACAAGCATGATAATTATACACTTTTCTTATTTCTGTCCAGACATACATGTGTGTGGACTGATACGGAGAGTAGACTATTACACCAATCAGAACACCCACTGGGACTCCATACTCAATCAGCATTCTTCTCATCAGCCTCCAAATTTGTTTTCCACTGTTAAAAGAAACTGCTTTTTTTTTTTTTTACGCTTGTAGGTGTTTGTATAGTACAGTAGGTTGTTTACCTTTCACCTCTGACCCCGACCATTGTATGTCAATATTAATATGACTATTCACGTTGGTTAGGACACTGAACTCAGTGTTTATTCTCTGTTATCAGGTAGCATCAGATAGCCTCTTTCATGACGGTGGTTTCCTTGAGATACTTAGATTGATAACTTATACATTTCAGAGATGAAAAATAATCCGATATAAGAAAAACGGGAATAATTATGTCTAGTTTCTGACCCTTTACTGTCATTGCTCTGTCCAGATTGATGTCACCATTGTAAGAACACTTAGTAGTGTAGGCGGTGGTGTTTAGTAGAATAGGTTGTGTATTGACAGTGGTTGCAAGCTTGCAGAAATAATATTGCTAAAGGTCTGAGTAGAAGAAAACATTAACAAATTAATTTAAAAAAAGCCTAAGCTAAAGACTTGTATAATGCTTCACATGTTTGTTCAGTTAAGTTGGACTCTCTAAAAATTCTAGAAAAACAAAGATTCAGCTAGTTCATCCAGAAGCATTTTCAGATTTCAAAGCAGATTTCCATGACTACCAAATGACACAGAGAGGAGTTAGCACCAGAGCCGGCCAGTTTTGACATGCAATTGAGTACCTGGTTCTATAGACCTGGGATGGAGCATGTCGCCCAGCGCAACCATTTCTATGGGAGTGGCCTAATGGCAGAACAACATGAACACAGTCACAGTTCTGAGTAAATTAGACCTGTATGCGTTGAAACAAAGGCACTTTGAGTTTGGTGAACATATCTGACTAATAATGAATTACTTGGAAATATAAAGGAAACAATAAAAAAAGAAACAGCATAAAATAAATTTCATTCTTAGATACATATGCAGACAGTGTTGTTCTACTCATATGCAATACTTTACTTACTTGCATAGAAAGCCATTTATGATCGGAACATCAGTTATTTAAATCAAAAGTTTTAAGGGGGACTTTGTCTTTCCTTTTTAGCATTTATCTCCAGAATACTATTATATACATGAAACAGTCTTCTAGAGATGCAACTATTCACCGGTGCACTGCATAACCACAGTTCAAAATGCTGAATGTACGATACGGGCACACCGTTCCTGGTGGCCTAGTGGTTAAAGCGTCTGTCTCAGGAGCCGGAGGTTGTGGGTTCGATTTCCAGCCGCAACATACCAAAGTCATAAAAATTGATACTAGTATAGCTCCCTTGCTTGGCGCTCAGCATATGAGGGTAGTTGCAGGACAAGTAAACATTTTCTCCAAATAAGTGATATACTGTTGGTGGGATGTTAAACCCAACAAACAAACAAACATACGATACAGGCAGGTACAAATCTTTCTGATCCTAAAATGTCTACTAAAGTACAAGAAATTTCCGTTAATTTAAATGTCTCGAACAACTCTATGAGCAATCTTTATGTTTAAACTTTGCTAAACAGGTCTCAATGATTGCCTCATACTTTGCCATTGCAATTAGAGTACCCTTCTTTCTGAATGTGTCAAAATGCAGTTCAATGAGTTCTGTGTGGAGCAATATGAATATATTCTGATCAAAACAACAAATATGTGTATATTAGTGATATTTGAGCAATGTTTGAAGTTAAAAAAAGAAAGATAAGTAAATAAACTCCAATATGTATAAATAGGCATCGCGATAGGGAGGCTGAGCCTGATGTATGCAATACGAGATTGCTTGGAGATACTCTGCTGTACTGTCTCATAGAAAATAAAAGGAAATTTGAATCAAATCTGCTTTGTTTACCCATCTTTAAAAGAAAAAGTATTCCGGAAACTGCACGTATTCTGGTTCAAATCTGGATCCTACCCATAACCTTAATATTAGTAAGTGAGTATGTAGTATTCAGGCCATAATGTATGGTGGTTAGAGGTGCGCGGTTTTACTGATATACTGGTAAACTGGGTTGAAGCAGCTGTGGTACAAACTGGAACAAAGACGAATAATATGGTGCTTTTGTGGTTTCTGTATTATGAAATGAACAAGTACAATTTTCAGTAATATAGTCATTCTGATAATTTTATTGCTTAACAAATTCAAAACTGCGTAGATATGATATAAATGTATCAGTTTCCATTAAAATCTTAGAAAATACTAATTATAATGACCTTGAAAGGAAGTAAAAAATGGCAGACGGCAACGACTTGTTTTCCTTAGCAAAATTTTAATACTGTATATGAATAATCTTCAACACAAGTCCTGGAATATTTTGTGTGGTATATTGTGAAACACATTGAATGGTTGACCTACTTTACACAAAAGAACATAATGCTTTTTGTTTGTGATACTGTTTGTGAGCACTTGACCTAGGTATGAAAAGAAACTGTATAATCATCAATAGGGGGAGGAGTTACACAGAAATTGCGGAACCGGCCATGATAATTGATATCCTGGTTGAAGATGTAGATAGCTATTCCCTTTCACATCCAAAAATATTACTAAAAGTCTGTTATTTGACCATACTTTAAATTCCATAATTGGACTAGTCATTTTCTTAAATTAAGGTTTAAACTTTATTAATTTTACGTTGATAATGAAACAAGTTCTCACAACAATTAACCACGTATGTGTCCAGGAATCAAACCTGGGATCCATAGATGAGAAGCGTGTTACCACTACGCTATCCAGGCACCCTTTCTTCATTTTGGACTTAACCTTTAGCTGTTTATGGGGATGCTTGCTGAAAATGTTTGACTAATAGCAAAACAGTACAACCATGATCAGACTGCAAGGATGTCAAGTTGATCTTGGTCTGAATGTTGCAATAGAGGTATGTCACAAGTACCTACAGGATTGTAGGATTTGGTTCTCTGTTGCTCAGGCGTTACACACACATTCTCTGTAGCTCGAGGATATACTGATAAACTGAAAACAGATCCCAGCCCTGATCCCCTAGGTGACAAGTGTAGGCCAGGGGTCTGTTTTCTGTTGACCAACTGTTCATGGCACTCATTTTTTCCGTTGGTCTCAGGAATGGGCAGCTGATGTTGTCCATAGCCAATTGTGAGGGTTTAAAGTGGGACGGACTGGTAATTAGTGATGTCAAACAACTCCTAACATAATTATTCATCAACTGGGAATCCCATCATTGTATTTATGGTGAATTATTGATGAGTCCTAGTCTTCCAACTTCTTTGGTGAATTATTTATCATGGGTGAAACAGATTGATGGTCAGGATGAATGTGGATGATTTTAATTTTGTATTGACGTTGGTTCCTCACAATTAAGCTGTTTTAGTCCTTTGACTTAAAATGCTATCAAGCAGTAGTCTTACCACACTGATACTTGCACTTTTGTATTGTCACATATAGAAAAGTGACCATGACCTTTGGAAAGATCTTTTCCGGGGAAGGGGGGGGGGGGGTGCATTTGATGAAGGAGTGCCAGACATTTTAAACATCTTTCCTCTTGCCCCCTTTTAAGCTCACCTGAGCAAAATGTGCTCATTGTGAGCTATTGTGTTCGCCTTTTGCCTGTCGTCCATGTGTGCGTGCGTCCGGTGTCAACAATTTCCGTTAAACAACATCTCCTAAACCGCTGAATGGATTTTTAGCTCACCTGAGCTCAAGGTGAGCTTTTGTGATTGTCCGGCGTCACATTTCCAAAAATCTAACTGAACGAATTTAATGAAACTTGGCAGGAATGTTCCTTGGGTGAGGCTCTACAAAAGTTGCTCAAATAAAGTTGATCCATGAAGAACTCTGGTTGCCATGGCTACAAAAAGAAAAATAATTTGAAAACTTTAAAAATCATCTCCTTCAAAACTACTGGCCAGATTTCAAAATAATTTGGTACAGGTGTTCCTTGGTCAACCTCTACCAAAGTTGCTAAAATTATTCCGATCCGTAAAAAAACATGGCCGCCAGGGGCGGGGCTTATTTGCCTTATATGTATATAGAGAAACCTTTAAACAACATCTTCTCTGAAACCACTGGACAGAATTTGATTAAACTTGGCAGGGATGATCCTTGGGTCAACCTTCACAAAAGTTGCTAAAATAAACTTGATCCATGTAGAACTCTGGTTGCCATGGCAACAAAAAAAAAAAAAAAGGAAAACTTTAAAAATCATCTTCTTCCTTGGGTCAACCTCTACCAAAGTTGCTAAAATTATTCCGATCCGTAAAAAAACATGGCCGCCAGGGGCGGGGCTTATTTGCCTTATATGTATATAGGGAAAACTTTAATCAACATTTCCTCTGAAACCACTGGACAGAATTTGATTAAATTTGGCAGGAATGATCTTTGGGTCAACCTTCACAAAAGTTCCTAAAATAAACTTGATCCATATAGAACTCTGGTTGCCATGGCAACAAAAATAAAAAAAATAAATTGGTACAGATGTTCCTTGGGTCAACCTATTTATCTCAGGTGAGCGATTTAGGGCCGTCATGGGCCTCTTGTTACCAAATTTCACAGGATTGATCCTTATGATGCCCTCTATCAAAATTGTTCAAATTATTTTGATTGGTTAAAAAAGGTCACAGGAGCTAAAAATAGATTTTAAAAATACAAATCTTCTGTAAAACTGCAGGGCCTAGAGCTTAGATATTTGTTGTGTAGCATTATCTAGTGGATCTCTACCAAGTTCATTCAAATCATGACCCTGGGGTCAAAATTGGCCCCGCCCCAGGGGGGTCACTTTATTTTACATAGGCTTATAAAGGAAAATCTAGAAAAATCTTGTCAAAAACCACAAGGCCCTGAGTTTAGATATTTAGTTTGTAACATGACCTTATAGTCATGTACCTAGTTTGTTCAAATTATAGCTCTTGGGTCAAATTGCCTCTTCCCCAGGAGTCACTTGATTTGACATAGGTTTATATAGGAAAATCTAGAAAAATCTTCTTGTCAGAAACTAAAAGATCTGGAGTTTATATATTTAGTATACAATATGGACTAGCAGACATCTACCAACTTTGTTCACATCATGGCCATGGGGTCAAAATTGGCTCCGCTCCAGGGGTCTTAAAAATTGTCAAAAAAAGGCCTGAAGTTTAAAATTTGGTATGTAATATGGACTAGTGGACATCTTTCAACTTTGTTCACATTTTTGCCCTATGGTCAAAATTTGCCCCGACCCAGGGGTCACTTGATTTTACATAGAGGCTTATGTTGGAAAAAAATAGTTGTTTTGTCAGAAGCCATAAAGCCTGGAGTTTAGACATTTGGTGGTTACATGAACCAAGTTTGCTCAGATCATGGCCCTGGGGTCAAAATTGGCCCGCCCCAGGGGTTACTTGATTTTACATAGACTTATACAGGAGAGTCTTTAAAAGATCTTGTCTGAAACCACAAGATCATGGGTTTAGATATTGTTTAACATGGCCTTATGGACCTGAACCAAGTTTTCAAATCATGGCTCTTGGGTATAAATTGGTCCCACACTAGGGGTCACTTGGTTGTATAGCTATCACCAATAAAATTTGGACGCAGGAACAGTTTTTGTGTGGAATTACAATTATTTTACTGTACTTCTTTATGGATTTTGTATTCATTAGGACAGTTATATAAAAGGCAATGAAGGCAATATTTTCTCAGGTGAGCGATTCAGGGCCATCATGGCTCTTGTTTTTTTTTGTGCGAGTTCTTTTTCTTTTCTTTTTTTTGTTCCATTTTCAACAACAAATGTTATAAGAATACTGAATATTAATACTGTATATCTATGGGGGGGGGGGGCATCACCATGGCAACACTTGGTTGACCTAGAGACACAGTCTTGTCCCTGTCTGATACTGAGGAGCTGTGATGATTTACTGCTGGCTCATGGGGAAAGTACAAAAACCTAATGTCTGATACAGATTCAGGATCTGAATCATCACACATATATTTGGAACTTGGCCCGTCTCTAGTTGCTGATGTTTACAGTTGGTTATTAGCACTCTTGTAGGCAAGACTGCTGTTGTTGGGTTTTGAGGTGATTGACACCGATTGATGGTTCCATCGAGAGCTGTTCCGGTAACTCGAGGTGGATTAACAGAATTTCTTCTATCCTAACTCAGCAGATTTAGAACGACCAAGAGCAGCTTGCAACACTGGAGTCCTATCTGAACATTGATTGTTTACTTCCAACGTAATTCCCTGTGTCTACTGCGTAGTTAGTGTGTCTAGCTCCTGATGTCAGAGCGCTATTTTACGCACTTTCTTCCCCAGACTTTATTATGTGATGATGAGTCCATGGATGTTTCATACCGGCTTAATCATATCATCTGTGTGTTAAATGTCTCCTGTTATTTATTTTTCCCCTCCCTGAACCTGCAGTCATATATCCTTCAGGGGATTGTGACCTCTGAAACTTTGGATTGCGGTATTTGTTCATTTCATAGACATTATGACATTTGACGTAATATCTTTCGTAGTCATAGAGGTTTTTAAGTCTGCAAATTGAGATTTTTTTCTTTAGTGTTTTTTTTTTTTTTTTTTTTTTTTATATTTCTGGTTTTTTTTTTCTTCTATCATATGTACAGCCATGAACTTAGATTAAATGATGCACATTTCAGTCTATTGCAGAAAGATGTGTGAAGATGTCAAGTTAAAGAAAACTGTTAATGTTTAAATGTTGTGAGGTAAGGATTATATGTTTCGCTGATGGTCTTGTGTCAGATCAGATTGTTTCCAGAAGGTTGATTCAGGGATGTTTTTATTATATTGCCCCTTTGGAATTAGCAGGAAGCATTCCTTGCTCAGTGGGGTAGGTGTTATTAACTGCCGGCAAAGTCTAGACCAATTGATTTTTCCTCTAGCAAGAGTGTAGACATAATAGTATGTTTTGAGAATGATTTACTCCTCCCGTCAGCCTTGCCGGCCATGTAAGAGCTGGTGCCAGCCTCATGGACCAGTAGAGAGCTGGCTGATTTATCCTGTCCCTGTCATTTGCCTCCTTAGTTCCCTGGTCTACATGGTGGGGTCGGTGGGTACATGTGGTCTGTAACCCTTTGTATCTTTACAGGGAACTCAATCTCTCTCCTGTAATATTCCCTATCTAACTTAAAAAAAAAAAGATTTATTACTTGATATCAAAATTAAATCTTTCTCCAATATTGATTTGTTTGAAGGTCTTCGTTTCCTATTGGCCAAGGCATTTCTTTTCATTTATATACTTTATCTACTCCATATTGTAAGCTAATCTATTATCATTCCTAACTCAATGTTTAGTTCTAGCTGTTCATACCTGTATTTTTTTTTAATTCATTGATACGCAGAAGTGCCTCTTAATATTTAGGAAAGAAACATATTAACTGCCTGATTGCTTTTTACTGAAAGTGTTTGGCCAGTATAAGGGAGGAATGGTAAAAAAAAGTGATAGAAAAGTACCAAAAAAAAAAATTTCTCAGGGAACTGATCAACATGGTATGTGGGAAAACTGCCCCATAGCATGAAAAGCTACTGACATCACTGTTTTGACCCAGGAAGTAAGACAAGCATATCGTTAACTTCAGTATATTGAGTCCTCAGTGAAAGTTGACTAAATATGGTGTTTATGTAATCAGGAGATGAGGTCACAAGTTCTCATGCTACAGTTAAGCAGTCTTTTTTTTTTTCTGTACAACTCAACAATTTGAGTTTGGGGGGGTGGGGGGATGTTAAGCATTGAATTTATTGTGGTAGATAAGAAAACCAAAGCTGCTAGTGTGAAAGACAGACATGAACCATGTTTGACAGGTTATTGCATCATCATTAGAAAACATTCTGAAGTAATTCAATGTTTACTAAAATTTGGAACATTCCGACGATGCAGCACATACCATGAGTTTGAACTTTTTTCTCCAGGTTATGTAACACTTAATGACGTATTTAACCATTACACAAAACATCTGATCAAATGTTGGCAGGCTCACCATGTTACCTATACTAAGATATGAATAAACTTATTGTATAGACCATGAGTATCCTGTTTGCAGGGTGATTAGGATCCACGCAGGTTTAACAAGCTCCAAGAGCATTGTATCCATGGAGTGGAGGGTTAATTGTGAGGACATGGTGTACATACACCCAGCAGCCTCCACTGATGTTTCTATTTCTGTAGTATATATATCATATGTATTCCCATAGCAACACCAGCAAGTATGTCCTGTTTATAGCCGTGGCTATGTAGGTAAAGGTAGGAAATAGCTGTAGGCAACCAATGTCATGTGTCTACCTCTACCTTGTCATCTAGCTATGTGAGGTATGTGGGGAATGAGAGACCGGCCTGTGCACCTCCGCTGTGTCATTCTCTATCACCAGACTTCAGTCACTGCAGGCGACATTAAGTTCCTACCCTTTCATGATGGGTAAACTGATGTGAGTTTGATTCGGGTAATTGTGCTAGTTCTGAGGTGATTACTTGGAAAACAAAGAGGATGTAGGTGGTTACTGAGATACTATATCAGTGTTGGTGGCCTCCCACAGTTGGGGTATACCTGAGTGCAAGCCAACTAGTATTGTTTCTTTCAGTACATTTTTAACAACTTGGCGCTTTCAGCATTTCCTGGGTCACACCAGTACTGGTCTTCAAATATGATCAATGCAAGTAGGGATTTGAAGTAGCCTTGTTGTAGTTGTATTGGGGTTTACCGTCGCTGCGATAGTATTTCAATCATATAGCGACGTTCAGCTAATTACAGGTGGAGGAAGAACCCGAATACACAGAGGTACCAGGGTAGAACCACCGACCTACCGCAAGCCAGCTGGAAGGCTTCCTCACATGAAAAATCCGAATTCCCTACCGGACTTGCTTGCGTTGGGTTAAATCACTGTGGGCAAGTGAATTTTTAAAGAAGATAGCCCGGCAGGCAAGTTTATTTATGTAAACAAAATCTTTTTTTTTTTCTATGGTAATATATCAGGGGTGAAATCTTGCAAATTGTGTTTGATACATATTAACTAAAATCCACCTTCATATTACACATATTTAGTTTTAAACATTAACAAAAGGGAAACTAACTTAAAGATCAAGCAACCTGTTTTTGCTGGGGGCTAGTAGATGTTAAAAGTAACTTGACCCCTGGACAAGTGAAAGTCAAATCCCTGACTATTTTTAGGAAAACTATTTTGTGAGGCCAGTATACAATCAGTATACAAATTTGTTCTTTTTATAATTCCAGCATTCAATTAGAGAAAGTAAGACTAGGCAGGCTGGAGATTGCTGTATTGAAATCAAATTGAGATGTTTTGATATCAGGGTAGTGGCTTGTACAGGATCAAACTTGAAACTTTTTTTGGCTCTGTAGTCCGGATATACAAGAATTTGATGAGATGATTTAGTTAAGTTACTAGTTACTTAACCCTTAGAAAAATATGAAAGAAAATCAATATATTGAAAATTGGCTTGACTAATAAAAATACTTGTAGGCTGATGATGGTTCATGCTGTCCAGACTTAGGATTGCTTGCAGTATGATCGTGCTTTGCTCTGGTCTGACACAGTATATGAAAATGACTAGGACTAGAAGAGGAGTGCTTTCTTTTATTCAGTCAGTTTTATACTTTTTTTTTGCTTCAATTTATCAAGAGTGCATTTCTTAATAATATAATAAAAAATCAAAGAAAATGAACTCTTATTACTTAATTTTAACACGAAGTAAGACCAATTAAATGAGTCATTCTCACAATCTCTTCTCATTTCTAAGGCACTGTGGAGTATTGAGTAGTAAATAGTTATAAACTGTCAGCATTAATATTGCTTGCAGGCTGATCTGGTTTTATACAGGTTTGATAGGGACAATACTTTTTGCCAAAATGGTAGGGGGCCATGATAATCTCACTTTCATGGTTTATCCCTATACATTATGATTATTCATGTACAAATTTAGGATTTGATGATGATTTAGTACTGAAATGGTATATGAAGCTATGGATTTTTCTTGGCTAAATCTGAACTACAATACTGTATGAGCCAACAGGAGACCCACATCAGACAGATCCTGGAAGTGCTGCCTGATCAGGGTCTACTGTGCTTGTCAATGCCTCAGTATGAATCTGTATGAAGTGGAGGTTTCCATGACAGTGCTGTATCATGTGTGTTCTTATACATGTATATCATAATCAGTCAAGAAATTTTCTGTGTTTTCTTTTCTTTTCTTCTCTTCTTATTCACAAATTACACAACAATATGAGACTGTTATCATACCAGAAATAAAAACAAAATTAATGACTCACTAGTCTGTTTCTTAGATAAAATAATGATTACTTTGAAACACAGATCTGATCAATTTTGACATTTATACTCATACAATCAGTAATGAAAATATTTATCAATTCTTGAATCTGGTGTTCTTTTAACTCGTTTGATTCATGAAATTGATTCCAACTTTTTAGTTTAAAATTAATACACCCTCTTCTTCGTTCCTTTTCTCTCCCTCTCTTTTCTCCTATTTTTCTCACTCTCTTCCAGGTTATTACCTCTCACCCAATGCTCCCAGTCTCCCACAGTCATATGCTATAAATAGCTTATTGCGCTGTAAATAGAAGGCATATCCATTAAGCAATAAAGCTCTTTATATCCATTATGCTTAATTGCATTTGTAGATTTTTTTTTTCATCAAATATGTCAGCAATTGCATTGGAAAGATTATAAAGGTAAACTACATCATCAAATAAACTGATAGCAAAACCCTTGTTTTTCTGTGTGAATTTCTCCTTTTGTTCGATAACATCACCTCTCTCACAGTGTGGAGAAAAGATCAATGATTTCACCCACTCACAATAAGCAATACATAATTATCAGTAGGTAAATAATACACCATTTCCCAACTTTCACCTTTCTCCTCTATGGTCACATGACATAAACAGCTAATGTATACAGTCTAGTCACATGACCTGTTTTACACTTAGGTGTTCTATAAATAGATGTGGTGCACAGCAACAGCTAGATTAAGATAGGAAATACTCTTCTCTGATTGGTCTAGGGCTGGTTCAAGGTTTAACTGGAGTGAATCACATGCCTTTAGCATGATAATTTGCATGTCATGTGACCAAAACACAGCTGGCAACTGAAGCATGGCTGCCTTTATTTCCTTCTGGGGTTTGACATCTTTATAGTTTTCTTTGTCAATTATTGATTTGTGAGAAAAAACAATAGATTGCTTATTGTGATCTACTTAGGAGTGTATAAGAGAGATAACTAGATTGGCTTTCATTCATCAAACTGGAGCATTGGAAGTATCTGGATTGGATTTGAACAACATGTTGAGACAGATGTGCCAATTAGTGAATGAAAATATATATAAATACTGCATGTGTAGATTTCTGAAATGGGAAAATGACGGATAATCCAGAAAAGTGTACACTATGGATTTAAGGTCTTAATCTGGGTTTGGAACTATACTGTTTACCCACGTGTTCAAAATCGGAGTCAAAAATCCAGATGTGAATAGGAAAAATTTGAACTATTTTTAGATTTGACAGTTTCATTCATGTTGGTGGCATAGAGGGTACATGTATATACTCGTCAGCTGATCTGGGTGGACGCACTTCCTGCAGGCGGGGGATTGGGTAGCTGGATAATACACTGGACAGGAAACACTCATGTGAACAGGATTATAAGTGAAAATCATTCTTTTTTGGTTTTAAGTTTTTGTTAGTTTTTATTTTGGAGACCTTTAATTACACTAATCAGTTGGATGGGTCAAATGTTTGTTGTTGTTTATTTATGACAAGCTTGTATCTGGAGTTGTCAGTCACCCAGGATTATTTGTGCAGTTTCCTTTATTTGGATTTAAATACAAATTGGATATACATGACATATTAGCACTGACAGGCAGACCATGATATACGCTGGATAGGTCAACATCATACCTGGTCTACACTCCATGTGTGGTCTCCATCTACCCAGCGATACTTCAGGTGTGTATATACAACAGGCAGGGCTTGTCTGTCATTCAGTGACCATTGGACATTTATTAACACCAAACATAGGTTTACTTTTCACCTTGATTACCTGTGTAACTGATGTAGATTCTTTCAAATTTCCACCATAGTATACAACATCTATGTAAGAGCTTCACACTTTCATTTTAACTTGTTTGGATCATTAACTTTTTTCTCAATTTAAAAAAAAAAAATGTGTTTTAACGACACAAGAAGGCTATAAAAGTAAGCATTTGGTATATAATGACAGTTGAATGGTTGATTCTCTTCTGGTTGCTCAAGGCAGCTTAACCTGTAACCGGATACATCCACTACAACAACAACTGTCAATAACCATTTACCTGTACACACAAGATGGCCCTTTGTGCATCTCCTTCACCACCCTGGGCAATTAGCACAGTGACATCACTATTAGCCTGTGGCTGTTTACACTTTAGGTTTATGTTACATTATTTATGAAATGCAAGGAGGAGAGCTTGTCTTTACTTTATCAGTGTGTTTGGTCAGTTGTCATATGTCATCTCCCTACACGCCAGTGACCCCTCATGTATATACCAACTTATATGTATACACCGTCTGGACCAGTCTCGTCATGCACAAGACAAAGGTTTATGTATGTATTAGCTTTCACAGGTATTCATGGTTCTGAATGCCTGTCAGATTGTGGTTATATATGGCCTGTGCCATGCATATGTGATGAAATCCCTAATAGGTCATAGGAGGCAGCTAGTTACAGCAGGATTGGCATACTGACCTACTTAAATCTATTGTCTCTAGGTAGTGCACCAAAAAACCTATACATAGCACTACATTTCCTGGTAATCCTCAATAATTCTAAAGTTACAGCTATTTATGATCCAGTATTTATTTCTTTGAGGATTCCCTTTTTAGACCTTGTAGATTGAAAAAGAAATACTTAATCATAACAGATAATTGAAAAGTAAGATTATTTTTAGATCTATTATATATTTGGTAGGTGATTGGTGTAAATGGACCCAGTCTTGATAGTTTTCATCAATTATCTGCCATTAGGTTAATTGTGTGAGAATAATAAGAGGGCCAGACTCAGTAGCCTTCTATCTGCATCAGTACTGATTCTCGCCACGTCAGTGATGGGGGAACTGGTTTCTTTATGTCGGCCCACTCTGTATCCATGTGCCTTGACTATTATTGAAGGGGTTGTTGTGGTGGTTCGAAAGGAGGGCAGCATCTGAACTCCCCACCCACACAGATTGGTTTCACAATAGACAGTTATGTTCTTTCTATAACTATATTTATATTGTGTGTATGTAAATGAAGTTCAATAAAAAATGAAGTAAATTGAAGTTTTAATTAGTATGGTAGGGATCAGCAGAATGAACAGTGTGATGTATTGCGTAGAATGTTGGCCATTTCATCAGTGTCAGTGGCAGTTCTCAGCCCCAGTGTTGTCCATTATGTGGTACAGATGGTGACCTTTAGGTGTGTAGAGGGATACTTATGGGCAGAGGTCTGTGTGTAGTGTCACTAGGAAAGAATGGGTCCATTGCCTTACTTATAACATGTTAATTATTTCTGTTTTGGTTGACAATTCTGTAAACTGTGATATCAAAAGATAGAATCCTGTAAATGAGTGATGAAAAAATCAATTTAGCAGGTATTTTCAGGGAATAAATTACTGAAGCTGGTCTGTTTCCCTGGACCTCATCAGGGGCCTTACATAGGCATCTTCCTTTGAATTCATGCAGGTGTACTCAGGATTACTATTTACCCCAGATTCTTTCCCAAACATATGTAAATGATAGATGCACAATATAAAGTACATTTTTAAGGCCCCATTCCCATCATCATAATCATAAAAAAAAGACTTGTTGATGGTTTATATACTGACATATTAGAATTTTGTAACATTCCCAGTTAATGTTCTTATGCCATGGAGCATTGTGGAAGTGATTTTGCAATCATTTTGAACCAGGAAGATACTGCTTTCTGTCAGCTGTTTTGTTTGCTGACGTTGGCTGGTATACCTGTCATAATATGGTTTTTAAAGTGCTGTTATGTTTTTATCTGTTTTTAGTCTCCCACCACAGATAGCTCTCAAGGAAATTGACTCTAAAAGCAAGTTACTAGCAGGCTGGTCATGTTTCAAGTTGTTTGTTGTTGAATGAGAAGGTATCACTTTAAAACACATCAGAATGAGTGAGATTCAAAGTTTGGTTTAAATTACACAAGGCTAGTATGGTTTGAGTTTTATTTAAAGGTACACTGTTGAAGCTGTTAAAAGTGAGAGGTCAGGGACAGTGACAGTTTGCCAGGGTCTGTCAGCAGGGAAGGTGGTATACACAGGTTAATCCTCCACAGGTTGCATATCTACATAATACACAAAGAAGCTGGTCATGACAGAGATGGATTTCCTTTACTGTAAACAAAGTATATAAAGCGCAGTCTGAGGTTTAATGAAATGGAATGGGGATGGTAGAATCTATGTTAAATAGTTCAGACTGATTTTCTTGTAAAGCTTGTTTTAATCTTGATGTTAAATTTTGTAAAGAATGTGTCATTAATTAGAATGTTATTCTCACTTGTTGGTATACTGGAATGGTAACACATTCATGTTTGATTGATGATGGGCTTGATTTATTGTTCGCTATTGCCGGGATTTAAAATTCCTGAAATGCCTAGCTATTCCAAAATTTGAGAAAGATGTAAAGAAATGGTAGGATTTTTTTACTGGCTCTGCACTTAGCGGGAGTGTGGAATTTTACATCCCTGAAATTATGATTCAGTGTATCATGCCATAGACTGGAAATAGTGATTTTTATATTAATTGAAATTAAACCAACTTAGATGACAATTGAATACTGAAAATATTTTCTGTTGGGTCTTGTGGGGATTAAATGCTAGGCCTGTGAGCAAAGCTCTAGAAGATCTGATGTTATTTCAGAGTTTATTCCTGCCATTTAAGATATACTTGGGTCAGTAGGAATCACCAGTCTTTGATAACAGTTCACTGGGGTCTTGTGTTTTTCACTCTGGCTGTTTAAGAGATAAGTATTTATTCTTTTATACTGTCAGGACTCCTGAGTTTGGTCTGCTCTGTGTTGGGGGGCAGTATATTTATGTATCCCCTGCGTCTGTGATAAGGCCAGCTGCAAGCCAGACAAGCAACATTCTTCCTGCGAATGTTATCTACTCCAATGCAGCATCTGCCGGGGGGGGGGGGGGGGATCATGATAAAAATGGCTCTGGCATCCTGGAGTCAATCTCAAGTATTTGCCAGTTATTTCCTCTAAGTGCACATACAGCTCAGCTGGGTGCCCTGGATTGCCCTATATGCTGATGTAAGTAATGTACACGCTACACCCCTTGAGTTTCCGTTGACACGGGGAACTTGGGTCAATCTCACCTGGCTCAAGAATTGAAATCATGTGAATGAACAGAATAGGGAGTGTCAGTGATCAGTGCAGTTCTGTCATTATTTACTGTCTCGCTGCCTGCCAATTTTCATGTTTTGTGAGACCTCAGGAGTTCCAGTCCATTTGTTTGGAAGGTTTCCCTGCAATATCAAAGTATCAGAGGCAACCTTTGGCTTTAGGAGGGCCACTGACAGCCTGGGAGTAGATCTCCTGAATTTGAATATGGAAGCATTATTTATCTTCCCTACCATCTGTTAGCATTGTTTGGTAAAATTCTTACATTTCATTCATCAATTTCAGAAAAGCACTTATTGTTTACCCAGATAGAATCCAATGCTAAAAGCTTCAAGGTATTTGAATGACAGTTCATCCAGAGCAATCTGAATGTTCAAGGTGCAAACGTTATCAGGCCATATATTATCAAATACCAGTCTAGTGTGATATAATGATGCATCTCCCAAAATGTTTATTTTCTCTTAATGTTACTGCAACATTTTGATTTAGAGGTTGAAGTTGGTATGAAAGTGTTTTTAGCTGTGAATGTTCTTGTTGGTAAAATGTTGCAGTGAAACACTTAACAGTGAAACAGTTACAGCAATTGTATAGCCTAGGTCTCCTTCATCCAGTTTCAAGCCAGCATCGTGTCTTCTTTAAAGTATAGGGCACTGCAATAAAAAAGTTTTTTTTTCTGGCTAATTGCTGAGAAATCTAGGCCATGTTGGAGTGGCTTATTTTTATAACCGGATTGTTCATTAATATATTGGGGGGGTGGGGGGATCGAAAAGAAAATGTGAAGAAGTTCTTATTTCAAGGTTTAAGTATAATAGCTTATGAAGGGAAACAGCTGTATGGCCTGTGAGTATGAAGCCAGACTACGTTTTTAGAAACATTAACTGATCCAGGAACTCATTTTTTCTGAGCTCCTGATTTGGAGTCATGGGACACTTATTTCTAGGAAAAAGGTTCCACTTTTTAAAAGAATTTTTTTTTTTTTTTTTTTTTTTTTAGCTCAGAGTGTATAGGAAGACTACAAGTATTTGGAATCTTATCTAGAACTCATAGGGAGAACCCTGGAAATCTATACTACTGTATCAGAGTGATTTTCTTGATTTCGGTCCATCAAGGTGTGATGTAGTGAAAGTGACTAGTGAAGAGAGGCATGTGTGCTGTGCCAGATTGGGATTGTCTGAGTAGCGCTGCTGTGTCTGGTGGCCTGGGGAAGTGGGTCAAGGCACTGGGTCAGTCAGGTGCAGGGTTGGCTCGCCCTTCGATGCTTGACCCCACACCACATGGATACTTGTATATATGTGTGAAGTAGCCCTGTGTTCTCGAAAATTCCTTTAAGAACGATCTCTGGCTCAAATTTGAATATCATACTCAAATCCCTGTTGAAACTAATAGGCATAGTTTGAGTAAAAGTATGAAAATTATGCTGAAGTACCATTTTTATTTTCGAGAACATAGGCCTGGTTTAAGCCAGATCAGCTTGCATGTAATTTTCATTTTGGTCAAAATTTCTGGTCTTTGCAAGATGGACTGATAAACAGTCGGAAGATAACATTCTAATTGTGTGAAGGCTGCTCTGGTTTTAAACTCATAGCATCTTTCATTTGCATGTGATTTACGAAGTTGAAATATGTGCAGCGTAGCTTGCTTATAACTGGAATCCCCAACAGCTGAAAATGATTGTATTTGATACCTGCTAGACTAATGGATAGGTAGTTTAGATTAATAGCGATCCTGTCTGAACAGGTTTGACATCATCACATATTTTTGAGTAGTAAACAGGAAAAAAAACAACAACCGAGCTTAGGATCGACCAAATAATGGATCTTTTTAATGCGTGTCACCAGATCCTTTTTTTTCCCCTTCTTTTTTTGCAAGTCTGTACAAGTATCCTTTATTAAATTCTGTCACTAGACTGCAAACATTTTTCTGCAGTTATTTCACAGCATTAGCACAAAAACTTAGAATTAGGACGCACTTAAGTTATTACTTGAAAACATAATTTTACAAGGTAAAATTTGAGCTTTAGTCATGTCACAGAGACAGTTCTTGTAACATGGTTAGTTGTGTTGAAAAAGGCAAAGACGTAATAGATGGGCTGCCATGGCTTGTCTGAGTTGATGTCACTCCATGGAAGCTTTGCTGATCAGCTTAAGTGCGTATCAGTGGCTGCAGGTTAATGAAGAAACAACTTAAATCACAAAGAGTTTTTTTATTTGCATAAGCATTCACAGGCTACACTTTTATTATCTATGTGTACTAAGAATGCATTAAACTATTGATTTTCAACACTTGGAGTTTTGAGTGATTTGAAATCAGTCAGAACCTGCATGTGATAGTCCCGCAGTAAGCAGTCCTCTAGCCAGTCATTGATTTTCGGGGAGGAAAGTGCAGGGCTGAATTTGTACATAATTTTGAATGATATACAGGCTGAAGTTGGCTGCATTTTGCAGTATTGCATTTTCTTCATGCATTCCGTGCGGCGCAGTGGGTCGCATGTTGATCAATGGTATGGTGGTGGCCAGACATTCATTTACATAACAGATACATACAGTAGAGATGGTTCTTGGGCATGTGCAGTTCTGAGAAATTTGATGGAAGTTGTGGAACTTGTAGTATAAGTTGTGCTATAGACAGGTCCGGCTGGCTGCATAATGGCCATGCCTGTTGTATAGAGTCATCCAAACTTGTGTTTGGAATGCTCGTGGTCTGCTGATGGGTTCCCCAAGTCTGTCTAGACAAATTTGTAGCTCAGTAGTTTACATATGTATTGGATGATTTCAAGGCAGCTCAGCTTTGAAAGGCAGTATCCTGGAACATATTTCAGCTTTGTTTTCATTTGATTAATCAATTGTCTGTGCTCTAAGACTGATTTCTTTACAGTTTTGTACCTGTCTTAAAGAACTATTGTTTACTGCAACATGAATATATATGCATTGTAAATGTGTGTTTGGCACACAAGCCTCAAACAATTTGCTACTTACATGTCACCTGGTATTCTATGTATGAAGAGTTGGGACAGATTCCAGACCATGGCTTACTAAATCTTGGTCTAGTGCTTTCTTCTGGTTTAGTTCAGTACCTACACAGTGGCCAATGTAGAGGTAACACCTAGAGAAGATATTTAGAATGTGACAACAAATACTGGTAAACCCTTATAATTATACTAAATATCTTAATTGGACTTGTCTTTTTTCTAATTAGGACTGAACTATCTGTTGTTTACGAAGTTCTTGCTAAGAATTTATTGACTGATTTGCGATCATTGATCAGACTGCACAGATGTTTAGGCTGATCTTGGTTTGCACTGGTTACAAAGGTGATCACAGGTGCCCACAGCTTTATTTATGAACATCTAAGTAGTGATTGAAAATAGGTTTCAGCAGTCAAACTGGTTAACATTTGTCCCTGTGTACAGCTCTATAAATATTCTCGTCTGTCACAGACATGTAAATGGCACTCAGCCATGTGCACCTGGTGATCTACTTTACCCATAATTCTTTTGTTTACATTTTCCACTGAATTAGAAAACAAACCTGTGCTCTTTTTTTTGGATAATTTCTTTCTCATTATTTTTCTTTTTACACAGTGATTCAGGAATATAAATGTCATATAAAAATCCAGATAGATATTTTTTAATGTGATTGAAGCATGTGTCAATTCATAAAGGATTACTTGGTCCGTCACAGTGTATTGTGTATACAGTAGACTGGGCTTGTACTTGAAGGTGGGAAGGCAGGGTTATGTACAGGTGATCTAGTTCATGTCTAGTCATGAATGAACATGGAGACGGTGACATTTAAAGTGGTCGCTACATGAGAAACATAAAACAAGCAGTCGGGCAGGTAACTTTTTTTTTCTGTAGACTTGTGTAATTGTTCATCTGTTAATAATTTTAATTTCTCATGACCTTGGTTTATTGTGTGTCTATGTGTCCTTTATTGCTGAAGAATTTGGATACAGTCTGTGATTTTTTTTGCGTATTTGGCTGTGTTAACATTTCCTATTGTGCAGCAGTTGATGGTATCAGTTATACCCATAACATTATGATTGTCATCCAATAACAAATCAATTGGTGTAAGAGTATAAACTCCTAACTTTTTGAAATCCTAGCTAACATCATTACCTATTCTCAAGTTTTCTGTCTTTTAAATCCTTATTTTTTTATTTCCCCTAATGTTCCAATATCATTTGTAATTGCATTTTCCTTCTGGCTTTTGAGGAAACCTCCTGAGGTTTAAATTTTTTAAAATGTCTACACCAACTAAGATAGTCAATTGCCAGTGTTCAAGTCAGTATAAGAAATGGTTTCCCCCTAAAGTTTATTTAGCCAATGGGAGGAAAACCAATTAATAGGATAGTTACAAAAAAAATAGATTTTACATAATTTAAAATAGGACACGTAGACTAGTGCCCTTTAAAAAAGTTAAAGACAAGTGATTGAATGAGGAAGATCAGCTGATCGTCTGGCGGGTGAAATCACTGGACCCACTCACCCTGTCTACCTGTCTGGTCTCGTAGTGGAGAGTTTCCCTCCGTTTGATCTCATGTCCCAATATATTAACGGTTTATGTATTGAACGTCGCAGTTGGATTCCTGTGACAGTCAACGTACCTATTGTACTGTGGAATGTGACACAGGATCCAGTGTTGATCCAGTGCTGAACGTGTTGAGAAGTCAGCTCACAATGGACATGATTGGCATGCCAAGACTCATGTACACAATATTAAATGGAATCAATTAAACCTTTAATCTGACACGTTGCAAATCTTCGTGTATGTATCCGTACTATCCTATATATGAAATTAGTCGGAACATAGAGAAATGTTATTGTTTATAGAAGACATCATGTTTATTTTCAATCATTGAAATTTAAGACTGCTATGAGTCATTTGGAAGAAAATCAGACCAGTTGGAAGAACTTCAGATAGGCGATGAGATAGACTGGTTGTATGGAGTGTGTTTTGGTTATTGAAATCACTTGTTACCAAGTCTGCCAATTTTGTAATAGCTCATTTTCTTGCTTAATAGATTTTTTACTTGTAATGGTTTGATTAATATTGTAGTCAGTACTGATTAATTTAATGGGCTAATCTGCTTGTTTACAGCATCAAACATGGTAAATAATTTTTGATAGATTCCTGACATTTAAATATTAAAAAAACAAAAACAAGAAAACACTTCTATATTCTCCAAACTTCATATCAGAAAAAACCTATTAAGTAAAAACAAACAACCAAGGAAGAACTCAGAATGACAGTCTTTGACATTGTTTTTGTGTCAGCTGCTGTAAACAGAGCAGACACATAGGGATGCCCTGTCTGTCATACTTTTTCTGTCATGCTTCTTCAAGCAGGTAACACATGTGTTCCAAGGAACACTTCTCCAGTCTATAGCACTTCATGGAGGTGATTTAACACAAAGTTTGTAGAAAACATTTGTATTCCATGATCCTCTGACAAGTGCTGTGCATGTAATCGTTGTCTTATGTCCTTGTTTGATATTTGTTCCAGGCCAGCTGTCGAAGGGTCGCCATGTACCGATGGTTTACGGGCGACTAGCGGACGCTGATCAGTTAGTCATCATGGCAGACACACTGCAGCAACAGCAGCAGGAGATGGTGGCCATGCAGAACCTCATACCCACAACATTCCGCGACGCGGGCGGAGCACCCCTCCGCAAACTCAGTGTCGACCTCATCAAGACATACAAACACATCAATGAGGTAAGAAAATGGGGATGGAGGACTTTGATACATTTATCTTAACCCTTTCCCTCATATAGACTCATTTTGATGCCCTCAGTAGGTATCACACAAAGCCTGATCTGCAGAAAACCACAGTTAAACCTTACCAAATTTATTTACAAATTCCTCATTTCAAGACCACTGAGGAGCAGCGAACAGCATAAAACCTGATCAGCCTGCGAGTTACTCGCAAGGCTGATCTGGTTTTATGCTGTTCGCATAGGTCTTTTCATGGTATCCTCTATGAGGAAAAGGGTTAAAGAGGACTTAGATGAAAAAGAGGAATTAAATTAAGAGTTACTTATATACCCTTAAGTTGCTTTTTTTTATCAAGTGTCCATGCTATAACTTTTCAGTAAGAGTTTCTGTGAAATATATTTGTAGCACGACCATTTAAAGGAAAGGCATATCATGTATTTTACAAACTTCTATTATTTTCATCTCTTGAAAATTTCCATTTACCTTTCATATCCTGTCTTTCATCTTTTCCCTTCTGCTTCTTTTCCAAATGATGAAAGTGTGTCAACTTATCAAAGGCATTGCATGTATATATACTTTTCCAAATGTTGACAATTTGTAAACTTATCAAAGGCATTGCATGTATATATATGACTTTGAAATGAGAGTGTGAGGGACAGGTATTGCATCAAGAGACAGCACTAAGGAGACTGATGAGCCCGCTAAAGGTCCTGAAAGATCAGGTATGTCTCGGAACTTGTATTGAGTCGTTAACCTGATGAACCGTGGAGTCTCGATGCCGTAAGAACTTTTAGTCGATGGCCTAAAGGTAAGCAGAAGGACATGTATGCAAAAATGCAGATTTCAGTTTCCCTGGTAATTGTGGATGATTTATTAAGTGAAATATTTCCATAGAATTTTGTTTTGATGGGAGGAATGGAAGATTGAGAGAGGGCTGGTGATTTTACAAAATAAGTTACTCAGGTTGTTCTGTTATTTAATGGCATTGAAAGAGATGATGTAGGGGGTTGGAGGTGGGGGTGGTTGTGTCATCATGACATTTTCTGTTGATATGGTATGTGGCATAAGTAATCAGAACAAGGCTTATGTCTGTCACAAGCTTCACATGCTATACTGTTTTTTTATGGAACCACTTCTGTGATAAACGGGTGTATTTATGTGAGATACTGGAGTGTTTCCCTGCAAGAATTTCACCTGAATGGTGTGAGGCGATGAGAAACTGATTTCCAGTGATGAATAGATGAAAATGCCCGTAGTCTGAGACAACCTGGAGACAAAAACAACTAGAGACAGGTGTGAGCTTTATATACCTGACTGGATGAGAATCGGTCTAAAATAGAACCAGTCTGGCAGCTATTTCTGATTGACAGATAAACACAAAAATAGATAAATATCAAAAACAAACTATTTTTACAAGGGGCAGGAATTATGTCTGCAGACAACTCGTGTAGTCAAGAAGTCCTGACATTGAAAGTGTATATGCATCCTTGATAATATTGTCTAGGTCATTTGGGGTTGGCTGTAGCAGTCTCAGTTGTCTTCAGGAATAGGGAGAAAGTATTCAGTAAGGCTGAAGTCAAATTGCATTTTGATAACATTTGATAGTTCATAACCTTTACTGATATCTATAAGCAGATTTCAAGCATTGTTTCTGGTGATCTGTCTGTCTCACACAGTCCCTGAAATGGACGAACATATGTCAGTGCAGGTTTGATGGGGGAACATTCGAATCATAACTAGAATAACCAAATATATATATAAAAAAAATTTCCCCTCCTGCCTGCAATCATGGCATTTCAGTTTAACAGTTCATTGAAAATTCTGACATTTAATTTCAAATACCATGTCTCACACATGTAGGTTTTTTTTGTCTATTAAAAAAAGAAGGAATAGCTCACATACTTGTTATTTTTTCATCCTTACTTAATGTGTGGTAGGTATGGAGGATAATTAGTAGCTCCCCAGGGTGATGTGCTGGTTCCAGGCCGGGGTGGGCTGTATGGGAATATTGGCTGTGTGACAGGGGAACCATGTCTAGTTCTTTATGTTTTCATACTGGTTTACCTTTCTCTCATTTTATACGAAAAAATTCAATATGTGCTACAAATTTTTTTAGATATAAAAGAGTATTAATCTTGCGACCTTCTCGTCTCCAAAAAAGTGATGAGGTCATTAAATGTCTTATTGTGTGAATGAAATATTCAGACATTTTGAGGGATGACGTTCTTACAACTTTATTCTTACAAAGTTAAGTGATACAAACGTTACTTACACTCTGTAGGTTTATTGTGTTGGATACATTGGGGAAAGCAGAATTTAGAGCTACCAGCAAGCTATTTATTTGAAATCGGTCTCGTAATTGTTTATTTTGATGGTTATTTTACAATCCCTTTCTTATAATGCAGAAATGACAGTCTTAAGATTGGGATAAGGAAGAAATCTGTCGCTATCTTGTCAGTTCAGAACACCAGTATTTGTATCAGAGTTCCGCATGCTAAAACTGGTTTGCCAGAAAACTGCTGACCTGGCAAAGTTGTGATATGACCCGTCTGTCTGAGCGATGCCTTGTCAATGTTAGGGAAGACTTCCTGTGATGGGGAGCGATCATGTGATGCAAGCCTCATCATGTTCAGCCTGTCAATCAGGGTAGAAACTGCTTTAAAGTATTATGTCAGTATGGTGTCTTGACATTCTTTTTATTGCTTTTAAATCCATTGCAAATAAGACAGGAGAGAAAGGTGGAAGGAGAAATTAGACAATATTGGTAGCTGATTGGCCTTAGTGAGCATGCTGGTAAAAAAAACAGGTTATGGCACATTAACCCATTTTTTTTTATTGCTGACTTTTTATATATAACTGTGTTAAGAAATATATATATAATGCTTCTCTTCAATGGAAGCACTGAATTCCTGGTCTTGACTCCTGTTTTATGTACATATTTACTGCTTCCTTGTTCTTGACATAAAAACGGTTTCTAAGAAGCTGCCTTGGGCTACAAAGTCACAACTGCTGTTATTATTAAAGACAATATGTATATTGTTCCATGAATAATTTATTAGGAATAAATGGCAAGATGAATTTGACATTATTTCGGTTTTGCTGACTACCAGTAGACTGCAATGAGAGAGGCAGCCAGAAACATTTCCATATCTGGGAGTTTGGAAGTTGATAGGATGTTATCATAGATTCAGTCTCCGTGTCGCTGTTGCGCTTCTGTGCTGGGCACCAGACTCAATATGCACTGTTACATAATACCAGGAGTGGAACCAGTCACTGAGCAGATAGGAAAGGGGGGGAGCTATCGGAACCTTGGATACAGCCGAGTCTCGACCTAATTTTTGAGTGAATAGAGAGCCAGGATAAATATCAATACTTGTATTTTTGCTGACGCAACAGAATTTCACTGCATGCTTTGGATTTTGACATCAGCTGATTTTGGATAGTTGGAATAGAATTATGGGTAGGGGGGATATGGCTATCAGGTTATAGTTCTCCACTGAATGATCTGCAGAATTATGTGTCTTGGGAGGAAACTGATCACTAGAACATATTGATTAAATGAAGGAGTAAATTAATGGAAAAAGATAGATTGAATTTTTGCCATGAGTTTTTTTTAATTTATTTATATGAGGGTAAGAACAGTATATTTGATTCTAATAAAAAAGAGGAGATATTTAAAATAAAATGGGAATGAAATTAATGATACAACTCATTTAAATTGCTGAGTGAAATACTTTCACAAATCCATTCCTTCAGTGATAAACATATATCTTTGAAGAAAATGATATTGACTTTCTTATGAAGGTTCTTAGTTTTATTTGATTGCCAATATTTGTATTTATTTATACTTGAATCTTTAATTAAGTAAGAGAAGTAATTAATTTTTGTTTAGTTTCCCAGATAATTTTAAATTAAATAAATCATCATTAATTTAAAAGAATAAATATGAAGCCCTCTTAGTATTTCTCTAATTTGATCTTGTCTTTATGAATAGGGACTATATTGTCAATGATCTTTTTTTTCTGGTACTGTTGTCAGTTCTAGCTTATACATTCACAGTCAACCCTAACAATGCTGTAGAAACTTGAGACTGCTTTTGCCACAAATGCAGACCAAAATCAGCCTGCACATTTGTGTACTGTTCACTATTTAGTCAAACCTTTCATTACCAAACTTTCAGAAAGAGGAATGTGACCATTTCAAGTATTAACAAGAGTTGATTGGTTTTTTTAGCTCACCTGAGCACAACGTGCTCATGGTGAGCTTTTCGGATCGCCTTTTGTCCGTCGTCCGTGCGTGTGCGTGCGTCTCGTGTGTCTGTCATCAACAATTTCTTTAAACAACATCTCCTTCTAAACTATCCACTGGATTTTGATAAAACTTCACAGGAATGTTCATTATGGAACCCTTTACCAAAGTTGTTAGAATTATTTTGATTGTAAAAAATCTAGGTCACAGGAGATAAAAATAGATTTTAAAAATGAAAATTTTAAAAATCTTTTTCTCCGAAACCACAAGGCCTAGCCTTTTGATTTTTGGTATGTAGCATGATCTTATGACTCTCTACCAAGATTGTTCAAATTATGACCCTGAGGTCAAAATAGACCCTGCCCCAGGGGTCATTTGATTTAACATAGGCTAATATAGGAAAAACTTGAAAAATCTTCTCAGAAACCACAAGGCCTGGGGTTTAGATATTTGGTGTGCAGCATCGTCTAGTAGATCACAACCAAGTTTGTTCAAATCATGGCCCTGGGGTCAAATTTGGCCCCGCCAAGGGGTCACCTGATTTTACATAGGCTAATATAGAAAAAAACTTGAAAAATCTTCTTCTCAGAGACCACAAAGCCTGGGGTTTAGATATTAAGTGTACAGCATTTTCTAGTAGATCACTACCAAGCTTGTTCAAATCATGGCCCTTGGGTCAAATTTGGCCCTGCCCCAGGGGTCACTTGATTAAACATAGGCTTATATAGAAAAAACTTGAAAAATCTTCTTCTCAGAAACCACAAGGCATAGAGTTAAGATATTTGGTGTGTAGCATTGTCTAGTGGATCTCTACCAAGTTTGTTCAAATCATGACCCTGTGGTCAAAATTGGCCCTGCCCCAGGGGTCACTTGATTAAACATAGGCTAATATAGAAAAAACTTGAAAAATCTTCTTCTCAGAAACCACAAAGCATTGTCTAATCGATTCTTACCAAGTTTGTTCAAATCATGACGCTGGGGTCAAAATTGGCCCTGCCCCAGGGGTCACTTGATTTTATATAGACTTATTTTGGAAAAAACTAAAATCTTTTTCTCAGAAGCCACAAGGTCTTGATTTTAGATATGTGGTATGTAACATGGGCTAAGAGACCTCTACCAAGTTTGTTCAAATCATGACCCTGGGGTCAAAATTGGCCCTGCCCCAGGGGTCACTTGATTTTACATAGCCTAATGATACCAGGTAAGCGATTCAGGGCCATCATGGCCCTCTTGTTTTTTCTTGTTAATGTTCATTGGCACCTTCAGAATGGTGTTCTATTTGTTGTTTTTTGTAACACGGTCAAGCTAGCCTAGATTTAAATATATTTTCAGTTTGTTCTAGCTTTTTACTTGTCTAAGATCATCATTAGATGTGCTGAGCTTTAAGGACCAATGGAGACAATGCTGTCCCATGTGGTGATCTAGCAGTTTTGCTCATGAT
Source organism: Solen grandis (assembly GCA_021229015.1). NCBI lineage: Eukaryota > Metazoa > Mollusca > Bivalvia > Adapedonta > Solenidae > Solen > Solen grandis. Next base: position 22,183,898 of record CM037782.1, read on the forward strand.
ATAGGATCAATACAAGTTCTTGTTGTTTTGTTCACCGTTACCCAGGCAACCAGACCGTAGGCCAGCGGTAGGTGTAGAATGTATGTCCAATGCAGAAACTCATGAATTTTGATCAGACGTGGACACCCTGTGGTGGGCTGGTGGACTGGTTCAGGGAGAAAATTGGGAGGACCTGTGACAGGGGGTCTTGTATTAATCAGGGGCTATCATCCCTCGTTAACTGTTTAATGTGTCTGCTAATGTGGAAACATTACTTCATGTCAGTTGTAGGCAAAATTTATTCAGTGTCTGTCTGGTTGTGTTGTCTCTCGCATTTACCATTCTGCATATTGATAAAAAGTCTGGTATCCTTATTACTCTTAAGCTCTGACGATTAACTTAACGGGTACTCTCTAGAAGTATAGCTGGCTTTGAAGAAGATTTTGGAGAAAGTAACACTTGAGAGTTGCAGCTTTGTGCTGATGGGGCAAAATTTGTTAAACTAGACTCAGTAAAGTAAGGGGGGAAAGCAAAGCCTGCATACGAAGATTTGACTGAGTATTGATCCTTTGGTGTGTGTGTATTAACTGTAACTAAGTATTAGGTGGAAAAGTGCAGTTGTCTGCATCAGTATCTACACTGCAGTAATGTCTCATCGCTCAAACACAGGCCAGAAATTGCTCAAACATTGCCCCAGTCTGCCACTAATTGTTCTGTGTTGAGAGGATGATAGAGAAGTGTGCAGGACTTTAATGGTCCATTAACACTGCAGTGTTTGTGTGGGGCTGTGCTGAGCAGTTTCAGGTCACTGTTTTCACAGGTTGCGGTTCTTGTAAGTTGTCACATCATGACGACAGCTGTAGTTTCCAGTGACTCACAGCCTTGTTGTCTGTCTCGTCACATATGGGTTTATCCTAAAGGTCAGCAATAATTCTCTATCTTTTTTTTTTTTTTTGCTCCCGTCTAGAAAATGGTCTCCCTTTAATGAATATTAAGGGTACCCTCAGACATTTTTATACCTAACTGATGCATTAAAATCAGACCACTAAGGTTAGGACATTCAACTCACATTGATTGATTTGCTTATTCCAGCTTCTCTTGACATAATAGGTATCATTAATGTTGGAACTATGTACAGAAAAATCAAGCGAGAAGGGGAGGGGGGATCCTAGATACTGACCAGCTTGTCTCAGGTCTTTCTGATATCCAGTCAACAGCTTAATGATTTTCTGTCTGACCAAGAAGGAAATTGTTCATTATGGTCTAGACTAGGGTCAGCAGTGCTGGAGCCAGGTCTGGGAGAGATGGGGAGGGGTGGTAGTGATGGTTCTAGGTGGCAGTTGTCTCAGGCAGTTGGCCGGCTATAAACGGCAGCCATGGGCTAGGCACATAGACAGCTTGACATAATAAAAGATAATTTGTCTGATCTCTTGGGTAGACTGTAAGAGGTTTAGAAAATTTGTTATTTGTATTAGTAACCATTTCAGACTTTTTTTTTTTTTATCGTAGCTGTATGTAGATAATTCAGTCAAGCATTTCAAAATGCATTTTCAGAGGGGAAGAGAGATGCAGTTTATCTGCCTTTTACATCATATAGACATGTTTTAACACCGTCTACTCTATTTGCTCATACAAAATTGAATCTAAGATTCTACAGACTCTACAAAGTCTCTACTGTAAAGAAAACTCAATCGCTTAATGTTCCATTTAAAAGTACTGTAAATTAATATTAATCAAGTCATAAATTTGTTTATGAATATTTATGAGGTAAAAGGTTGAACATACATTGTAAGAACAGCAGCTTGGACTGTAATGCAGTTTTATCTTCATGCTGGTACAGTCTTGTTTGTAATGAGTCTAATATAAAAGGCTTTATAAAGCAATAGAAAACAGGTGTTTTAAGTTCATTAATGATCCTGCTAATGGGGTTTTGACTTGGGTGAAATGCAATGAATTGGTTTGTTCATTTCTTTATTTCCGTAAAGGTCTACATGTTTTTTTTTGTTGTTTTATTTTCCTCCTAGGTAAGAAAATCATTGGTTTCATTTTTAGTTTGTGCCAGAAATATCTTTTATGTACACAACCTTTGAAAAGGGAGAAATGTGATATAGATTAGTGAGAGAGCTTTTGACAGACTGCTAGTGGACAGTGAGAAGGGTCAGTCAAGCTGTGGCAAAGGAGAGCAGCCTGTGTCTAATCCAACAGCAGCTGTGAGAGGCATACATTGAATTAAGGCAGATCAATCTTTGTGTCCAAGGCCACTGACAGGAGACTGGGTTATGGTGTCTGGCCAAAACTACTGGTCAGGGCTGGTCAGAGTGGCCGGACAGTGCTAGATGGGTCAGACGAAGTGTCCAGATGAAGTGTCCGGCTACACAGTTCCGCCAGATTATGTTAGGTTGGACTGGTCTGTAGTAAGATTTTAAATGCAATTTCCTTACTAAAACATCTGTAGTTGCTTGTCTGCCATGGACTGTTGAACTGTTCCTATCATCTGTTATGATTTGTTTCTGTGTCTGTCTGCCAACTCTGTCTGCCCTCTCAGTCTCTGCGGTCTTTTTCACCGTTTCTTGGTCATGCATTTATAATACCTGCAGTCTGCCTAATGTAACATTTTTCAACCATCAAAGCTATTGTTTGTTTGTTACTTAGTTCATCAGGCTCTCATACCTTATCATGGGGTCTGCCCACATCTGTGGGGCATTTAAATCTAGTCTACTTTTTTGTTCTCGGCATGAAAATAATATCAGCTGCAGCTTTTTTTTTATTGACTCATTCTAAGCAATTAATATGTTGAAGTAGAATGTTTGGATTGCTTTCCAAATACCACAAAAGGCTTACTTGGTTTTTTCGTTGCCATGTTACAGTTGTTGGTAAAGCATTTCTAGGAAAATTCTGTATCTGATCACTATAGTGTGGGTTTACTCTCAGCCAAACAGCCTTTTACAGAGCGTGATATTTTAATAGGTTGTCTATAGTGACCAAGGATTTAAAGAGAATTTATGCATTGCCAATGTAGCATAAAGGAGAAAAGCATTCTTGGGTAGAGAGAGAGCGCATGAGCATATTTTGCCTGTTTATGTAAGAAAATAGGAAATCATGCTAGTGCTTGAAACCTGGAATTTCAAACACTGCAAAAGTTATGTTAATTTTTTTTTTTTTTTTTTTTTTTTTTTTAAGAAAAAGCTTAACCCAGTTATAGATGGTTTATTTTCAGGTTATCAGGGTTTTCAGTAGTGACTGATTGCAGACTGATTTTTTAAATTTTCCTTTGGCAATATTTGAAATTTTGAACATAGAACATACCCATGATCTCCAGCCAAATCTGTTGGGGTTTTTTTAAAGAAGGAAAGAAAAAAAAAAGTTTTTATATTTATTGATTAAAAAAAACCCAAAAACCCTGGGTTATTTAGTATTGTTGGTGATGATCAGGGCTAAGGGAATACTGCAAACAATAGGATGCAGGAGAGATTGTTTATGACCTCTTGACCCTTCATGCACAGTGAGCTGTGGCAGCCTGCCCTCATTTACCAGTGATGCACATCTTCAATTATAACGGTTTTTTACTGGGCTAAAAATAGCTCTGAAAATCCATAAAAAAGGGTCCCTTATTTCTAGGTGATGCCAGAATTCTGCGTTTTGTTGATCTTTTTTTTTTTTTTTTTTTTCCTGTTAGGATGAGTCATGGTGCTGTGACAGAGAGCGGGTTCCCAGCAAGTGTGTCAGTAGGGTTGGTGGGTCCAGACAATGGGAGAGGACCTGGTTCCCCTCACATTAATAGATTACTAGGGACTGTATCCAGGGGGATGTCTCACTGCTGGGGAGGGCTCTCACTCTCTCACTCTTTGTTTTTGTTCATCTCAAGTATTTTTTTCCAACTGACTTTTTTTTTAATTCAAAAGGTCAATTAATGTGTCATTTCCTGATAAGTTTTGGTGTCAAAAATAATGAAAACTTTTGTGTGTTTCAGAATAGAACAGATGCTCTAATTATTAATTAACAAATACATTTTAATGATGACACAAATTTTTATCTGGCTACAATACTGCTTATTTTTTGTCGGTTGTATGTTTTGTTGGAAAGCATTTTTTGAAATTGAAA
>CM037782.1:22197039-22247039 GCA_021229015.1 Solen grandis
AACGTTTTAACATTAGCTTTATAAGTGTGTTGGAAATGATTTTGAAACAGAATGTTATAGACATACTAAGAGCTGACCTAGTTATTTTTAGCTCACCTGAGCACAAAGTGCTCAAGGTGAGCTTTTGTGATCGCCCTTCGTCCGGCGTCCGGCGTAGTGCGTCGTGCGTCGTCCGTCGTAGTGCGTCGTCCGTCGTCCGTCGTCAACAATTTGCTTTAAACGACATCTCCTCTGAAACCGCTGGACAGAATTTAATGAAACTTGGCAGGAATGTTCCTTGGGTGAGGCTCTACAAAAGTTGCTAAAATAAAGTTGATCCATGAAGAACTCTGGTTGCCATGGCAACAAAAAGAAAAATAATTTGAAAACTTTAAAAATCATCTCCTTCAAAACTACTGGCCAGATTTCAAAATAAATTGGTACAGATGTTCCTTGGGTCAACCTCTACCAAAGTTGCTAAAATTATTCCGATCCGTAAAAAAACATGGCCGCCAGGGGCGGGGCTTATTTGCCTTATATGTATATAGAGAAACCTTTAAACAACATCTCCTCTGAAACCACTGGAAAGAATTTGATTAAATTTGGCAGGAATGATCCTTGCGTCAACCTTCACAAAAGTTCCTAAAATAAACTTGATCCATATAGAACTCATGTTGCCATGGCAACAAAAAGAAAAAAAATATGAAAACTTTAAAAATCATCTTCTTCAAAACTACTGGCCAGATTTTAAAATAAATTGGTACAGATGTTCCTTGGGTCAACCTATTTATCTCAGGTGAGCGATTTAGGGCCATCATGGGCCTCTTGTTTTAGTAAGTTTGCTCTGTCAATGACTGCAATAGCAGGGTATGCTGAAGGTATGGTATCTATAGTAAGGTTCTAGATAAACTTGTATAGACACGTGCTTCATTTATCACAAAGGTATCCGGTATAATAGACCTAGTGAATGTTTCGTTGTGTTATATATATTTTTTTTTCTTCAAAAATTGATTGCATATCTGTTTTCCTTCAGTGGGTTTGCATGTAATGGCAAAATATGAATTCTTTGTATAGCAATTAAATCATTTTATTTATTTCATAATCTGTAAATATGTATATAATGAATCGCACCTATTGATCAGAATTCAGTTTTATTGATTCAGATGGCACTGTATGAGAAATACAGCTGTATCCACAAGTATAAATGCTTAAATGAAATCACAAGTATGCATGCGTTATGAAAGATAGCTTGTTTACTTATTTGGATTGACACCAGTTTTACATAAGGTATCCATCCACCATTAAGTTGTGAGCATTGTCCATCATGTGCTTATGAGATTTTTTTATAGTAAATAGAAGCCGTTATAAATTTAGAGCAAAATAAGCATCCAAGTCAGCAGATGCTTGCATCTGCACTGAAGTCTCTTTAAAGCATTTGAAGGACCATGAGTATAATTAAATGATGGCTAGTTAACCTTTACAGTGTAAAATGACATGCACTGAAATGCACCTGTATAGACTTTGTTGCAAGTAAATTTAATTTTGCACTTTTAATCTATTGCCCCTGTAGATATTTATCATTGAATACTGTCCCTCTGTACTGTAAAATACTAAATGGATTCATTGACTGGTTCACGTGGTTAAAAAGTAGGTATATTTTGGCTCAGTCTGAAGGGGAAATGAGGGTCACGTCTCAAATATTAGGTGAGAAAAGTGGGCGTTCTAAGTTTATTAATCAAATAAAATTAGTATGATCTTATAGAGTTCAGTTATGCATTTAATTTTAGTTGTACATTTGTATAGTGATAGGAACTTGTTTCTCAGTAAGTCAAGGAATGACGGGAAGTGATGAAGTTGACTGGTTCCACTGTTCCTACAGCAGTCCTCCTGTCGGTCTCTATCACATCACTTCATCCATATTATTTGCAAGGATGTCTGATTTAAAGGGCATAGGATTCATTCACCCAACACTGTTTGGTCAGTTTTTATCACCCAAATTTCAGCCACAAAATCCCGATGGCACTCTTATAAAAATTAATGCAAATTTCATCATTGATTGAGGTTATAAAACCGCGATACTATCCTCCCAGTGTTCTTAAAGCTTGAAATACATTTCAAGGCATGGTTTTGTTTTCCTTCGTTAACCATGGACCCACATGAATGCAGCTTAATTCCATTTTTAGCTCACATGAGCACAACGTGCTCAAGGTGAGCTTTTCTGATCGCCTTTTGTCCGGCGTCCGGCGTCCGTCGTCCGTGCGTGCGTGCGTCCGTGCGTCAGGCGTCAACAATTGCTTCAAACAACATCTCCTCCTTAAAGGCTTGGCCAATTTGAAAAATATTTTGCAGGAATGTTCCTTGGATGAAGCTCTACTAAAGTTGTATAAATGGTTCTGGTCCATCGCATAATTAGGTCACAGGAGCTAAAAATAGATTTTAAAAATGAAAATTTAAAAAATCTTCTTCTCTGGAACCACAAGGCCTAGCCTTTTGATTTTTGATATGTAGCATGATCTTATGACTCTCTACCAGGATTGTACAAATTATGACCCTTTTTTTGGGCCACTACCAAGATTGTACGAATCATAGCCCTATGGTGATAAATGACCCCGCACCAGGGGTCACTTGTTTTACATAGAGTTATATAGAAAAATCTTAAAAAATCTTCTTCTATGAATCCATAAGGCCTAGAGCTTAGATATTTGGTATGTAGCATCATCTTATGGGCCACTACCAAGATTGTACAAATCATAGCCCTATGGTGATAAATGACCCCGCACCAGGGGTCACTTGTTTTACATAGAGTTATATAGGAAAATCTTAAAAAATCTTCTTCCATGAATGCATAAGGCCTAGAGCTTAGATATTTGGTATGAAGCATCATCTTATGGGCCACTACCAAGATTGTACAAATCATAGCCCTATGGTGATAAATGACCCCGCACCAGGGGTCACTTGTTTTACATAGAGTTATATAGGAAAATCTTAAAAAATCTTCTTCCATGAATGCATAAGGCCTAGAGCTTAGATATTTGGTATGAAGCATCATCTTATGGGCCACTACCAAGATTGTACAAATCATAGCCCTATGGTGATAAATGACCCCGCACCAGGGGTCACTTGTTTTACAAGAGTTATATAGGAAAATCTTAAAAAATCTTCTTCTATGAATCCATAAGGCCTAGAGCTTAGATATTTGGTATGTAGCATCATCTTATGGGCCACTACCAAGATTGTACAAATCATAACCCAATGGTGATAAATGACCCCACACCAGGTGTCACTTGTTTTACATAGAGTTAAATAGGAAAATCTTAAAAAATCTTCTTCTATGAATCAATAAGGCCTAGAGCTAAGATTTTTGGTATGTAGTAGCATCTAATGGTTCATTACAAAGATTTTCAAAGTCTTGGCCCTACGGTGATAAATGACCCTGCGCCCAAGTCGTCTCTGAAACCATATGGCCCATTGCTTAGGTATTTGGTGTTTAGTATTGTCAGGGGTAAAATGTTTTAGATTAAGTTATATCAGAATCCTTGTCTGTTTAAAAACCTTGACATCAGTTGAAGCTATGGTACTCAGGTGAGCGATTCAGGGCCATCATGGCCCTCTTGTTTTGTTTTGTTTGTGAGAATCACTTCCCATCGTTCAACATAGCATAATGTTTGGGACTGTGTATTGTTGATATTGTGGAGATGGAATGGCAGTCTCTGGTCCTATTAAGCCGTGTAAGATGGGGTCTAAGTGGGTTTGTCTTGGCTTGCTAGTGTTTTGGTAGGAAAGTTATGTAAGTTTCTTCCAGAGGGTTGATGCATTCATGTTCACCATTATCACGTGTATGTTTGGTCATTAGAAATAAACATTCCAGCTGAGTCGAATGGTGTATGTGCAGATGTGGGTTTCACGTTCATGTGCATAAAATGCCCTATATCTCCCGTTATATATTACTGTTGCTACGGAGGTTTCCTTATGAAATATCAAACACAAGGGTTTGTTACTATGCTGTGTGAATTTTGCTCATCTCGACAAATGCAGTTATTTTAAGCACCACTGTTTAAGATAATAAGCAAATGTCGTACAGCTATAGTTGAAAAATTTGCAATTGTGAAAAAAAAGTGATGTAACTTCTTTCTTTTTTCACGTAAGCTTCAACTTTTTTTCTCAAAATATCTTGGTGCGTTTGTTACTTTTCATGCCTGTTACTCTTCAAATTTTCATTACTGCTACCGGGTCATATGTCAAATAAACAACCATTTACACTTTTGTTTGCAATTTATTTCGAAAAAAAAAAGAGTAAAATTTTCAGCGTTTGAATTTAATGAAGTTCTATTATTAGTTCTTAAGAATAACTACACAAAACATTTCTGTTGTAAGGGTTGTATACAGTAGATATTGAGTGAAAGGAATTCATCGACTTGGCATAAATTGTACATCGTGTAGATGTGTATCGCAGATTATCACCTCTCACAGTCATATCGCGATGATATCGCCATGTGACAAATGGTGATTGTAATGAACTGGCCAGCTGGGAGGAGTGAAGCAGGGAGAAAGCGTGCATGTCATTATGTTCATTACTGTTTACAGACTGGCACTTACTGTGTTTATAAAACGGTCATTCTGTAACATGAAGAGGAGATCTTTCAATAAAGGTAATATATATGAACGTTTTCTGTTTGTATTTCCCTTCCACTTGAATCCTCTTTCACTTTGCGAGACCGCAAGAGGTCGGTACGGAAAGTCGGTTGCTTTAAACGAAACCATTGGATAGAAATTGATGGAACTTGGCATGAATGATCCTTAGGTGGCCCTCCACAAAAGTTGGTAAAATAAACTCGATAAATGTAAAACTTTGGCAGTAATGGCACCCAACAGACTTTTACTTTAAAATCTTCAAAAATCTCTTCTGAAGCGATGGTCAGAATTTAATTTCCTATGGCGCAGATGGTCATCTCGGAGAGCTCTAATAAAGTTGGTACCTTAAAAAATGAGGCCTCTAGAGGGTTGCCTAGTTTCCGTGTATATTCTTTAAAGAAAAAATCAAAATTATTCTTCTACGAAGCCAATGGCCAGAATTCAATTTTATCTTGCACAAATGGTCACATCATAGTGCTCTACCATAGTTGCTAAAATAAAGTTGATCCCTTGAAAAATGAGGCCCCTAGGGGGTTGCCTAAATTCCTTGTATATTCTTTAAAGAAAGTTTCAAAATTATTCTTCTATGAAGCCAATGGCCAGAAGTTAATTTCATTTTGCACAAATGTCCACCTCATAGTGTTCTACCATAATTGCTAAAATAAAGTTGATACCTTAAAAAATGAGGCCCCTAGAGGGTTTCCTTGTGTAGTTTATATATAATTTTTATATTCTTCTTCTATGAAGCCAATGGCCATAATTTAATTTCATTTAGAATAACTGGTCACCTCATAGTGCTTTACTATATTGCTAAAATAAAGTTGACCCCTTGAAAATTGAGGCCCCTATTTGGTTGTCCTAGTTTTCTTATATATTCGATATAGAAACTTCTAAAAAAGCCAATGCCAGAATTGATTTCATATGGCACAGATGATCATCTCATGGCTGTCTACCATAATTGCTAAAACAAAGTTGATCCCATGAAAAATGAGACCATTAACCTACTTTCCTGTTATACTCTTTACAGAAAATTTCATTTTTTATGAAAGCAATGGTTGAAATTTAATTTCCTATGGCGCAAATGGTCACCTCATGGCTGTCTACCATTATCCAAAAATAAAGATGATCCCCTGAAAAATAAGGCCTCCACATGATTGACTAACTTAATAATTCTTTGTATCCAAATCTTGAATCTGGTTGCTGCTGGAGGAAACCATGTAAGCTTGTGTACTCTGGTTGCGACCTAGGCCCCCTTGGTTTTAGCTCACCTGAGCACAACGTGCTCATGGTGAGCTATTGTGATCGCCTTTGTCCGGCGTCCGTCGTCCGTCCGTCCGGCGTCAACAATTTCCTTTAAACAACATCTCCTAAATCGCTGAATGGATTTTGACCAAACTTCACAGGAATCATCCTTATGATGTCCTCTATCAAGATTGTTCAAATTATTTTGATTGGTTGAAAAAGTAGGTCGCAGGAGCTAAAAATAAATTTTAAAAATGCAAACTTGAAAATCTTCTGCAAAACTGTAAGGCATAGAGCTTAGATATTTGGTGTGTAGCATTGCCTAGTGTACCTCTAACATGTTTGTTCAAATCATGATCATAGGGGGTCAATTGATTTTACATAGGCTTATATAGGAAAAGAAACTGAAAAATCTTCTTCCCAGAAACCACCAGGCCTGGAGTTTAGATATTTGGTGTGTAGCATTGTCTAGTGGATCTCTACCAAGTTTGTTCAAATCATGGCCATGGGATCAAATTTGGCCCCGCCCCAGGGGTCATTTGATTTTACAAAGGCATTTTAAATAGGAAAATCTAGAAAAAATCTTCCTGTCAGAAACTACAAGGCCAGAAGTTTAGATATTTGGTGTGTAGCATTGTCTAGTGGATCTCTACCAAGTGTGTTCAAATCATGGCCCTTGAGTCAAAATTGGTCCCTCCCCAGGGGTCACTTGATTTAACATAGACTTACATAAAAAGCTTTTAAAAAGATATCCTTGTCAGAAACCACAAGGTCATGAGTTTAGGTATTTGGTATGTTACATGGCCTTCTCGACCTGAACCAAGTTTTCAGATCATGTCCCTGGGATCAAAATTGGTCCCACGCTAGGGTTAACTTGGCCTTTTTGACCACATGTAAACTTTCTGTGTTGAATTAAGATTATGTTGCTGTTCTTCTGCATGGATGTTGTATCTTGGCCCTCTTGTTATTTTTTTTTTTTTTTTTTTTTTTGGCACTTGCTTCTGCCTGTTGTTGTTTGCCATTTACTAATTATTGTTTGCCGTTTGCTTATTGCTACTTGCCAGCTGCGAATTGCTTCCCTTTTTATGCGAGTTGCCATTTAAATTAACAGTAATCTTGGAATACGGCGATGCTCATGTGAAACAAGAGTTATGATAATTAAAAGAAGCAAATAGAAAATGGTAAGTGGCATGTCTCAACTGGGTTTCCGTAGGTCGGTGCAGCTGATCATGCACGTGATTAAGGGGTGCTCGGAATGTGATCTGTGAGTACCTTTATTCGTGGATCTATGTTCAAGAAAACGTTCGCAAGAGTTTGTAGTTTATAAAACTGCCGGCATAAATTGGCATAAGTGGTGGCGTTCCGAGAAATCGAAGATGGCGGTCATCTTGTCCGCCATATGAAAAATTGAAGCATTAATATATTAATAGTTGTCTATTTACACATTTTAAAAACAGGGATATAGAAAAAATTAAAACTTCTCTGAGGAAAGGTATTTGATGATTTAAATGAAGTCAATGTCATATTCAAGGTCAAATTCATAGTCGAAGGTCAAAAGAGCACAAAAATACAATTTTGATCGCAAATTGGTAATATTATTGCAAGTATTTCAAGGAATTTTCCCCAAGAGAAAATGTTTATTGAAGGTCAATATTTTCACAGCCCTTACATTATTGTATCATGGTAGGTTGATAAAGTGTTGATTTTTGGTCTTTTAAATCACCTCCAATATGCAACTTATGAGTGTAATCAAGGGCATGACCTACACTCTGGATCATTCATGTGTAAGAATCAAATATTCCGGTCATGTGACGCTATCAAAAGAATGGTTAATTTGTTCCACATGGCGGATGTGTCAGAAACCACAAGGTCATGAGTTTAGGTATATGGTATGTAACATGGCCTTCTGGACCTGAACCAAGTTTTCAAATCATGTCACTGGGGTCAAAATTGGTCCCACGCTAGGGTTACTGCATGGATGTTGTATTCATTATGACCCATAAAAGGCAATGAAAGCAATATTTTCAGGTGAGCAATTTAGGGCAATCTTGGCCCTCTTGTTATAGTCTTTTTATTTTTTTGGCACTTGCTTTCTGCCTGTTGTTGTTTGCCATTTACTAATTATTGTTTGCCGTTTGCTTATTGCTACTTGCCAGCTGCGAATTGCTTCCCTTTTTATGCGAGTTGCCATTTAAATTGTCAGTAATCTTGCAATACGGCGATGCTCGTGTGAAGCAAGAGTTATAATAATTAAAAGAAGCAAATAGAAAATGGTAAGTGGCATGTCTCAACTGGGTTTCCGTAGGTCGGTGCAGCTGATCATGCACGTAATTAAGGGGTGTTGGAAAGCAAATACCCTTTTCTGCTCGGAATGTGATCTGTGAGTACCTTTATTCGTGGATATATGTTCAAGGAAACGTTCGCAAGAGTTTGTAGTTTATGAAACTGCCGGCATATATTGGCATAAGTGGTGGCGTTCCGAGAAATCCAAGATGGCGGTCATCTTGGCCGCCATATAAAAAATTCAAGCTAAATATATTAATAGTCTATTTACACATTTTAAAAACGGGGATATAGAAAAAATTACACATGTTGAGTGATATAACTGTGCCAAAATGAATTTTATGGTTAATTGCCCATTTGAAGTGGGTTCTATTTATGAAGTGAACAAGTATGGCAAGTTTGAAGTGAGTACATGTATATTAAATTTTGATGGATTTTGAGAAATTACCTTAACATTAAACTTAACCAACCCAGAACATTCTAAGATAACTATGCCAAAATTGATTTTAGGATTACTCTTTTGGTATGGGTTCCTTTTTAAAGTGAACAAGTATTCTACGTTTGAAGAGAATATGATTGGCGGTTTCAGGGAACCTTAACCAACAGTCCAACATCGACGTCAGCAGGAGGGTCATGACCTTAGCTCCACTTTTTTTAACTTCGAAAAGTGGAGCTAAAACACATTGCACGCAACACATGAGTCCCCTACCGGTGAGGTGCATAATTTTTCCGTTACCATAGCAACCAGAATTTTGGTACGAGAAAAAAAAGTGACGTGCAGAATCTCCATACTACCATATATTCATATACCAATTTTCAAAATATATTCTTAAACGGTTTTTAAGTTATCGCGGATCCAGATTTCCGGACATCCGGACGGACGGCCGGACAGACGAACGGACAGACAGCCAAACGGACAGACAGACAGACAGAGGGCAAACATATATTCCCCTCGGTGTAAACACCGGTAGGGAACTAATAATGTATTTTAAGCGATTATGATTTTGATAATTGTTAAGAATCAATAATAATATATAATACTTCTGTATTATTATTGTAACAGGGTTGAGTAAATTGGTGTTATATGACCTTTGGAGTTATTTCCCTTTGGTTGAGCTTTGTTTGACAAGAGTGACTTCCCTTTTATACTTTCCCGCTTTGGAGTCATTCTGCACGATTTTTTACAAGAAGCAGGACGCTACTCTTAATTAAATTGTATTGTTCATTATTGGTCATTGGTTTGAGTAATCCACTGCATGAGACATCTACACCTGTACTGAGAGAGAGAAGTTAGAAAGGCACTCAGCCCAAAGTTGGTAAGTTCTGTCAATGTATTGTTTCTGTTGTCTGTGTATGTTAAGCAACCTGCTGCAGATGTATTGTAGAGATCTGTAAGATGGAAACTGATAATGTCTAATGTGTATTCTATGATATTGTATGCTATTGTTTGTACTGATGCTCTTAACATCCTTTTAACTGTGTTATATGTTTAATATCGTCTTAGGGCCACTGGACACACAATTACTCATAAATATATATTATTCAGCAGTAGAAACATTTGCCAATTTGTATTGTTTGTTTATTTCAGAGTGTTTCTGCTCTACCAGGATTAGGAAGCCTACTGGAATATTGAGAACATTGTGATGAATGTGATAGTGGATATATTTATGATAATAAATGTGTGAACATGTTCTTCAGCCTCAGTTTAATTGTACTGTAGGAACCCGACACTACCCACATATATTACATTATGAACGATCAGTGTCTCGGGCAACAAAAAAAAAAAAAACAATTTCTTTTTAATTCCTCTGATACTTCCCAATGCTACACCATAATTCTGATTCTGTTTCCTAGTACCTAACAAAATGAATTTTTGCTCTTGTGATGGCATGTGTTTCACCAATGATTATACGTGTGAAAACAATGATCAACTTGACAGTGTAAAGGGAGTCTGTAAGACAGTACCTGTACAAACTTGTTCACAACATAAATTCACTAGAGGGTAGCAAATATGAAATATGTTATTCAACAAGCTTATTACCTAAATATTACACTAAAGGTATACCCTTTGACCTTGACATTTGTTTAAACGATATATGGTATTCATGATATGCATATTATTGGTTTAAGTAAAAGTTTGAAAAAGAGAATTGTTCTATTCGCGAACTATATTTCATAATGATTTTTACTTTGGGTGATATTTCTGCGTATGTTTTTTTCGTACTATCAAAATACGCAGCATTTGTAGCATCCATTAAATATATTTAGTTTTATTGATTATATAATTTGTTGTGGAAATGTTAATTTTCTTGCAAAATAATCCATGAAATCAACTTCTTGAAATTTTTCACCCCAACCATTTAATGTCAAAATTGTACTTTCCTTGCAGTTTTGACCTTTAACCTTGAATTTGACATTAAATATGACATTGACCTCTATAAATATAAACGTACGTTATTATGAAAAAAGAAGCTTTCTGCACAGAACTTTTGCATAATTATTTTTTCTTACATAAAATGGTAAAATAAGACAAATATCGACATATATTACTCTTATTATCATTTTGGCGACCATCTTAGCGGCCATATTGGATTTATGAGATCTCACCAAGTATGCCAACTTATGTAGCTGGTTTTACAAACTACAAATCCTGTCAAATAATTTGATATACATCACTGCTTATTTCATAACTGACCCACATGGCCCTATTTTTGAGAACTTTTATCGCTCCTAATAACCCTATCATTATGTATATACTCAAATGTCAAGGTATTCAATAAATAGGCAGGGGCCTCACTCAGCCCCTCACCGCGTGGGTTCCAATCCCGACAGGGTCATTCGGATTTTCATGTGAGGAAGCCTTCCAGCTGGCTTGCGGTATGTCGAGGGTTCTACCCGGATGCCTCCGTGCATTCGGGGTCTTATTCCACCTGTAATTAGCTGGACGTCGCTATATGACTAAAATACTGTTAAAGCGACGGTAAACTCAAATAGTGGAGTCAATAAATAGGTTAAGGTTTATTTAGAATGCTTTGAAAGTGTTAATTTTCGATAAAATATGTTTCCCTTGAAATCAATTTCTATAAATAATTGTAATGAAGTTAACATTTTTTTCTCAGAATGGTATGTTTCTTAAATTTTAAACTTTGACCTTAAATATTATCCTGATTTTAAAGCAAGAATTACTTTTATTAAGCTACATTTCTGCAATGAACTTTTACATATTTATGTTTTTCTAGCATTAAGAATGAGTAATGAAACAAATGTTTACATATTTTAGTTTTAATTGGCGGCCATCTTGGATTTCTCAGAAGGCCATCATTCAAGCCAATTTATGCTGGAATATATAAAACTACAAACTGGCAAACATTTTGGTATATACCTGTCTCGGTTCATCATTTTTAGACCCTGACTGTCACCCTACTATTAGGCGAGGTCACGTGATTGGGAGTGATATACCGGTGATTGCCGAGTAGGTTGAAAAAAAAAATCCACAGTACGGGTTCACATAATAAACACTTAAATTATTCTTATTATTTATTTTCCATTCGTTTATACATATGCATATTAAATAGATGGAGGTAAGTTTAGGTCGTTAACTTTGGTTTACAATATCAAAGTCACTTACATAAACCGCAATGGAAAAATAGCCAAAATGGCAAGAAATGGCCAAATGGCTACTATATATACACTTCATTTTTTTTTTCGTTTTTTTCCCCAACCACAATACATTCACTACATTACAAACAACAAATAATACATATTTTTATGTAGAGAAATTAACCAATGAAAGAAATTGTGTACATATATTTTGTTAGCACTATATCATGTGTAAACAAGAGAAAAATAAGATTTTTTTAAGCAACCTTGTTCATGCAATTAAGTTCAGGTATAATGAAAGTAAAGATCTGGCTGATTAAGATGTGATTTTTTTATTACTAAAACCTACTGAAAACAAAAAACACGGTAGCCTAAATAGGTCTTTGACAGAAAGAAATCTTGTCCACTGGGGGTAACTCCCCCAAAAAGAAATGAAAAACAAAACAAAATGTATATAGTTTTATATAAGGGTTAATAATGGTAAATATTAATTAATGACATACATATGATTACCAATTACCTTTAGAGTTGTACTGAGAAATATTTTACAGATAATGTCTGTCCAAATTTTAACCTTCAAGTTGCCTATTTAGATGAAACATGACTCTGTTTAGGATATATCAGAGGAAAACATTATCAGATTTTCTTTGAATGCTGTGGGCACAATGTATCTCGAGTAGAATTGCCTGAATTGAGGATTGCACATGAATGTTGCTGATATACCAGTAATTACTGACAAGACAGGTGGGACATAATGTATTTCCACATCTTAAATTTCGTACAAAGAACTTAATATCCCATAAGTCGGCATTGGTAACGGACAGAAAAAGGAACGGTTCTGATCGCTCGAAGGCTTCATCGTCTGAACAAATATACACTATCATGACCTTAAACTGCGTTACCACAGCAATACCAGCATCAAAATTAGCTCGACTGACCGGTATAAAATTGGTTTTGTTATTTGCAGGTACTTGGTAGATCAAAAATATGAAAATCTATAAACTAATTTAGATAATGGAGTAAATACATGTATTTAAATAGACAAAACATTTTATTTTAAATTTTATAAAAAGAAGTAAAACATGTAAAAAACATTAAAACACCGATATTTCTATAGTACCTAATAAAACATTATGTCTATGTTTTCATTCCCAAATTCCAAGAAACTTGAACAGACATTGGTTTCATTGGTATGCGGTATAGACAGGGACGATCCCTACCGCGGGAACCGGTCATGGCCGATAACTCGCCAGAGTCTCGTTCCCGAGAGCAGGTGCCCGCGGTAGGGATGTTTTTTTTTCTTCCAGTAAACACATTTTTTTCCTTGCACATCTTAAACTTGCCAACCGTTTATATCAATTAGTTTGCAAAATTATTCTTTAATTTGTGTGAATTCTTTAAATTATTTCTTTCAATAGCGTAGAAATTTACTACCAGTTTGTTTGGTTCCGAGACGTATGCCATACCACGTGAGCTGTCTGGAACAGGGGTTTCTAGCGCCCCTATAGCAATCCTGTTCGATGTGCAAGAAAATCATAGAAACAAAATATGCAACACAGAAATTGAGATCTTTGCTTCCCTATTTTGATCATAACATCTGGTACTTAACACTCGCTCAACATTCACGTTCATAAATTGTCTAATATCATTAGTCGAATATTTGTTGAACTAGATCTACAAAAGTATATCTTTGCCTATATATATACTAAAATATCATTTTTGAAATGCTTTCATTGTTTCACTTGTTAAAATTTGCACTTATCTCCTCTAACCTTCAGAGTTAGTAGGCCTTCACTTGGATATCTATTTGAAATAGAAACATCTTTTTCATTTAATTTTATTCCAAACACTGCCCATTAAAAAAAAAAAAAAAAAAAAAAAAAAGACAACCCGCACTTCACCAACATCTGTACCAGTCAATGTATAATTAATATAATTATATACCGACTCATTTCATAAATACACATGACTGAGTATAAAAACACTGTAAAATGTAGTAAACAAAACCACAGTACTCTCAACGAAAGCATCGAGTACTAATCATACGCGTATTTCAGCGTATTTCTCTCTATCTAAATACAAGCCTACCAACAATGACGTAAACATCATGAAATCGACAGACGTCATCTGACTACTTCAAACATATTGCGTGAGATATGAAATATCTACACCTTGTTCAAAATGTTCAACTTTTTGTGATACATTTTAACTTTTTTTTCCAGAAATATACACTATTCTGACTCTGCGACCTTGACCTTGACCTCAAAGGGTCACAGTAAGTATGACCCACACATCAGACGACCTAAGTCTGGAAAGGCAGTGGTACGGTGTTAGCGGTCTGTCCGTTGGAAAACGTCCTTCCTCCTTCGATGTATACAGCGGAGAAACCCTTCCAGTTAATTGTGTCGTCTGACCGGAAGCGAATAAGCAGATACTGACCGGAAGACGAGATTTCTGGCGGGACCTGTTGAAAACAAAGTTTGATCTTGAGCTTGCTTAATAAACATTTTTCGTTTATAAATATATTGCGGTGCTACAAGTTTTATGTTATTGCAGAGAAAGATCATTTTCTATATCATGACTTATGGAAAAAGTTTGAGAGCAAGAAGCCATGCTTAAATGAAAGAAATTAGATCATTCATCAATCATATTTGAACCATTTTGTATTTTATCATGTAATTCATTAAACCTCAACTTGGTGAGTCGGATATAATGTGACGTCATAATAATCATCCTTTTGCATTCAGCTTATAGGCCATAAACCCTACAAACACTGATAATAATAAAAATGATGATGACAATGATGACAATGACGACTTACATTGCTGCCACAGTAGCGTCCTAGTAAGACATCAGTGTCATGGAGACCATCGAACACTTCCACGTTGTCATAGCTACAATTAAAATGCCATTTGTTTACATATCTAGAAATAGTGAAAGAAATCAATTACATGTACATGTATATGCAGTAGTTTCCATATCTATATCACAAGACAGTTCATATCATTGTTTTTTTTTTTTTAATCATATAAAAGTTTTATCAAGAAAAATTAAATACATGGATAGCAGATAACTGCTATTCAAAAGAGAAAATATTAATAACTTAAATTAAATAAATAAATGGAAGGTAAAACAATGGAGGTCGTTCTCTCAATACGTACCCACAGTCTGTTTCGTCCTCAATTTCAAAAGCATTGAAATAGAAGTCTATCTTGTATCCCTCGCGTGCCTCTATCGTCCAATCACATTCGAGCTTGTTGTCATAATTCTGGTCCCCGTATTTAGCATGCGAGAATAGCATGTTCTGTTGCTCGCCAGCCATCAGGTGTCCTCCGCAAACTGGAATGTGGGAGTATTCATTTTTTAAGTATTTAGAAAAAAAAAGACAAATATCTTACTAGCACCCTTTCATATTTTTCAAATAAGATTTGTCCATAAATGACACCGAGAATTTAAAAAGTTCTCGTTAATTATGATTTATGTTTCCCTTTAACTTCAGATATTTATGACGAAGCCAGAGAAAAGAGGCCATACTATAAAGACTGTGATTTGAAAAGTAGATGAGAGTTAAAAGTACAACAATGTACCTGTAGTGTGAGAGTTAAAAGTATAACAAAGTACCTGTAGTGTGAGAGTTAAAAGTATAAGAAAGTACCTGTAGTGTGAGAGTTAAAGCTGTGGTGAGAGTTAAAGTACAACAAAGTACCTGTAGTGTGAGAGTTAAAGTACAACAAAGTACCTGTAGTGTGAGAGTTAAAAGCACAACAAAGTACCTGTAGTGTGAGAGTTAAAAGTACAACAAAGTACCTGTAGTGTGAGAGTTAATAGCACAACAAAGTACCTGTAGTGTGAGAGTTAATAGCACAACAAAGTACCTGTAGTGTGAGAGTAGTGTGAGAGTTAATAGACAACAAAGTACCTGTAGTGTGAGAGTTAAAAGTACAACAAAGTACCTGTGGTGTGAGAGTTTATAGCAAACAAAGTACCTGTAGTGTGAGAGTTAAAGACAAAAGTACCTGTAGTGTGAGAGTTAAAAGTACAACAAAGTACCTGTAGTGTGAGAGTTAATAGCACAACAAAGTACCTGTAGTGTGAGAGTTAAAAAGACAACAAAGTACCTGTAGTGTGAGAGTTAAAAGTACAACAAAGTACCTGTAGTGTGAGAGTTAAAAGCACAACAAAGTACCTGTAGTGTGAGAGTTAATAGCACAACAAAGTACCTGTAGTGTGAGAGTTAAAAGTACAACAAAGTACCTGTAGTGTGAGAGTTAAAAGCAAAAAGTACCTGTAGTGTGAGAGTTAAAAGTACAACAAAGTACCTGTAGTGTGAGAGTTAAAAGTACAACAAAGTACCTGTAGTGTGAGAGTTAAAAGTACAACAAAGTACCTGTAGTGTGAGAGTTAAAAGTACAACAAAGTACCTGTAGTGTGAGAGTTAAAGACAACAAATGTACCTGTAGTGTGAGAGTTAAAATACACAACAAGTACCTGTAGTGTGAGAGTTAAAAGTACAACAAAGTACCTGTAGTGTGAGAGTTAAAAGTACAACAAAGTACCTGTAGTGTGAGAGTTAAAAGTACAACAAAGTACCTGTAGTGTGAGAGTTAATAGCACAACAAAGTACCTGTAGTGTGAGAGTTAAAAGTACAACAAAGTACCTGTAGTGTGAGAGTTAAAAGTACAACAAAGTACCTGTAGTGTGAGAGTTAAAAGCACAACAAAGTACCTGTAGTGTGAGAGTTAAAAAACAAAGTACCTGTAGTGTGAGATAAAAGTACAACAAAGTACCTGTAGTGTGAGAGTTAAAAGCACAACAAAGTACCTGTAGTGTGAGAGTTAAAAGTACAACAAAGTACCTGTAGTGTGAGAGTTAAAAGTATAAGAAAGTACCTGTAGTGTGAGAGTTAAAGGTACAACAAAATACCTCTAGTGTGAGAGTTAAAGGTACAACAAAATACCTCTAGTGTGAGAGTTAAAGGTACAACAAAGTACCTGTAGTGTGAGAGTTAAAGGTACAACAAAATACCTGTAGTGTGAGAGTTAAAGGTACAACAAAATACCTGTAGTGTGAGAGTTAAAGGTACAACAAAGTACCTGTAGTGTGAGAGTTAAAGGTACAACAAAATACCTGTAGTGTGAGAGTTAAAGGTACAACAAAATACCTGTAGTGTGAGAGTTAAAGGTACAACAAAATACCTGTAGTGTAAGAGTTAAAAGTACAACAAAGTACCTGTAGTGTGAGAGTTAAAAGTATAACAAAGTACCTGTAGTGTGAGATGCGTGGAAGCCTTTCCTTTGGACAGAGGCATCTGAATAGAAAATCATGTAAAGTTCATTTCCGGTTGATGTCACCGGATGTGGTATAGTGGCGCCACAAAATCGTCCTAAACTCATTGCATTGATGCTATTTCCGTCGAAGACCTCAATATGGTCATAGGTACATTCCTGGTGTTCTTCGAGCTCAAAGCTCTGGAAGATGATCTTGATCCTGTGGCCGTTGACAGTGGAGAAATGCCAGATACAGTCCTTGCGACTGGGGTAGAAGTCCGGCCAGTTCGGACTGCTGATTTCACCTGATGGGGATTCTATCTCGTGCTTACACCCGCCTGGAATTGATCGGGCTTATTTACTTTTAATCAAACTTTACTCATTTTACTTTGATTGAGAAATAAGTGTTAACAATCCCCAGCTATAGTTCCTGGGTTGGACCAGTACTTTGTGTGTAGAAAGTCGGGACAATACTCTACCAAGAATGCGTATGAATTTGTAATGACCGGTAGTCAGTGAATAAAGACGGTACTAATCAGTGACGTGTATGGCGTTACCTACCAATTAACTCATGGAAACAAAAACTATGGGCAAACGAATGACAAATACTGGATACATATAGTGAAAGACATCTGAACGTCAATCAGTTCTGAATGTTTAGAAAAGCACACTGTTTAAACCTCTCTTTTGAGTTCTTATTAAAACATCTTAACTCGTGAAACGTAATGTTTACGCTGCCATTTTGCAAACACTGTATTTAAAGGAAAACGATAATTATTTCCTAAATGACGAAATTTCAGGCAAGAAAACACCTTACTTAATGTTTACAATATTGTAGGCGAACGAGCATATACTAAATTAAGGCTAGACAGAAAGAAAGAAAAAAATAACAGAAGAGTGTAGGGGATGGGCGTGTCTAACCTTCCTTGCAGTCGAGGTTGTTCTCGTGCAGGGTGAAGCCGTTGTGACAGGCACACTCATAGCTTCCTACCGTGTTCTTACATATATGCTGGCAGGCCCCGTTGTTGACGGCACACTCGTCCTTGTCTGAAACACACGGAGATGTCTTAAGTGACTATACCATAAATATATTTACCATATTTATTTCCTTATCCAAACACGTGAAAGACAAATACACGTACAATATGTGTTATTGATTATATTATTATGGTATAATATCGATAATTTTTACTTTTAATGTGTTTTTAATTAACATTGATAGAATAAAACAAGCCATCAAGATTCTATGACATTTATCCATGGAATGATATTCCAGGGACTGTTAGGACCATACTAAAAAGAGTATTGATGACATAAAACTAGCGTCCCTTCTGCTATGTAATGATAGTAAAACCAGCTTTGAATGTTTTTTTAACATAACGACATAGATTTTATATCATTATAGATCAGAAAGTTAAATTGTAATTACAAATGTACATGAATTAATGTATAGATATATGTAATACTTTTATTTTGCATGATGCATTTATATCTTCCTGAGTGGATTTAAATTTGTTAAATACCAGTGAAGAAGAATGCGTTGAAGCCAGTTTTCTGGACGGAGTTATCCGAGTTGAATTCAATGGTAAGAGTGTTGCCCTCAGACGTGATGGGCATGGGAAGGGTGGACCCGCAATATACACCGTTCACCACGGCGTCCGGGCTCGTGCCGCTCGTGATCCGGGCAGAATCGTACTCACAGTTTTGCTGAGGATTTGAAAACAGAAACGTTATATACTGTTCATTGATACAGAGATTTGGTTCTCAGGGTGATAATATTATTCTTATCATTATTTCTTAGTTTACAGTTATAAATACGGGTTATTGTAAAAGGCTTAATCATTGATAACAAGCAGTGTGTACCAAACAAATCAATTTATTCATGTATGTAACATATTCGATTCAGTAAAATAGAGGGAAAACATAGAGAAGTAAAACTGGTAAACACTCCCTAGCAACTCTCACAAATGCTTAAAAATTTCCAGAAAAAATGAGAAAGGAAGCACCACTTCTAATCAAAATGAACACAATGTGAAGCCTAAAATAAAACATCGGAATAACGGAAAATATATAATCATTACTGATTAAAAAAACAACAAAAACAAAACAAAACAACAACAACAACAACAAAACAGTTTAGGGTATGGTCCATGTCCCATGTCTGACACTCACGTTGTTGCCCTCCAGGTCGAAGTGGGTGAAGTTAAGAGTGATCCTGTACTGTTCAGGGGCCACAATCCGCCAGACACAGTTCTTGTTGGGCGGGTAGAGCTCCGGGAAGGAGGGACTCTGGAGAGTTCCGTTCTCCTGGTCAATGTAGCCGCCACACGCATCTGGCGAGAGATTGGGAACATGGTTTTGTACCACGGTGTCGGGGAATACAACGGGATTTTATTAAGTTGTTATTGTACACAATAACTTTTTTTGAACTATACACGGCGAGAACTCATAAACTTATAACGCTAAGGATTTCATATTATTGTGACTGAAAACAGCATGTATCAGTTCATTTAAAGGTCA
The DNA here is from genome assembly GCA_021229015.1 of Solen grandis. Lineage (NCBI taxonomy): Eukaryota > Metazoa > Mollusca > Bivalvia > Adapedonta > Solenidae > Solen > Solen grandis. The sequence goes on from CM037782.1 coordinate 22,216,564, forward strand.
TATGGACGGGAAGATCCCTATCAAGGGCACCTGCTTGTTGGAAGGAAACCAGGCTCTACTACAGCTGGTACCAGTGATAGGGTTTTCCTTTCTATACGATTCTTATTTCGTAATGTACTGTGCTTTTCTTTGGTGTCAGAACGTTATAATTTGATAGCGATTTTAAAGCAGCCCGTTCACAGATGGACATTGACTAAGAATTTGGGTGTGTATTACGTCTAGTAATACCCATCTACAGACGCAATGACGCCCAATGCATCCATCCATGATCGTAAAAGATAGGGTGGGTTTCCCATCACAGACAATGCCGTCATTGAAGGTATTGAAACTATATTAGGCTGATAAAACCTATATTCAGATTCATTCATTTTTCCCGCATGTGCTTATTTCATAGGATGAACTTACGAAATCGACACCCTGAACTGGGGAAGACGCCATGTTGCAGAACTTCCGTGAATTAACCGATTTCGTCGAAGCTGCATTTATGAAAACAGCAATTTCCTGTACAATGTGACCTACACTTTCCGAAAGACTTCACCAACATGAATGAGGGAAAGTAGAAAATATTTTTCTTAATTTGCTATAGATCATCTGTGAAAGAGCTGCTCTAAAAACCTGCACCCCTGGGCCTCTCTCTACGGACGAACAGATAACTCTGACTGGCTTACTTCACGTACCGCTTATATGCTTTAAGTTATCTTTCTTCATTTTTTTTCTGTTTTGAAGATTTTTAAATCTCATAAGAGATCGTAGAAATCTTTCACATTTATGAGAACAAAGACGGGGTCTATAACCGCTGTGAGTGATAAGGGCAAGTAGGGGTTAATGTGTTTGTCTGGCATTGTTCTCCTTTCACCAGTTAAATGGTTGACTAGTCGAAAATGTAAATTCTATCCTTAACTATGTCGTCTCAATTGTGCCCGTGGACTTGATATGTTATTTTAAAAGTATTATTTCTTAGGTGTTAAACCCTTTCCCTCATAGAGGACACCATGAAAAGACCTATGCGAACAGCATAAAACCTGATCAGTCTGCGAGTAACTCGCAGGCTGATCAGGTTTTATGCTGTTCGCTGCTCCTCAGTGGTCTGGAAATGAGGATTTTATAATTAAATTTGGTAAGGTTTAACTGTGGTTTTCTGCAGATCAGGCTTTATGTGGTACCTATTGAGTGCGTCAAAATGAGTCTATATGAGGGAAAGGGTTAACAGTAGGCCAAGAAATGATATGCATGTGTTATCATGATCAAGGTTACTGAGGAGAATACGTAATGTAGCTTTAATATATACATGTTAGAAACAATTAAAGGCTGTTATTGTTAGCTTCAAACAAAGACATATTAAACAGAGATAGGAAACTCCTGTAAAAGCCGTGGAAAATATTGTTTAGGCACTGCAGATCATTGAATATTGCGAACTTAAAAAAAAAAGTACTGAACATCACAGAAGAAATAAATTAATCATTTCTCTACTGAAAAAAAAATATTTATTTCACAAAATTCTTTTAAATTATTCTTTAAATTCAACCAGTGTAGCAGGAAAAAAAAATACAACGCATTTTACATAGTTATCATGCAGGTACTTTTCTCTTTTAAATCAAACCATTTTATTTCTTGACTTATTTTAATAGCAAGGTATCATTTTGATGGTAATGTTTTGTTCTATTGTAACTTTACTTGACTTGACTTTTTGAGTTTACCGTCGCTTCGCCATTATTTCAGTCATATAGCGACGACTAGCTAATTACAGGAGGCATCCGGGTAGAACCACCGACCTACCGCACGCCAGCTGGAAGGCTTCCTTACATGAAAATCCGAGTGACCGAACCTAAGCGGTGAGGGGCTGAAAATCCGGGATTCGAACCTAAGCGGTGAGGGGCTGTGTGAGTGTTGAAGTCAGCGACTTTACCCTCTCGGCCACGGAGGCCCCTGTTCTATTGTAAGTTTCATATTACTGTCATATATCTTTAAGAGAAAAGGAGATCTTTAAAAACGTGAATTTGCGAGACTTGGACAATTTGTCACGTGCTTTTGTGAGATTTAGCGGACTAGTTGCCAATCTTTGTTTAATAGGTCTTTGCTTCAAAAAGAAAAACAGCACCAAAAACTGGTTTAATTGGATAAATACATGATAATTGTAAGAGAAACCTATGATGCAATACGACTATGTATACAAGATCATTTAGTGAGATAATTTCATGTTCTGATGAGATTGTTAAACTTACTCTATCAAGCTGTCCCACCTACCTTCACACTTCTTGCCGTCCGAGTGCAACTCGTACCCGATCTTACACTCGCACTTGAAGCTGCCCAGCGTGTTCACACACACGTGATCACAGCCGTGTTTGTCCGTGGCACACTCGTCATACTCTGAAATCACACGGAAACAACACCGCTCAGGAATGTGTATAATACATTGAAACAGCCCCTGTCTGCACACTGCAGACTTATTTCCTACAGTTTCAAAATATATGACTACGAGAGGCCTCTGCAAATTATTGTTTAACTTCAACAAGGGAGAGACGTCTAGACACTAGTGAGTTTGCTAAAATGTTGTAAATGCCACTTTAGCATATCCATAGAGGTTTACAACATCTTCCTTCCACATGATAATTCTATTCTTGCCGTACACTTTGTCCTGAAGTGAAATTATATTGACAAAAGCGCAATTTACGGCATATTCACAATACTGCAGTAATATCACATGCATGGTGTAGACAGAGAAATACGTGTGTTGAAACCATACCTTTCACAAAGCTAGCCGCAAAGCCGGCCTTCTGGACAGAACCATCCGACACAAACTTAACATAGAGTTTGTTGGAGGTGGATTTGATATCCTCGGGAATCTTGTAACCACAGAACTTGCCGATCACCTTGGAGGTCTCCTCGTGGCCATCTCGTATCTCCAGGTAGTCATACACGCAGTTGTCATGGTTCTCAATCTGGATCACGAGAAACGAGGGTGACACTTGGACAACGGGATTTCTTTGTCTATATGAGTGGTATCACACCGAAGATAGGTCACGTGATACTACACCTAGGTATCGAATCAGTCTTAGTCTTAGAACTACCTATTATATATTTATTAGTATGTGTATTTAGATAGTATTAGATAGTATTATTAGTATGTGTATACACTTGTATTGTTGTATTTTCATTTCATTTATGTTTTTTTTTTATGTATTGAATGCTGACCTGTCATCTCTATAGCATGTCTTTAACATTACTTATATTGACTATGAACTTGTATGTTTAACGTCAAAATAAAATTATGTTCTGTTCTGTTCTGTTCTATATTTAGCACAAAACAACAGCGTATATCAGATTATTTTTATGACTTTGGTATGTCACGGATCGAATCAGAGGCCTTCCGATTACAGAGGAGTAACACCAACCAATCGGTGATCGTATATCAATAAATGTTTCAGTTAAGATGACTATAAAAGGGATATGAGTTGACTACTTGGAAGTATGGCCAAAATGATCTAGATGGAAAAATATAAAGGTAAATAAGATATATCAATTGAGGATAGGTAAAAGATGAGCAAAATATTAAAAATAGTAAATTGATTTAAGGAACATAGAATGGAGCGGCAAAGTGCAAATAAAATGTGAAGAAACCCAGTGGATGACGCTTGTTTTAACCTAACGGAGTCTGATATTAATTAAGTTTCTTCTTTGGAGAGAGAGAGAGAGAGAGAGATTGTACGCAAAGGTATGCATAGACCACCACCAGTGAGTACCAGTGCTGATCACACTTTAATTATAATTATTAATCAGTGATCTCGGAGGCAATATCATAATATATGGGCTTTACTTCTCAAAAGAGAAAGTGCATTTTTATGATTCACATACAGATTATTATCATCATACGAAGTAACATATAGCACGTGCATGAAACAACCACGATATAAGAGGTTTTATGGTATACCACGATCATCAGGTTACCGATTGATTCGGACTCAGTTTTCGTTTCATGTTTGTTACTCAGCGTATGCCTGTCTGTAAATCAGTCATTAATAACGGGATATATTTGATTAACTTGCAGTAAAGGTTCTCTGAGCTTAACCTGATTACAGCCTGTCAGACTTTGACATGATCTGACGATGCAATCCAAAAACTGCTCAAAAACAACAAGGAACACTGAAGTTCATTGTCGAGGGTTTACACCGTGTGCTGTAGACCGCAGTGGCGCTGTGGTTGGGTCACTAAACTATCAGCAGGAGGGTATCCGGCTAGAGACACAAAACCCAATGTGTGGTCTAGCGGTTATATCAAGACAAAAGTTTTGTCTTTGTCAATAAATATACATCACAAGGTACGCGGGTGTAAAAAATAACTAGTCTTAATGGCAAAATATGTTGAAAAGGAAAATGATTGCAACAAAACATCATCAATGTAGATGATTTGGCCATTTTGATATATACAATAATATCATTTTTATAAGGAATATTAAAACAGTCAAAAACTAGTATATTTCTTGTGTAATGGCAATCATAGATATCATTACTTGAGTCTAAAACATGCCATGGCAACAAATACCAAATTCGTTGAACATACGATTCGCTGCTATGTTCAATGTTACGAATTAATACACTACAAGGGTAAAAAAATTTAATTAAAATAGTATGAGATAAATATGTAAAAACTAAGTTGAAATAAAATTTAATTACAGGCTAAATATTTTGAAAATGTTAAGCATCGTATGTGTGGCCAAATCCATGTATGTATTCCTTAGAAACCAGCACGAATCCACTTGCAGTGGGGCGTAAATTACTCATAAACCATGCTCGAGATGAAAACATGATGCAGTTCCATTTTTGCATTCCATCATATCAGTAGTAAATTGTACTGATAAGAAGATGCAATTTAAGACTTTATATAAGATGGCTGCACTCAGAAAAAACACTCAGTGCATCAGCCTAGTTTTATTAGAATATTTGTCCAAATTAACTAAGTGCGGACAAAGCTGTTTCTTTTTGATGTACACAAAAAAACAGGTTTGAGTTATCAGCAATATCTGGGAAGTTTTAAGTAAGATTCATACTGATCTGAATTAGTAAAGTAGTGTTTTTTCTGGGTTTTTTTTGTTTTTTTTTTAGTGGTTTTTTTTAGTGTAGAGCATGATCTGACTCCCTGTATAAGAAATATGACACAGAAAGGAACACTCATATGAACACTATATGATAAACCTTATTAATCATAATAAACCCACTGATAAAAATATACATGGGCTAAAAATTACACATTTTAAAGAGAGAAATATATTCTGCGGTCTTCAGCATGAAATGTTCACTGGTCAGAAATAACATTTAACCACAATAGTTACAACATGCGCAGTGGTCCGGGGGTAACATACTCGACTGCTGATCCGAAGGTTATTGGGTTCGAACCCCGTTGGGGCAAGTATTTCCATGACCTTCCCAGGTACCAAGATCTGGTCCAACCCAGGAACCGTCGAGAGGGATTAGCATAAGTTCAATGTATAAACTTGTTTCCCAATCGATGCGTGAATTATCTCAAATATCTATTGCATATATCTTTTTATCACTTTATATTTTACTGAATACCAACTAGACGAGGTCTACCTCAAATGACTGGAATTTGACGGCCACGGAGTAATCCTCCGGAACAGTAATTTTCCAGACACACTCCTTGTTGGGTTTGTAGTCATCCGGGTAGTTTGGACTGGTTAGCTGACCCTGCTCCTTGTGGATCTCGCCTCCGCATATAGCTGTGAACCCGTCAAATATTCATATGATTCCATGTTTTACTGTCTGAACTTGTTTAAATCAATATTTGAAGTGTAAAATAATTTTCGAATCCAACCAGTACTGATTAATAATAATAATAATAATAAAATATTGACTACATGTATATATTTTAAAGGAAAACTGACCCTGCCCATCCTATTTTTAAGGGTCCAAAATGATCAAACTTTTAAGATGACTGATTTCGTTTAAAGAAATATTAACGACGGACGAACGACGGACACCAGCCGGTCACACTAGCTACCTGGGGTACTTTTTAAGCTCAGTTTCGGTACGACACTACTTATACTTAATTCAACTATTATTAGACTATTGACTATTTAAGTTTAACGTCGCTTCGACAGTATTTCAGTCATGTAGCGACGTCCAGCTAATTACAGGTGGAGGAAGACCCCGAATGTATGGAGGCATCCGGGTAGAACCACCGACCTACCGCAAGCCAGCTTGAAGGCTTCCTCACACGAAAATCCGAACGACCCTGCCAAGATTCGAATCCACGCGGTGAGGGGCTGAGTGAGTGTTAAAGTCAGCGACTTTACCCTCTCAGCCACGGAGGCCCCAACTATTATTAGAGGGCATAACACTCATTCTAAAAAATGTTTATATAATACCCTTAACTGAAGGCTGTATTAAAGCTTCATTAAGCTCTGAAAAAGATCTTCCAATTAACCACCAGCCAAAAACAAAATCTTCCAATTAACCACCAGCCAAAAAAAAAAAAAAATCTTCCAATTAACCACCAGCCAAAGCAAAAATCTTCCAATTAACAACCAGCCAAAAAATATCTTCCAATTAACCACCAGCCAAAAAAATCTTCCCATTAACCACTAGCCAAAAAATATTCCAATTAACCACCAGCAGAAAAAATCTTTCCATTAACCACCAGCCAAAAAAATCTTCCCATTAACCACCAGCCAAAAAATCTTCCAATTAACCACCAGCCAAAAAAAAAAATCTTCCATTAACCACCAGCCAAAAAATCTTCCCATAACACCAGCCAAACAAATCTTTCCATTAACCACCAGCCAAAAAAATCTTCCCATTAACCACCAGCCAAAAAATCTTCCCATTAACCACCAGCCAAAAAAAAAAATCTTCCCATTAACCACCAGCCAAAAAATCTTCCCATTAACCACCAGCCAAAAAATCTTCCCGTTAACCACCAGCCAAAAATAAACCAGTGCATCAGAATCTGTCGATATGCTGACTAACATAGACAGTCTTCGTTGAGTTCTTCTATTATCATATTTGATCAGGACATTGTACTTCCAGTGCTTCATAACATCTAATTAAGAATCTGGAATTTGTACTTAATAAGCAACTCGCTAAGATGAGAGCCATTTAATGATACTCCATGAGATATCCATTTCTACAAATAATGCCTAATTTTCCAAATTCATTTCTACGTAGTATCATTTCTCATTACACTTACTGACGTAGGTTCTTTATACTTGATTAATCATACCTGTTATATAATACCCTTCACGTGGTATAATAAAACATATCTCAACATGTAAAATAGGTACGATGCCTGACATAAAATCTTTGAAGTGATACGAAAATAAATCCTAGGAAGGTCCTAAAATCAACCCACCTTCGTATTTTGCTTCAAAACCTTTTCCCTGGCCCCGCCTTGTGCGGTACTCCACCCACATTCTGCTGTCTGTTGAGATCAGGGTCCCTGGGAGCTTATCACCACAGTAACGACCTGTAACATGCACAAAATATGTAAACTGATAGTTTGCCGAGCACGTGCATTGTATATGTGTATCACGAAAACCCATGACAAATTTGCTCTAAAAACCCACACCCTGGGCGTTGTTATATTTTGTGTCAATAATAAATTTTTTATTCAGTACAGTTTTACAGGACACATGCTTAAATGTCAACAAATTGAAATTACTAGGTTTAGCCCGCATATTTATGTAATATTTAGACTTTAGCTTGTTTCCAGATAGCGACAGTGCGCATATTTGTCTAGAATCACATTTGATTATCATCATAAATTTTCCTCTAGGAAGTAAACAAGTAAGGTCTTTTCAGTTTTGAAATACAGTGATCGCCGTAAATATTCAAAGGTATATAGTTATCTTTGGCATCAACTTTCATGACTTGCACCACTTAGAGCTCATGTGAAATTTGTTGTAAGGATAAATTAATACCATTGTTTGTTTGTTTGTTTGTTGGGTTTTACGTCCCACATTTTGAGACGATATCTACTTGAGACAGATAAAGTGCTGCCACACTGCAGTATCCCGCCGTAGACATGTGGCATGAAAACAAACCCAGTCACATTATCCTGACACCGGGCCAACCAGTCCTGCAACTACCCTTATATGCTGAGCGCCAAGCAAGGGAGCTATAATAGTACCATTTTTTACGACTTTGGTATGTCGCGGCCGGGGATCGAACCCACGACCTACCGCTCTCGAGGCGGACGCTCTAACCACTCGGCCACTGGGGACGGTCCTAATACCATTGTGAGTACTGATTAAAACTAAAAATAAAACGTTGGCTGCATGCATACTTAAGATGCAAGACGAGGTGGATTTTGTGAAAATTTCCATGTTGACTTCAATAAAGCATTTCATTTATTTTTCACTACATAAAAATGATCAAAGGAGTGAATCGCTGGTCATTGTAAAGACAATACCATCTCTCGGGAATGTTGAGCGTGACCTGAATGTATCTCTTTAATATCAACTATAAGAAATGGTGATGACTATTTTTCTTTTAGTTACTGTTTCATTAAACGGCAGTAAATGTGAATAGCTGCTTACTACTGCGAAGCACTGTAGATTGGCACATTAAATAAGAGGAAACCAGAATCCACATTGTTCATCCAAAAATTATTTGCATATCGGCAGTGTCTTAGGGTAAAGTATGGCAAACACGCTTTGATCCCCATATCTCTGCAGTATAAACTATTGCCAAAGTCTCCAGTCATCTAATTGATAAATGAGCTATCAATCAATAACTGTTTATGACTAACGTCATAATAAGGCAGTAGTGAGGAGTCAAGGGGATTCTACATATTATTGCACTTTCCGTCTCGTCTTTCCTCTTCTACAGAACTTTAATTCGTTGTTTTGATTTTTTTCGTCGGAAATGTTTACTGGAAATCCTTCAATCCTTTTTCACTGTGTGATCTGCTTATTTTCATGATCATTAATAATGAAGGAACGTTATATGCATCGTTAATGCATTTCGCGAGTTCATTACCATCCTTATTGTTTGTGAAGTGGTACCACTTAAGTTTAAACATCAAGATTCACTACAAGGTAGATTAAAACTGATCCCTTGGCTTTCTTTTACCAATTATTGTATCATTTACGAAGTAATAATATAATTATGATGACGCATGGACTGGAGTTATAGTAGAATTTAAGCACCTTTGATTTATTTATTTGACTTTCGATTTTTTTTCTTGAAAAGTACAAGTAAGTATTTTTGATAACAGCTACATAATATACATCGTCTGAAACCCTTGGCTGATTTATTTCGTTTAACTATATGACATCATGCTGTGGAGAAATAGGCAAGCAAACAGTCTGATTACAACAGTCGTTGAAAAGAATATCTACCGAAGCAAGCGCGTCTTACAAAAGTTTTACTACGAAGGCTTGTAAATCATGTAAACTAACACAACATTGCTGTTAATAGCTGTATTTAAAACGACCACTTTAGATTGTTTGGAAAAAAAAATGCAACGTAACCAATGCAATGGAATGATTTGACCAAATACCTCGGCCTTTGGCAGAAAGGACTATTTACACTGGGATATCGGGTGTACAAACCCGTGTCAATAATCTTGAAAAAAAGGGTTAGTTTCGCAATGTGGATTTCGTTGCAGGATATCTGCGTTTGCATGGGTGAAAAGTTGTGCTATTCTGTTACATAAATGTATACGTTTGCGATATGTGCAAATTATTTAAATATACCATCATAAATGACAGAGATATTGACATTCTTTCAAGGAGGGTATGAATCTTGGTCAGTCAGGAGTAGTGTCCCTTGTATTATATACAGTGATATATGACCAATATTTCGTGCCAGACCCCTTCTGGATTTGACACATCTTGAAACGGCAAGACACAGGCGTGAAATTCCGCGGCCTGATATGATATCGAAAGGGCGTGGGTGTCTGACAATGTATAATATGTAGTCACAACTTTTCTTCAATATTTGCTATACGAGATAGTAATGATAAGATTTTCATGAAATAAGTTTCTCTATTCAATAGTTTAAGGTCTGTTTTGACCCTCTGATATCAAGTATTGAACACACACACACACACACACACACACACACACACACAGAGAAGAAGAAAGAGACGTCCCTTTCCTTTAAAAATATTGTTTTTGAACTAAACATAGACACGTGTATTATTTAAGGGAGTACATATCTAATGGACATTTTTCGAGACCTAATGTATATATATTCTGAATCTGTATTGTTTTACTAGTACAAATATAGAATTTTAAGATAATTCACTGTCATATGAAAAAGATATCGGCTTTTTTATTACCCTACCACCAATTCGGCTTTTACGTTAAAAATGGAAACACATAAGCACCACAAAAATGGTTAAAATTCTATATAATACCATTATTTCGTACAAATAAGTTACCAAAGTAACTATGAATATATGTGTGTTGTTTTTTTTTTAAATATTTTACCAAAAAGTCATACACTATGGAAAAATGCACACGCTGGATATATTAATCTATAACTGTAGTTTTCCAAGTATGTGTTTATTATGCATGGGGCAACATTTGTTGTTTTATAAAATTATAAGAATTATCTTGGACCTCAAAGCAACACCTAGGCAAAGTATCAACCCATTTACCATCCAGATAAAAATACTTCGAAATTGTAGTTACTAATTATCAAATTTCACTCGAGACTAGAATTAGAAAAAGATCATAATTTGCCACTGTTTATTGTGCAAACATTTTTTTGTTGTTGTTGAAAATATCATTTGACTAAATAAAACAGATATTCACCATGAAAACAGAGCTAGATAGTAGGTTCTTTCTTTCTTTTTTATCTATTTTTTTTTTCTTTTTTTTTTTTTTTTTTAATTTCCTACTTTATTTAAAGGTATAATAGAAACATTAGGATTTCCTTCCAGATGAAAATTCAATAAAATTCAAATCATGAAAAAATACACTCCGATAAGAAACTAACGCTTAGAGAAACCATCGATGGCGTTGTACGGAAAACACCGACATAGAGCGATTTGAACGTCATCAGCATATAGTATGTTCAACTTTAAGATAATGAATCTATAAAGTATTTATTTTCAAGGTAAAATTCATGTTTTGATATGATAATTAGGCCATTTATTTGAATTGTAAGAGGTCAAATTCAAAATTTACGTCACAATATCACCGTAACATTTCAAAGTGGAAATTATACTCTATAGGTGAAAAGAACTGAATTTTGAATGGGACTTTTTGAAATTAAGATTTTGAGTTTCTTGTTTTGAATAAAAGGTATGAAAATAATTATCATTTATACAAATATTTCAAAAATATTGGCCAATTCAAACTCGTAGTGCGCAGAAAACACACTTTTTGTTTGCTGAGTATATTTAAACAGTGTGGCCATGCCATGTAGTATATAACGTCATTTTAAGCAATCGCGAAAAGCATAGTTTGCATCGATTCAGAGGGAAAGGCTGCTGTAAGTATGACGAATACACGTTACACAAGTATATTTTAGAGGAAAAAAACACACACAAAAAGACGCTTATTCATGACAATTCAAGAACTGGCAACTAACGATATGATTAACCAGATTTGTTTTGTTACAATTTCATATAAATCACCAATTCTAGACAATGTATTTACAACTTACACGCAAAAAAAGTTTTTTTCGAATACAGCCATTTTGCAGAAATGATACTTTCCCTTTGGCTTAGCGTGTCTTTGGTCATAAATCAGACAGCTTAATTTCGATGTTATGCTTAAAGCCCTCTTTGTCAAGCGTCTGTGACAGTGACTAACCGTTCCCATCAGTTAATGATAATTAATTAGTCTCTTTCGTTTAGTTCTGCCCATTTCTACATGACTGTACCAGATGCCGTCTCCAGATGAAAGAATGGCGACTGCCTCCTGCGATCAATGATAGCCATTAGTTTGTCTCATAACGGCATCCAAGGCAGACATCTTGTGACCTTCCAGCCGTTAGTATAAAAATATAATATAAATGGTTCCCATGATAGGGCAGTTAGGATGGAGCCGGCTTCAAGTCTCATGTGTTTGGGGCCAAACATATGGACATAAAACGTTTGTGAAATATGGTGCACGGTCCATATCTAGAAGTAATGTATTCAGTATGTGATACTATCGTAGTTAATTGGAACTTATTACTTGAACATGTGTTCAGTGGCTTAAAACAAAGCCCAAAGCGGCAGTTATTTTTACAGTAAAACAATATTTGATCAATCATGCAATTTTCAAATAAAAATTATAAGTTTTATAGTGTTTCTATGACTGAATCATTTATAATCTAGCTTAAAACAGAAAATATGCGGACCGGTTTGAATTTTGTAACAGAATATTTTCTTATCAGAAGTATGAATTGAAATTAATGAAATATCCAGAAACCAGGCCTGTGAAATCCCACTGTAAAGCTCTTTATATGCTGTTTGTTTACCCCACCCCCACCCCCCAAAAAAGAAAGAAAATTAACAACAACAAAAAAGAAACCCCTAAAGAATGATAATCCAATATTTAAATTCAGGTAGCTGCAAGACAACAAGACAAACGTTTGCTCCGAGCTGAAACTTTTAAAAAAAGAGAAAGGACGAAACAAAATTTGTCTAAATTTCATGATCGAAAAGCAACAACAACAAATAAATAAATAACAAATTTTCATACACATGACGATCTGTGCTGTTTAACAAATAAATGAGTTTGAGAATAAAATAGCATGGATCTGATTATACTTGTAGCATAATGCACATTAACAAGCGTACTTTGAACGATGTTTGGGTATAACATGAGTGTAATGTAAATTATTGGGATATAACGTATATCAGTGTGATATAACTTACAGGTGTGATATAACGTATATCAGTGTGATATAACTTACACGGGTGTGATATAACTTACATGAGTGTGATATAACTTACATGAGTGTGATATAACGTATATCAGTGTGATATAACTTTCATGAGTGTGATATAACTTACACGAGTGTGATATAACTTACACGAGTGTGATATAACTTTCATGAGTGTGATATAACTTACATGAGTGTGATATAACGTATATCAGTGTGATATAACTTACACGGATGTGATATAACTTACATGAGTGTGATATAACTTACATGATTGTTATATAACGTAAATGAGTGTGATATAACTTAAACATATTTTTTTGCTATGATGTCAGCCATTTTGTAAGATTAACACACATCCGGGATGTCTTGCATTAACATTCCCACGAATTTTGGTTAATAGCTTCAATTACCCGTTTGTAAAGGATCTTATTAATTTTTACTTTTGTTTTTTTTTGTTGTAAATAAGATATCCGCTTTACTGCATTATGCATTATCATGTTTGATACATTAACTGCGTCATATCCGAAATATCCGGAATGAGTCAGAATATTACAGATCCTTCATAACACCGTAAACATCCGTCATTTGAAACTGTAATATGAAAGTGCAACAAAGACCAAAACATGGCATTGCATGCGCCATGCCCTGACAAGCAGCATGTTGACTATATGGAGTTAAGAGAGACCCCCGGTCATTATTCTTCTTCTTCAAAAAAAAATGACACCCGGTCATAATGATATTATATTATGACGGGTGGAACGAGGTATAGTGACTCACATAGAATGACGACCCCGGTCATTATTCGTCAGAAAAAGTGACCCCTTTCTATATAATACTGACACCCGCTATGAAAAAATTGACCCCTCCCTCGGATGATCTTTGTTATACCTTATATATTGTTCATGTAGTTAATATTACTGCTAATACTTAGTACTGTTGCATCTTCTGCTGCTGTCCCAACAGTAGTAGTTCCAATATATCCTATGAAAAAAAATCCAGCTACTCCAGTAAATTCGACAAAGAAGGACGTTTCTTATAAAAGTGTGTTAACTTTAACACATAAATTGTTATAAACTTCACTGATATTATTCAAAATGACTTGGTGAGAAGTCGAGCGAGCTCTTATTTACGATACCACAGATGCAGTTACCATTTACAAGCGACTTTTCTCAGGCATGCGTTCTTCTGGTTAGTCACTGAATCCAAATTCGACTTTAATGTTCATCATTTCATAAAATAGTCCCTTTAGTTCACTTTAGCAACAACACTCTTTCGGATGCTAGAAAAAAAACATCGATGTAAGAGGGTCAAACTGACCGGGGTCAATATCTTATACATATCATGTAGGGGGGGGGGGATATCAGAATTACTGAAGAATATTGACCGGGCGGGGTCAACATATCATAATGACCAGGGTCAATATCTTATACATATCATGTAGGGGGTCACATCATTTTTTGAAGAATAATGACCCTGGTCAAGATCTTATATATATCATGAAGGGGGGGGGGGGATATCAGAATTACTGAAGAATATTGACCGGGCGGGGTCAACATATCATAATGACCAGGGTCAATATCTTATACATATCATGTAGGGGGTCACATCATTTTTTGAAGAATAATGACCCTGGTCAAGATCTTATATATATCATGAAGGGGGGGGGGGATATCAGAATTACTGAAGAATATTGACCGGGCGGGGTCAACATATCATAATGACCAGGGTCAAGATCTTATACATATCATTGAAGGTGAGGGATGTCACAATTTCTGAAGAATAATGACCCGGGTAAATATCTGATACATATAGGGGTGGGGGTATCCCAATTTCTGAAGAATAATGACCCGGGTAAATATCTGATACATATTATCGATGGGGGGGGGGGGGGGGGGGGGGGATGGGGGGTGGGGGGGGGGGGGGTCTCAATTTCTGAAGAAAAATGACCCGGCTCAATATCTTATACATATCATTGAAGGTGAGGGATGTCACAATTTCTGAAGATGATGCATATCATCAAAAGGGGGGGGGGGGGAAATTTTCTGAAGGAAAATGACCCAGCTCAACATCTTATACATATCATCGAGGAGGTCACATTTTTTGAAGAATACTGATCGGGATCAAAATCTTATACCTGTTATCGAGCGGGGTCACCGTTCCTGAAGAATAACGACCGAGGTCAATACATGTACCCTATACATATCATCGAATGGGTCACATTTTCTGAAGAATAATAACCTGAGTCAATATCTTATAGATATCATTAAGGGCAATTTATATTAAAGGGAGTTATCATTTTATAGAAAGGGATCCTTTTCTCTGATTTGACTTGACTTGACTGTTTGAGTTTACCGTCGTTTCGACAGTATTTCAGTCATATAGCAACGTCCAGCTAATTACAGGTGGAGGAAGACCCCAAATGCACGGAGGCATCCGGGTAGAACCACCGACCTACCGCAAGCCAGCTGGAAGGCTTCCTCACATGAAAATCCGAATGACCCTGCCGGGTTTCGAACCCACGCGGTGAGGGGCTGAGTGTGTGTTAAAGTCAGCGACTTTACCCTCTCGGTCACGGAGGCCCCCCTTTTCTCTGAAGAATAATGAGGGGGGGGGGGGGGGGGTCAGTATTGTTTAGATATCATCAAGTGGGGTAATTATTCTTTAAGGGGAGGGGCAGTATTTTATAGAAAGGTGTTACTTTTTCTGAAAAATAATGAGCGGGGGACATTATTCTATGGGGGTCACTTTACTTCGTTACACCGGCACGGTTCATTATACGGTAACAGCGTTGTGTGTTAATCCACGCCTGCCTTTACATGATGTAATTTTGTAAAGAAAAACAACAAATATGTATATATATGCTTCTCGTCTTTTCTTGAAATTGTCTTTGATAATGATTGACAGATGTCTTTATGTTTTCTGATATTTAAAATTCAGTTTTCAATTGTACGTACACAAAGTCAAGTACACGCGTACTTGCCGTTTTCGTACTTTATCTTTTCCTGCTACCAACAGTAACAACATTTGAGTTTGGGAACACCAGTTGTAAAACAGATTACTCCACATTATGATTTAAACCGTTTGTATTACCAGTTATCTACTAGAAAAAAAGATCTTCGATTTAGTCCTAATCACCTTCACCAGCTGGGATGAAAACCATAAGGTGCAGGGTTATAGGGACCATCTCAAAATGCAGTCTTTTTACATGCTGGTTGCGTGAAGTTAAGGAGCAAGTACTTGTGGAGCAGCGTAATGGAGAATCACGCCAACAACAATAGTTCTTCGGTCCGATTCTTTGACGCTTGCGTCAAAAAGTTTTCTTGTTTCTATCTGATATAAGTTTTGACAAAATTCCAACTCTATATGACCCACATGGTGAAAAATAATTAAACGATAAATACTGTACTGAAATATACCGATGACTACTGGAGAGTACTTACCAATGAGTTTCGACATAGCATAATGGCCATCCCGTACTTCGAGGTAGTCAGTGTTGCACTCTTCGCCCCCCGATGTACCCGTAACCTGAATATCCAGGGCGGTTATATTGAGTACGATTTTCTCTCCGTGTGTCGCGGATATCCGCCACTGACACAGCTCCTCTTTCTCCGGGGTGGGCGAATGGGAGAAAATACCCAACGATTCCTGAAGTGTTCGACCGCAAACTGGAATAAAAAAAATGTGATATAAATGATTGACGATACAATAAATGAACACCATTTTTCGTAAGTGTGTGTGTGTTTGTATGTGTGTAAGGGGGAAATTATTTGCGTTTATCAACGAATATTGAAACATCGAATGCTATTCATTTAGTAGACACGTTACGCTGTCAAGAACATTGCCCGAAATGCACATTCAACTTTAGTGTCGACGGATAAACATATGCCAAATGCCATAAATGGAAAGGACCCAGGTGACCCCCTTTATTTTACTTCCGTGTTATGTTGATTGGGAAACTAATTCCCGTAGTTTATACTTGTTCCAACTGGACGGTTTCTGGGCTGGACGAGTAACTTGCCACAGGTTTTATCGTTTTCATAACATGAAAAAGTTGGTTCGTTCAAAATCGTCCCCAGTACACTCAAATTGCCCTACGAAACTAACCACGGAATAAAAATAAAAGTAGTTTGCACTTGGTTGACTCCGGTCCAGCGTTTGGAGCAAATTTTACATTACACTAACATAAAGAATATCTTCATATAGCATGTATAAGTATATAGCAACACGTATTGAATATCAACAGATGTGTTGTCAGCGTGGAAACTATTTGATGAGCATTCAGCAGGAGATGAGAGGAGGAATGAGAGTATGAAACACTTGAAAACGAGATGATGATATGAAGGTGTATTTATGTCACTCTTTATTAAACATTAATGGCTTCAACAAAACAGGTTTTGCGCCTGGAAACATCGAAATCTGGCTCCAGATGAAGCACTGAGTGAGACCCCGTGTTAAGGCACACTTGCAATGCCAATAAATCATATTACAATCGTTAAAACATGATGCGGGAAGCACCAAGCTTGGCATTCGGTGTAAAATAGACTAGTTTCAGGATGGGTTGGTCCAGTGTCATGATAATATGATTGGGTGTGTTATCATGCCATATACTGATTGGTCCGGTGTCATGATAATGTGATTGGGTGTGGTATCGTGCCACATACTGGTTGGTCCAGTGTCATGATAATGTGATTGGGTGTGTTATCATGCCACATACTGGTTGGTCCGGTGCCATGATAATGTGATTGGGTGTGTTATCATGCCACATACTGGTTGGTCCAGTGTCATGATAATGTGATTGGGTGTGTTATCATGCCACATACTGGTTGGTCCGGTGTCATGATAATGTGATTGGGTGTGTTATCATGCCACATACTGGTTGGTCCGGTGCCATGATAATGTGATTGGGTGTGTTATCATGCCACATACTGGTTGGTCCAGTGTCATGATAATGTGATTGGGTGTGTTATCATGCCATACTGGTTGGTCCGGTGCCATGATAATGTGATTGGGTGTGTTATCATGCCACATACTGGTTGGTCCAGTGTCATGATAATGTGATTGGGTGTGTTATCATGCCACATACTGGTTGGTCCAGTGTCATGATAATATGATTGGGTGTGTTATCATGCCATATACTGATTGGTCCGGTGTCATGATAATGTGATTGGGTGTGGTATCGTGCCACATACTGGTTGGTCCGGTGCCATGGTAATGTGACTGGGTGTGGTATCGTGCCACATACTGGTTGGTCCGGTGCCATGGTAATGTGACTGGGTGTGGTATCGTGCCACATACTGGTTGGTCCGGTGCCATGATAATGTGACTGGGTGTGTTATCATGCCATATACTGATTGGTCCGGTGTCATGATAATGTGATTGGGTGTGGTATCGTGCCATATACTGATTGGTCCGGTGTCATGATAATGTGATTGGGTGTGGTATCGTGCCACATACTGGTTGGTCCGGTGCCATGATAATGTGACTAGGTGTGGTATCGTGCCACATACTGGTTGGTCCGGTGCCATGATAATGTGACTGGGTGTGGTATCATGCCACTTGTTTATACGGCGTGATACTCCAGTAGGACAGCCGAGTGGACGGTCTACTGTCAGTAGGGTGAGATACCTAAAACAAACATCGTTTTGCAACTGCTTGTGTGTTTTCATTCAGATAACACACACACACACACACACACACACACACACACACACACACATATATATATATATAGAGAGAGAGAGAGAGAGACAAAGAACTCATTTTAAGAGCTTTTCGAAGCATTCACTTGTGCCAGAAAGACGAAAATTAAAACAATAAAATCTTCTCGAAAATAAACTTGGAATGATAAGAAAGACATTTTATTGCAGAGTTTATTGCATTGGAGAGGGTAAATCTATGAATCAGAGAGAAAATTAGAAGAAAAAAATCACAACATTAAATTATTACTTCTTTGAAGTTAATTTCTTTATTGAAATTTATACTTTTGACGGAATTGCAATAAACATGAATGGTTGTATGTATATATATTTTCTCTTTATCAACAGTATGAAAAATGAACATAAGCAAATGCGCCGAGGGCTTAGTATTTATGAGAACATGTTTTATAGAATTCTAAGTTTGACAGACCGCTTTTGATTAAAGCATGACACAAACACCATGACAATGTATCGCCATGGTAACGGGTCTCACTTATGATGTACTAGCTGTGCATGAAACATCAAATGTTTGTTTGACTGGGATTACAGCACATGTACCGACGAAAAATCACCCCAAAAACAAATGTCATATTTCTGGAAACACTGTTATTTCAGTCAGGAATTCCATGACATTCCCTGTTGGTAGAGGCAAATCATATCGATGTAAAGCTAAATCTACTCAAAATCTGATTTCAAGTACGAAACTTGAAATGAACTGCAAAAGTTATAATAACAAATTACGGAAAAAAGCACAGACAGACATGATTTTTTTATAACAAACTTAGTCTGTTCAGTATGTCGTCTATTGTTAAGGTCAGCGATCGAATAAAGAAAATATGTGTCATTTAAAAAAAGTTATTTTATATCACACATTCGGAAAGATGACTGGATGAAAATTAATTTACTGAACTATTTAAATAATACATGAAACAATTAAGTTGTCTATGCCGTGCTGAGATAGAATATCGTATGAGCAAACAGAGTAGACCCTTCTCAGACAGCACCCAGAAGGTTTGATCTAGATTTGCTCTGTTACCAAGACATCAACACATGTCTACCTGAAGTTTAGGTTAAGGGTTAATGCGTGTGTTCCATACTTCACCTGTTAAAAACGAACCAAAATGGTCCAAAACCACTTTTCAACATTATCATACAATGCTCACCAAGTGCGCCGTGTATATAACAGGGAAGTCGCGGTGCAGGCTGCCACGATGGAACACACGAGCGTGAGTAATACGCTAATTGCTTTAGTTTGTAATTAGAGAAATGTAGAATTAATAAATCAATTTGCTAGAAATGTGTGAAACCTTGTTCGCTTAAGTAGTCATAAAAAGATCTTCAACTAGAGCTGCCGGATATTTTCCTTGCTCCCAGCAGCTAACGGAAAGACATTGCTACTTTTCGAGGGGATCATTGTTGTAACGAAACAAAACAGAAACTTCATTTCATTTAACTTGTACATACTTATACGTCGTTCATATTATACTTAACATAAACAATATATAGTCACGTGCAAAAATGGGTTCGACATACAATATTGCAATAAATCTATTAACGAAAATAACAGATATTGCTTTGCTTAAAGAAAAAAAAAGAAAAAATCTCTTATTTTGAAATATTTACGCCAAGTTTCTTTTAACTTGCTATTGGTCGATTAAGGTGTCCCCGGAAATATTAATATCGACCAATATAGGCCAATGATAATGTGCCAGGACGATTAACGTCCATTTCATTTTTAATTTTGATGCTATGTAATGTAATTTCTGAACTGCGTTCGAGTTCGTAATTTTATTCAGTGAGACTCTCAATCTTAATTTTGATGGACGACCTGTAACTATAGTGATACTGTCATGGAGCTGTGCATTGTATACTGTTACACGTAGTTTGATGATTAAATTAAATTCTCTGCATGAGCACAAACCAGCACGTGCAGCCTCGCAGTTGCCAAATGGAATCGCACGTATCGCCAAATTATGTTAGAGGTCAATTAAATACAATGTCCCATGACCGGCACGTGCAATGTAATTAACCACGTGACCAGCGACCAATTTGATGGGACATAGCGGAACGATAGTGAATCTATTACCATCCTCAGTTCGATTAATGATCGTCATTTCCGGTGACCCGGAAGAAAAGTCACGTGACCGAGGTGTTAAACCAACCAGTAATAGGAATATGCGACATTATTCTGCGTTTTGTTTTAATTTAAGCCTCCCAAATGACAATAACAAATTGTATAATTTGTCACTTTATTTTAACCAAGTGTCATTTTCATATGATGCATCAATGCAAGAGAAAATGCAGAGATTCAATCATCAATTGACCACAATACCTTGCGAACAGTTGTAAACTTGAACAAAATAATGTTTCATATTAATTTCTTTCTTAAAAGAGGCGCCTCCTGAATATATCAATCATTCTATTTTTTCCTCTCTTAAATCTTTCTTCCATTTCCGTCAAACAGAAACAACATTTGAAGAGTAATCTTTATAACGTACAAAACCGGTATTTTCGAATAAAAATTTGATAAATTTCGTTTTGTGTCCATCAAAAAATTTACAATGAACTGCTTTATGTAAGATAAATGTGCATATTCTATAATTTATTTATTGTAATATTGTATATGCCACTAAGTACAAAACGTGAAATCTAAACAAGCTTTCAGTTAAATTTCAGATCAAACTTTGTGTAATAAAAACATGACGAGTAAATTTTTAGCAACTTACATGGACATCTGTAGAGTTTATTGGCCTGAGCGATGTCTCCTGGACTCAGTCGTACTCTTTGACCTATTTCTGGACGGACAACCATTTCCGGCTTCTTTCTAGGTAATATTGTGTCGACGTACGTTGCACGTGCAAACGTGTTTCGTGCATAATGCATTATACTGCCATAATCATATTCCTCACCAAGAGAATTGACCTCTAGTGCCGTCAATTTGTTGAAATTATACTGCTGACCTGGAAAATCAATGTGAACATTCGAAGTAAGTCGTACCGAGCTTCGGACGATTCAGCTTGTATTAAGTTAATATGAAATACATGTACGCAGTTCTGAACTGCAGTACACAATATTTTGTCAGATATTCTCAATAGATAATGTTTGTGAAATAATCACATATGAATAATGTATATAAAATATAATATTAAATATACATGGTTGCTAATTTTAACAGCAAAATTACCACGTAACATTTTTGTTAAATGTTATCATCACATCATCAAATGTATTCATACGAGAACGAAAACCTTTGTTTTTTCAAATGGATTAGTAAACTGAAAAATCTAGGTATAGCAGCTTCAAAAAGAAAACAACAACACTAAAAAATGTAATCATATTTCCTTATGAAAATGACAATCTAAAGGGGTAAAATAACCACTGGCTTGTCATTTGACATGCTGTGGACAGGTTTATTACACCACAGAAGACAGAAGCGGTCATTCCACTTGCAACCATCGTTTTTATTCACTGACCCGACCGAGCTTCCCAACCTCAATTAACAAAGCAATCATACAGCAAATGTTCACCACTAAAGGTTCGAAATTGCCCAGTAGCCTAATTATACAAGGAACTTCGATGCGAGCAGCAGCCAGTAACTAATTTTCTCTCCTCGTCTAAATTATCTCTTATGTCATTAGTTATACTGTTCATGACATGAGCTATATCGAAATGCTTCTTTGAACGAAGGTTATATCACGAATTAAGAGCCGCTCAGTCAGCGAGCAGTACTATTTTTATGTATAAATGACACATTACTTCGAGAGCGCACGTCATATATCAATAATATAGCGTGGCTATTTGGATATTAGAATGAAAAGAAGTGATTTTTTCATCCCTTCATCAAGATGAGGATTCCAGTGTGATTGTAGCGTTTGTTGAGGTTAGAAAATATGAACTAGAGTCACTAGACACACATACTGGTGGCATAACGCGTTCAGATGTTTTGATTTTGCTGAAAAGGTCTTATGAATGTCCTGGAATGTGTATCAAAGTACCCAGCTAAGTTACGTTAAAATAAATTTCATTAAATAAAAAAGACATTTATCCCCCTAATGAAAGCACGATACGCTTAATATGCACGATTAATTTATAAATCGAATGTGTTTCCTTAAAATATTAACTAGGTTCAATATAGGTTGTGGAAACAACAGTTGTTAAATTGTTACATTATGCTTGAAGATAAAACTTGTGTTATATCACCGATAGCACACTTTTCTTTTAACGGGAACATTGAATGTAGATTCAGTTGAAATAAGATTTTCATTCTGAGACTGAGATGAAACTCTGTGTAGATACATTTCAACGTGAACCAATCTGTGGCCTGCCAACAAAGCATTTGTCATAATGTTAACTTTCCCGAGACCCTCCGCAGTCTCGGTGACATTGTATACTGTTTAAAGCTCGGCTTTTGCCACATCTTCACCGTCAACATCTGTTACCAGGTGGGGATTCCCTTTGATATCCCTTTCCTTTGAGCTAAATGACTCGTGAACTTTCAATTTGATGACCTTTTGTATCAACATAATTGTAACGTATCACGTTTAATGACAGATTGCATGCCGTACATAATTAAATGATAGAGGCTATCTTCACGATAACAGCATATCTTCTGTGTTACTTCAGAGTCCTTGCAGTCTTGTTATGTGCCTTATTTGATTTTAAAAGCAAACGAGTAAAAAATGAGAAACGCAAAACTCTGCAAAATTCCGTTTGATGGCAACTCAATTTGTTGTTAGTAATTAATATCGCTTACCCTTTAAATTAACGACACAATAATGCAACGTGAAGTTCTCGAAAAGGAATGTGAACAACACACAGACAGTTACGTAAGGGGAGACCCATACGTTCAGTCTGTGGCCGTCTTTGCATCATTACAAACATAAAATGAAGCCCACATTGCCGTTCTTTCTGAAGGGGCACACGCATTACGTTATTATAAGGTGACAAATAGAGGACATAAAAACAACGGACTGATGGGGCCGAGAAACAAACGACAGATTCATCATACAAGTTTCTGTTAGAAAGAACTTGACAAGACTTAAGAAAACATACATCTTCTTGCATATCTTAAAAGTCAATCGGGTAAGAAATAATCCCGTATAACTAAATCATCGTCATCATCCACACTGTGAACTTTCCCATGTAAAGATGCTTTCGGAAATTTCTTCAGTTAGAGTTTATAACAGGAAGAAAATAACTAACTCTTTCTGTCTACAAGGACTTGTATATTAAAACAATAATTTTCTATCACATGGTATAAATAAACAATCAAACAAACAAAGCACACTTTCTTGGACGATGAACGATTCCTAAATCCGAAGACGAACTTATACCTTTGCTTTGGCAAATTTTATGAAACAGAAAACTGAGAAATATTTAAAACGTATTTTTGCCCCAATATGTTTATTTCGTTAATTTTACAAACTTTCAGTTCATAACGTAATATTATAGTTTTCATATTGTCACAAATTTCTTGGAAATAAGGAGAGAGAAAAAAGGAGAGCGAAGACAAAAACCCATCTAATTCACATTGCGAAAGACGTTTGACTTCAGTCTCAGTTATGCCTTATTTTTAAAATTCATTAAACTATTAAATTGTAACTACGTATCTATAGAATCGCACTTTACTGCTCTAAAGCATTAAGAAAGGAGACCAAACATTTTGGAAACATATCATAGTTGCTTATTCTTTCATACTTAACGTTCTTCTTTTTGCTAAATGAATATTTCACCTACTTGAAGTAAAGTTTACTAATCAACTCTAATCAACTCTACGCACTGTATTCATGCTAAATGTATTTGTTCATATCTTATAAACTAATGCGGTGGGGTCAGCAAACATTTTCTGTGGAAAAAAATCGAGCCATTTGAGACTGTCAGAAGAAAAAAGAAAGTGCTATTTTGACATTGAGAATAAGCAAGCAAACATCTTTCACAGCCTACTTCAAATAGCAGAGCATTGCAAAACATAAAACATCCATCGAGCGTCTACTGACACTGATTTATCAGATTTTGGCACTACAACTATCTGTGTCAGCAGACGCACTTGATTGCAGTATACGAGAAAAGGTGCGATTAGAGTGACGTTTAGCATGACAAAAACCCCTGGATACAGACATTTCTCGGTAAAAACAAAACCGGTAAAGTTCTTCCCAGTTTCTGTCTAGCGAAATTCACAGGTGTTTACTGTTCCAAGGTGCATTATGTCGTAACTTAGAAGAAGTAGCCTGCATAGAACGGCGCAGCAAGGGATAAGGAGCATGCAATAATGTAAATAAGCAAATATCCTGTAAAAGTGTGGTGGGAGGGTCGGCGGAAAATGTCATTTTGCAGCACACGGCATCTTCGTCTAGTTGACTGGCAAATTCTACTTAACTTGAATCATGCGTTTTCTCTTTGGTGAATAATGAATATTTAAAGAGATTTATTTCCAAGTCAAAAACAGGATTTTATTGAGAGATGCCAACATTCTGACAAAAATAGATTACAATTAACCGGAAAACTAATTATCTTATGTCCTACAATGCGAACATCAAAGATAAACAAGGTAAAAACAAACTTTTATATATAAGGCACAGGTGTTTCGATCAGAAAAAAAACTTTCACTTCATTATATAAAACAGGGGTCCACTGAATTTATAGTGCAACGTTTACAAAACAAACAAAAAAGTGTAACCTCGTCAAATGAAAATGAAAACATTCAGGAAGAGCAACTCTAAACTAGCACAAAACATCTCCTGAAAGAGACTTATTAAAGTAGAACAACAGCATATCTGCAACAGGTTCCGTAATTTCCAAAAGACATTAAAAACGATGCTGGAAAGCATGCATATTTGTTTTGGAAGCGTAAGTGCAATTGACAATATATAAATAAGATCTCTAGTTTGCAGTCAAGGTTGTGTACTCACCTGGCATTATATTTTTGTATATAATTTTCACGTGCTCGTCCCGGTCCGGTCTTGTATGCTCGTGCCAAAAGCCTATCACGTGACCTAACTCGTGCACGACAATACCAAATTTATCACAGTTTTTGCCAATACTGATTGCTTGGATACCATTTCCCCGTTTTCCAACAAATGAACAACACCTGAAATTGAGTTAAAACAATTTTTGAATGGGGAAACGCATCAGGGACACAGTCCACAATGTCAAAAAGTCCTGGACAATTCATCAGTCTTTGAAGTCTATAGTTCAGACACAAATTCTAGACTTTAAAATTCGATATTGCTTTCTTTGTATTAAATATTATACCCAGTTTTTAATTCATTTAAAGAAACATAATTATGTATGTAAAACTCAAACTCTATAACTGTATATTTTACTTTATTTTCAAAATAATGTCCGTGTTTTATTGTAATCTATACATTTTGTCTATGCGTGATTTTAGAGAATAAGAAGATTACCGAGTGGTGGATATTGATTTACCTTAGCTGTTCCTATGCTTATGATGATAAACCATATCGAGGAGTGAGAGCGAAACTAGGCTAAGTGTTTATACATTTATATGCACTTAGCATAGTTTCATTCTCATCCCTCGATATAAATACACAAGTTAACATAATTATACTTTAGATCCGGTTTGATGTTTATGTAAGTTTTATAGGCGAATTACAGAATATATATGTATACTCTACAAACATTGGAACAGAACCCAAGAAAGGAAACCTTTCATGGAAATCTAATTGTGCATTATGATCTATATCTTAAAATAAGATAGCAGTCTACAGGTGTTACTATACTACTATAACAAGAGACATGTTTAGAATCATTGACTATATTTTGATACTCTTCAACATTGGAGGTGTACAGGAACACTGAGACAAGGATCTGGAGCGTGGTGCAGATGTTAATGTAGCTGGAGATCTAGAGTGTGGTGCAATGTTAATGTAGCTGGAGATCTAGAGGTGGTGCAGAGTTAATGTAGCTGGAGATCTAGAGCGTGGTGCAGATGTTAATGTAGCTGGAGATCTAGAGCGTGGTGCAGATGTTAATGTAGCTGGAGATCTAGAGCGTGATGCAGATGTTAATGTAGCTGGAGATCTAGAGCGTGGTGCAGATGTTAATGTAACTGGAGATCTAGAGCGTGGTGCAGATGTTAATGTAGCTGGAGATCTAGAGCGTGGTGCAGATGTTAATGTAGCTGGAGATCTAGAGCGTGGTGCAGATGTTAATGTAGCTGGAGATCTAGAGCGTGGTGCAGATGTTAATGTAGCTGGAGATCTAGAGCGTGGTGCAGATGTTAATGTAGCTGGAGATCTAGAGCGTGGTGCAGATGTTAATGTAGCTGGAGATCTAGAGCGTGGTGCAGATGTTAATGTAGCTGGAGATCTAGAGCGTGGTGCAGATGTTAATGTAGCTGGAGATCTAGAGCGTGGTGCAGATGTTAATGTAGCTGGAGATCTAGAGCGTGGTGCAGATGTTAATGTAGCTGGAGATCTAGAGCGTGGTGCAGATGTTAATGTAGCTGGAGATCTAGAGCGTGGTGCAGATGTTAATGTAGCTGGAGATCTAGAGTTGGTAACAGATGGATGCGATCATGATGCTTAGATTTTCATTTGCGGTTAGTAAAAAAACATGCTCTGACTGCAGAACATATATCTGAAGGTGATTTAAAGAAATTACTATCATAAATTAAAGATACGGTTGAGTTTCTGTAGATAAAATAAGTAAAAAAAATTTTTTTTTTTACTTAATTAAAAAGTCGAATTAACAAGTTTATAGAGCCATAGTCATATCACCTGTCTATATACTTCGCAGTATAATGATCTGGGGATGTTTGTTGCTTTCAGCTAGAGATCATAAAGTTTATTTCACCAGTGGTCAGAGGAAAAAGTGTGGAAATGATAGAATAGAAAATGTTCAAATTTCTGTTTCCGATTGTGAAATATAGTACGATCTTTCGATTTAATCAGCTAAAACTATTAGTTTACGGGTTTATATTTTCCTACTTACTTTTCTGTGTTTTTGAAAATCCCTTTATGGAACCTCAAAAATAACACGTGACGGTTTTCGTCATGTGATAATAATCCTCGTTTTAATTATGGTATACATGATATTAATCTTCTTTCATGAATATAACCATATCTTTTCACTGAGAAACAAAGAATAAACATTGTTAATAAATTGTTGCATGCAAGATTAGAACCAGTACACAGTCCTGACTCTTATTTACGGAAAACGTACCAATAACGACTTGATATTACTTAGAAATGTCATGTCTACAGAGAAAAATGCATCAATTGTTGATTTTCCGTGTAGCAGTGTGCAGGGTTGAACAATCAAGTCTGGCACCTGCCTCCTATCATTATAGGGTAGTGTGCAGAAACCCCGCATTAAGGCTGGTAATCAAGTCTCCTCTCTTGTCCAAGTGTATCGATAATAAGGACGGGGTATTGGCTGACCTACAGTGCTTGGTTTGAGTCAAGTCTACCAGTCAGTCTAATTAGCTTAAACTTATTTATTTCACGACGGTTGGGAAACAAATTCTGACAAATTATACTCGATCTCTCGACGGCTCCTGGGTTGTACCAGTACTTTGCGCCTGGGATAGTCATGAAAAATATTTGCTTCTACCGGGGTTCGAACCCACAGCCTTCTGGTCCGTAGTCGGGTATGTTACCACTGGGCCACGGCACCCTTTAATCTAATAAACAAGCGACATGGTTCAGAGGGTGATGTACACGGACGTACGATTTCGAACCCTTTTGCAAAAAATAGTATGTGAATTATTCAATGACATGTAAAGTATAGATCTATAAAATAAGTGATTAGATTTGTCTTATGATATCACATACACTAGTATGTTTGTTGATATATCCCTCTGTGAAATATTCAAGAAAACTATAAACAATTTTATTTTAATCATTAGGAAATCAGCTACAACAATAAACGTTATGGTGTCTGGTCTAGTTCGATAATAGGCCATAATTACAATAACTGAATATATCAACCTACCCACATGGTCGTTCTGTGAACACAATATAATTGGGATGTTCCGGGGTTTTCTCAACGAATGTCACACACGTGTAGTTCTCCCAGTGACGCATGGCAAGCTTAAACAGAGCTTTGTGGGCACCTGCAAAACGAAAGCAGAAACAATCATGATATATTTAAATTATTGCATCAATGTTGGACACGTAATGACATTTCTAGAAGCACTAACAACTTTGAAAAATATTTCAGTGGAAAGTTAAAAATGGGCATCGCAAAGTGGGGTTCATTCGCTCGAAGGTTCGGCCATTATCTCGTGTGATACGAAGTTTCGCTGTTTATGTTAAAGGGCTGATTAACCTTACCCGACAAACCCGAATAATCATGTAATATTTCACTAAATTCTTTCAAAAGTTATATTCACTGACCTAATAAATTCACAATGACGGTATAGTGAGTTTGCCTAAGTTTTGGGGCGAATAACTTGCCATACAAAATTTGTAAATGATAACAAAGGAAATGTACAATATGATAGCTTTAAGTTGACTAGTGCAATGTCCAATATTGAAGATCAATATGAAATGTCTTTATGGTCGGATACCTTCTACTGCCTGTAACGTTTAATAATTCCATGAGAAATTTTGCAAGCGCTTCGTCGTTTTTGGACTGTCGGCGTAAGCCGCAGTTTCCAAATTTACATCGTGGAAATCGTCACAGCGGATTTTGCTGTATCACTCCGCTTTCAGGTGCGTATCCATGCAATGCGTTTCACCGCTAACGAATGCGAGTGGATATGTAACGTGGAAGTTTTAATCATAACCATTAACGCCTTTAATGTGTTATATTTTCTTTTACATTATTTTTTCGCTGGGGACATCCATTTTAAACAAAATATCCATTTCATTTATGAAACAGGACAGCTACCAAATCTACATGAAGATCTACTTCTGCGAAAAGTAGTGCTTCGCATATGACACTCCAATACATGTACATGTAATTTTTTCACATAGCAGTACACAAGTATTTTGCATGATAACTTGTTTAATTCTTCGAAATTATCATTATTTGAAATAGAAAGACAATCATTGATCAAATACCTTGTCAAATTTCTACATGACCAACAGCAAATATAATGTACACCAGGTTCAATAGTACTGAAGTAAAGTTATGACCCTTTTAGCCATGCAACTAATGAATGGAATCAAGGTCATGACCTTCTCTCCGGATCACTGCGAAAGTAAAGTTATGACCCTTTTAGGCATGCAACTTATGAATGCAATCAAGGTCATGACCCTCTCTCCGGATCAGTGCGAAACAAACCAAAGCACTCCAAGCACAGAGAGACTGTCAGCGGGTAATTCATGTTCAGATTGACTAGTAACTAGAACAGAGAAATGTGTGACGCTTTTGAAGTCATATAACCTTTGCCCCTACTCGAGTTTACTCGTGGTGCCCGACGATGAATGAGATTTTCTGTCCTAAAAATAGTTATCGAACTTACCACTGAAATTTGCCTCAATCTCATACGGAATGACACCATAATCCCAGATCCTCTCGGGTCGAGCTGTGGCCGCACGTGCCACACGTCTTTTAGGCTTCTCTTTCTTCAACATGGCGTCATCCTCTGTATCGCTGGTGTCCTTATGGGTTTTTGTTCTTTCTTGTTGTAGTTCATACTTTTTTTTTTTTTTGACACGTTTATGTCTCTTTTCCTTTTTGTCGTTTTTTTTTTTTTCGTTACATTGGTATCCTGTACAAACAGAAGGATTCATCAAAATATTAAGTTACCCTCCATTTCAGGTCAAACACCAAACTCATTAATCTCTTTCATGTCTGTATTTTATGAGTAATAACTAAAAAAAAGTAAATGTTTATTAACTAATAAAATATCGTTTTTTATGTATATGTTTCGGGATCCATATTTCAAGATAAGAAAAGTGTACCGCCACCTACAGCGTTACGAATGTTCAGGTGGTGTTTTAAAACATACATTGATTCCATTTTTGTT
>CM037782.1:22247139-22287984 GCA_021229015.1 Solen grandis
TAAAAATTAAAACTTTTTTGCAACAAAGCACATTTTAGTATGTTGCGTCCGGTTAATGAATTCATGACATCGTTGCTGATATTCTTAACACTCGTCAACCGCGACTGGTTTTAAATGGTCGATGATTATCGCTAAATCAATTAAGTGTTTATTTGCAATTGTGTAGATGAATATCTTACGCAACCAGTCATATAACAACAAATATTGTCTGAATAAAGATATTCCAAATCTAATTTTGTGTGAAACATAGATTTAAAAATTAAAACTTTTTTGCAACAAAGCACATTAACGTGAAACAAATTTTGCTTGTCTAAAACAAAAGCATATACATATATAGAATAAAGTTTTCTGTAGATAATTAAACATAGAAGTTGTGCTAGTTCTCACATTTTTTGAATTGCACATCAGCAATGCTTTGTAAAAATGTAAAGTAATCATTAGTTATGTCATGTATTTCCCATATATATATGTCGTGTAAACCCTAAGTAAGATTGTCATTTTACGAATTTCCTGATTTCTTTTTTATAAATTTTATGAAACCCTCAGTTTCACAGTTGTACTGTTGTAAATATGTACTGTTTGTCATTATATTATTTGACATTACTATTGCAGACATCAACACGTTGAAATAAAGAAGGACGTCGAGCTGAAAAGAAACAGGTATGATTCATTTGAAATTCATCACAATGAATACTAGTAATGACTCAAAGAGCAGTGTGAATGACGAGGCTGAAAAAAAAAAAGATGTAATACTTGACGTCATAGTAAGGAAAAAACCAGATGTTGTTTTATTTCAAGAGTTTAACTATACGTCCATCAGAAGCAAGCATTGGGAATCCCACAATATACCAAAGAAGTATTGCTTGATTCCGCATCGTCACGCACCAATACTTTACAACAAGAAAAAAATATCTGTCACAGAACTAACGCAGAATGAAATTGAACAGCATATTACTTTTTCAAGGAAAATAATGAAAGATAAAGGCGTGTGCTCTGAAGATTTTGCGCCTACTCACCGTATGACAATCAGACGCATGAAAAGGCCTTACGATTTAAACGAACAGTTAATTGTCATATCCTGGCACGGAATACATAAAGCTAAGGAAGAAAAGAAAATAAGAATGTTTCAATGTTTTATGACTTTTCTCCAGAGAATATGGGCTGAAAATAGACTCTCTATGGTTATTGGAGGCGACTTTAACGTCCAGATAGGTAAGGTTAAACAATATGTGAAAATGCCTTTCAAGATTATAGAATACACCCCATCGACAAGGAGACAAAATCGTATTAAAGATTTTTTTATTGTTACGACATCAGTGTATGATAAAGATATTAATGTGGTCTCAAATGCTGCATCAGATAGAGTTTTTGACCATGATCCTATTTTCGCGAAAATAGAATTTCATGAAACTTCGTTGAGTTTGCCTCAGTTACCGTTGCGTCTGCTCAAGATGGGTCTGTCCCAATTTATAGAGCATCTGCACCAGTTTATGATTGAAATACTTCTGTACCAGTTACAGCTGTTATTGATGGGTCCTAGCCTGCTGCTGGATTTGCTGCTCCAAAGTCAGAAGAATCTGCATATGGTTCAGATGAGTCTCCTGTTTTTTCAAACGAATCTTTACGAATGTCAGATGGATCTGCCGCAGCTTGATATGGATCTGTCCCAGTTTCAGATGGGTCTGCACCTTCATCAGATTGGGGATCTGCTCAAGGGAACGATGTTTCTGTCTCAGTTACAGATAGATTCCAGACAGATCTGTCGCCTTTTCAGTTGTGTCAGCATCGAATTTGAACAGGTCTTCCTCATATTCACAGGGGTCCGTCACAGATACATAGAAAGAAGAGCATTAAAATAATACCATTAACATATATAACATTACAATCTAAATATATTCTTATTTAATATAAACGTGCATTATAGGGAGAGAGAGACGGTTTCTTTCTTTTTAGGACAATAAAATTAACATATTCCCGTTCTCCAATTAATATCCTCAGCATGTGTCGCCAGTCGTATAGCGGGATCATCGAGATTTAAAAAAGTATTGAATACTCATTTAACTTTTGTATGCCGGCAAATACAGACGTAATTACTGAGGCATAGTCACATGACGTTTAAAATAGTTACAATTACAACTAGAATTCATTGGATTACCAATTAATTTATCGAAATTTGAATTATATTGTGTGTTCTAAATAGAAGAAGTGAAAAAAACTGTCAAGAGCTTGAGCAATAATATTGAAATCAAATTTAACAAAGAGTTGGAAAACGTTACACATAAGTCATTATTGCACAGAAGTTACATAGAAACTTCATAAGCGTTTACAACGTACAGTAAAAATGGATTCGCCCCTGGCGGGACTATTAATCTATAACTTATAGAAAGCGAAAGTGAAGATGAAGGCAAAATCTACAAAAAGGAAGATCGAGCACAACTTCCGATGTGTGTGATCTAGGGAGGCAACTTTTTTTTATTTTCATACTCTACGAGGATTTCTGTGATACGTATAAAAGCACAACATATGTAAGTTGGCGAATTTAGGTTTATGTATGTTTTGTCCTCAGGATACGGTCAAACTTCACTAATATTTAAAAAAAAAATCACTTTTCAAAAACGTGACTTTTTATGATTTTTGAAGCCCTGACTTTATTTTTTGTTCATTCTTCATAATTCTTTTCCATATAATTTTATATTACAAAACTCAAAATTTAAGATAAAAAATGCAAAGGTCAAGGTAATATTACGATTATTAGTTTTTTCTTCGGCACCAAATAGCTCTCAAACTAAAAATATTTTATCGAGAGTATATGGACAAAAGTGGAAGTTCTTGGAGAGTTCTTTCCTGTGATATGTTGTTTTTAAAGTCCGAGCTTGATTTGGTCATTTAGGCCAGTCCAACGTTTGGTCCTTGTGACATTTAAGAAAAAGAATGTTCCATCCATATATATTGTATTCCTAACTGAACTATTTCCTGCATGTCTAGGTGCATAATCAATTTTAATCAATTACCTCATTTTGCCGCTACGGGGCGCTTTGATTAAAATAAATATTTTGCTTTAACTTAGTAATTTGAGGTCCCATTCAAATGCGGTTTTCAGCATTCTTTTCCTTGTTGACAGCACAACAGAATATGACGGATTTTAAATATCGGGTACGGGAAAATAGTTGCGATAAAAGAGGTTGGATGTTCGAACCTTGCAAAAAAATGTGAAAAAAATTAAAGTAGGTCTTAGATAATCTTGTCCATATTTGTGTGAGATTAGATAGATTTTGACTTGAAAGACATTTTCGCACAAAATATATGGGGTGGCGAATTTTGGGTATGTATGGCTTGTCCACAGTGTGCGGTTCAAATTCATTAATATTTTGAAAAAAAAATCAAAATTTAAAAAAAAAAAAAAAAAAAAAAAAATAAAAAAAAAATAAACGTGAATTTCCAGTTGTTGGGTTTTGGTCGATTCAGAGAGCTCTTTCCAGTGATATTTAGTATTTGAAGATCGGGCTTGATTTGATCATTTTACTTCCGTCCAAAGTTTGATTTTTTTTTTACCAATGTAAATCAGTTTTTTTTTTTTTTTTTGGAATAGAATTTTCGACTCATGCGGCCTTTTACTAAATTAATCTATATGCTGCATTGCTATGTACTTACGGTTGAAACTTGTATCAATTTTGTTTCTTATTTTGCCGCTAAGTGGGCGCTCTGCTTAAAATCACTCCTTTGCTTATAACTCAAAAATATGAAGTCTGTTTCAAATGCGGTTTTCAACATTCTGTTCCTTGTTGACAGCACAATAGAATATGATGGATGTCAAAGTAACGGGTACCGAGAAATATTTTTGCTAGAAGATATGGATTGTTCGAACCTTGCAGAAAAACTATGCAAATGAGAGTAGGCTACGAAAAAACCTGCATATTTTTGTTTGAGATAAGATAGAAGAATTCTGTTTGCTGCATATGATTTACAAGACATATACTCACAAAAAAAATAGGGTGGCGAAATAATCCACTGGATGCGGTCAAACTTAACTTATATTTTTGAAAAGAAAAAAAATCCAAATTAAAAAAACGTGAATTTTTAGGATTTTTCTTGTCGCTCCTGACTTTATTTTTCAATCTTCATGATATTTTTCACAGGTAATGTAGTTTTATTATTCAAAGAGCCTCAAAATTTAAAAAAGGTTAAAAATGCAAACGTCAAGGTCATATTACGATTTTTAGATTTTTCTTCGGCCCAAAATAGCTCCAAAACTACACAACTTTAAAATTTTATTTTTATGGACAAAAGTGTAAGTTCTTGAAAAGCATATTCCTGTGATATTTAGCTTTTGATGTGTTGGCTTGAATTGGTCATTTAACGGCAGTCTAAAGTTTGGTTATTTTTTGAACAATTGAAAATCAGTTTCATGCTTCAAATTTGATAAAAAAGAAATAGAATGTTCCACTTATGCGACTTGTATATTGAAAATTGTAAATTGATCTCTATGCCGCTTTGCTAAGTACCTAAAGGTAAAAAAAATAATGAATTTTGTTAATCAAAGTATCGGGTACGGGAAAATATTTGCGCTAAAAGAGTTACTCACATGCAATTAGCTGAAAGTTCAAATACACAAATACTCAAGAACACAAATACCGTTTTTTTTTAGAATTTAAACCCCCAATATCTTGATAGCTTTTAAGCATTCCATAAACAAAAGTTATGTGAAAAATAAGAAGTTATATGAACGACACTTTTGTTACGCTATTGCCTCTACACTACAATTGGCAAATGATTGCGGATTGATGCAAAATGCTATATTCAAATGATTTTAAACGTGTTATCACATAATATGTACTTAAGTAATTACGTCAAGATATTTTCAATTTGATTTTTCTTTCGCCTTGGAAATGCGCGTTATGCTTAATTGCTTTTAACTCAAGAACTTGATATCCTTTAACAATGCGTTTTTTTTTCTTCATTTTTTTCATATTGAAAATTGTGCCTAAATAAAGCTGGAATATGGTGTTCAAGCTGATCAGTTTAAAGGCGAAAACCGAGATTTCGCTTGCGGTACTAGTTACTATTGCTTTTATTATGATGTTGAAAATGTATGAGCAATGCACACATTAAGTCGTTATTTTCAGTTTTTTTTTAAATTATGTTATTGGCTTTAGATTACAAATAGTGAATTCGTTTACAGTCCTTTGATTCATATTTCTGTTTGTTTGTTGTTATAATCGTGATTTACTGTCAGTAAAGGTCATATGATAAGTTCATATGAAGACTTTCAATCAATGTTTGATTTATTTGACATATCATTGATGGTTTACAGTTTCATTGTATAAAACAATAAAACTGCGGAGACTGGAATTTTAGGAAACCCGTGAAATGACCATTTCACTCAGGGATGACGCAAGAAGAGTGATTTATTGAGAAAAGTCATAAATTTACAGAAAATTACCTCACGGACAAATGATTTCATAAAATATATTAATCCTGCTTTTTAAATATGAATCTGTCATTTTTTTTATGATTGAATGCTTCAGTTCATATACAAGTATTTACCAATACAATTAATCTTTTAAACTTATAAACCAAATTTGAATTTACATCAAAATAGCAAAATAAGAACATTTTACAAAAAAATATGCAAACATTTCAATATATAATCCATTGGATTACCAGCTAATATGAAGCTCTTTTTTAATAATATGCATGACCGTTAGTGGCTTGAGATTAGCACTTTGTTAGATGGCACTGGAAAACCATGATTCATTTGAATTGTCCCTGGTTCGATGCCTACATATCAAATATATCAAATTGACCACATGGATTGACCAAAACATCGTTGGTATTTGGATGCTTTTTCTTTTCTTAATATTCTCGACACAATTGCTAGAAGAGTTAAGTACGTATATCTTGATGATATTGGAGTACCATCCTGTCTCGACTCTCTTGTCCAGTCGCCATGTTTGCCCTGCTTACATTGTCAAATGTGTCTTTTATGATGGTGATTGTGTAAATTGGATGCTCACCCGGAGTCTTCCTTTTCTTTACCAAAGCTTTTTAACGTCCCCCATCCTCCAATGAATTCAAAATACAGTAGCTTACAGTAACATAGTAATATATGATTTTTCTTTTGGAAGAAGATGAATCTTATGTCTAGAATATTTTTGGAACGATGTTTCCCAAAATTCTTACTCAATATATTATGCAAGATATATAAAGAAAATTAGATTGAATATAAATTGTTAGCAATAAGCCTTTTCAAACTTCCATTAACATAATTATTTATTTGTCGTATAAAATAAAATATTGTCTGAATAAAGATTTTCTAATAAGATCAAATTATGTGTGAAACACAGATTTAAAAAAAAGAAAACCTTTTGCAACAAAGCACATTAACGTGAAACAAATATTGCTTGGCTAAAACAAAAGCAATATATATATATATATATATATATATATATATATATATTATATATATATAATATATATATATATATTAAAGTTTTCTTAGTTAAACATAGAATGCTAGTTCACGTATTTTCTGAATTGCAAAGCAGTAAGGCTTTGTAAAATTGTAAAGTTATCATTAGTTTTGTCGTGTATTTCCCAAAAAACAGGCATTTCGCGTAAACTCTAAGTAAAATTGCCATTTTACGATTTTCTGATTTTTTTAGGAATTTTATGAATCCTTTGTTTCACAGTTTTACTTTTGTGAATATGTACAGTCATTATGTTAATTGTCATTGCTATTGCAGATATCAACACGTTGAAATAAAGAAGGACGTCGAACTGAAAGGAAACAAGTATGACTGATTTGATATTCATCACAATGAATACTGGTAGTCCCTCAAAGAGCAGTTTTAAAGGCAAGGCTGCCCAAAAAAAGAGAGAAATACGTAACGTCATAGAAAGCAACAATCCAGATGTTGTTTTATTTCAAGAGTTTGCATGGTCGTCCATCAGAAACAAGCGTTGGGGATCCCCTAAGATACAAGATAAGTATTGCTTGATTCGGCATGGTCACGCACCAATACTTTACAACAAGGAAAAAATGTCTGTCTAGAATTTATGCAGGAAGAAATGATGAGCATATTAATTATTCAAGGACAAAAATGTCTTATGTAGATTTTGCGCCTAATCCCGTATGACAATCAGACGCATGGAAAGGCATGACAATTTCAACGATTTTATTGTCATATCCTGGCACGGCGAAAAAAAATGTGCGGATAAAAAGAAAATAAGAATCGTTCAATGTTTTATGACTTTTCTCCATAGCATATGGGCTGACAATAGACTCCCTATGGTAATTGGAGGCGACTTTAACGTCCCGATAGATGAGGTTCAAAATATGTGAAAGAGCCTTTCAGTATTACAGAATACAAACCATCGACAAGGAGAAAAAATATTATAGACTTTTATATTGTCACAACATCAGTGAATGTTAAAGAGATTAAAGTGATCTCAAATGCAGAATCAAAAAAAGTTTTTGACCATGATCCTATTTTCGCGAAAATAGAATTTCAGAAAGCATCGTTGAGTCTGCCCCAGTTACCGATGCGTCTGCTCAATATTGGTCTGCAACAACTTAAGAAGCATCTGCACCGGTTTAGTAGGGTGCTCAATACTCAGGAGAATCTATATAAGTGTCAGGAAAAATTCCTCAAGTTTCAATATCATCTGCACGAGTATCAGATGAGTATGCCGGAGTTTGATTTGGAGCTGCTCCAGTTTCAGATGGGTCTGAACTTTTTTCAGATTAGTCTGCTCCAGTATCAGGAGGATCTGCAGACCCAGACGAGTCCGCCCGTGTGTCATCTGCTCGAGTCTCAGAAGACTCTGCTCAAGCGTCAGATGGATCAGCTTCATCAAAAGAATCCTGAGATGGGTTTCAGTCAATTCATCATCGAATTTTTACAGGACTGCCCCATATTCAGTGGGGGCCGTCCAGATTCAGATACAATGGTACATTAGCAATAGCATACCAGAAACAATACAAAACATTACAAATCTAACTAGATTTGCATATTGCAAATGCAACGGTTTTTGTGATGATCAACAGTTTCAAACCTGATCAGCCAATTTAAAATACCAGAAAAAACACAAAATGCAAATGCTTTATATTTCTTAGTGTTTTTCTTCATTGGTGAATTCAGCTGTGACCAGGACTTAAAGGCATCTCGAAAGGAATGTGATGTCCCACTGAGCCAGGTCCCCATCTGCTGTGATCAAAATATTTTTCTATCAATCTGCCAGGTCTTTAGTATGATTTTGTGCATAACACAGGAATGGTTCATGATTAATTAACCCCCCCCCCCATTATAACTCAAACTTGATATATTGATTTGCTATATAGGAAGAAAATGTAAGAATAAAGAATAAAGCCAGAAGCTTACTCAGTCTTGCCATTGATCTGATCCAGTATAAATTGCACATTCAGGTGATGGAAGGTTGTCCACTTTTTTCCATCAGTTGGAATGGGGTCTGGGAAAAGAACTATAGGACACTTTTCTCCAACAAAGTGCTGAAAATTGCATGTGACTTTTAGTATAGTTAAATATACTTATATTACTTTTACAGTTATATTATTAAAATATAGAATATATATTAGATCTAGATCTACTTATTATTTTGTTGTGCTTATCTGATACTACAATAAACGACAGTCAGTGTAAGAACACATGCGATACTTATGATAAAGTGGAATGTCATTCATTTCATTTGGGAATAGACCAAAAAGTTAAGAAAATTTAAGTGAAAATGTACGAACAATACATTCATAAGAAATATTTTTTTCATTCATCTATCCATCTCTGCATATTGCCAAACTCTCTCGTGAGTGTTTAAGGCAGCAATTAATTTTTGTTTCGGTTGATTGCTAAACAACTCAACTCCGAGCAGAATAACCTCAAAAGTACACTGGTTGTGTCTTGCCATTTTCCTCTCGGAATGCCTTTATCCATCGCAGATATTTTTATATTTTTATATTTTTGCTTTGGGTTCGGGAATATCATAGATTTAATGCTTTTCATGGGATCTGGGTATCTGTTGCACATAGCCCTCGCATTACTCCATACCAATCATAAAATTTAGAGAATCTAGATCTTTGACGTTTGGTTGCTGTGTAATAGCTTGTGAGCACAAGATGGTGGATAGCAACAAGTAGAACGCACTCAATGTTTAGCGGTAATCTGATTGGTTTAAAATTCTCACCTCGGAACCGTCCATTTCAGAGTTATGACAGAAAATTAAGTGCTTTTAAAGAAATGCATCATCAGCACCCTATGACGTCACATGACATCACAGCTAAAAATAATGAAAAATGGTGTTCGCGCTCTACAGCTGTCATTTATGGTCGGATTTTCTTCAAATTTTCACAGATGGTACAACTTGAAACTAAGGTATGCATATCTGTCAGCTAACCGAAATTCCGAAAGACCGAAGTTCTGTGGCTGAAATAAGATTCCAACATAGGACCGAAAATTTCATTTTAAGATTGAAGAGCTTCAGGATATGGTAGAAAGTTGAAACTTACACAGTTTGCAGTTCTGCAGAATTCCTACATACATTTTGAGTTGTGACGTCATATGACGTCATGCGACGTCATAAGCATACTTCTTAATTTTCATTTTAGGGCAATGATTTCGACATGATGCCAGTTGTTCGGAATAATGAAAATTTCAGACTTATGACAGACTAACGGAATTAATCTTAATATTTTTCAATTTTAGCAGAAAGTCCTATCATTCGTATCAACGAATGAACTCTAGTTATTCTTTTTTCTTCCTCTTATATTTGTGTTAATTTCAAGGTGTTGCCATTGTCTCAGAACAATGAAAATTTTATGGCATATATTTCAAACCATGAGCTTTCCGATGCAATGATTTTCATATTCATATGACGTCATATAACGTCAGATTTGACGTCAGGTGAAAAAGATTGTACGCGGTCTACAGCCATTATTTCTTGACCGATTTTCATCAAATTTTCACAGAATGTGTATGTTAGGCTCTAGTTGTGCATCCCGATGTCCGTTTTTTCCAAATTCGAAAAGGCAAATGTTTTATGGCGGATCCAAGATTCGAACCATTGACGTCAAATTTCAAATGCGTATAAAATCGCTTCGAGAAAAGCTAGAAAGCTGATATTTGGACTGAATATTAGTCTCTAGGTCTTCTTTACATTCTGAAAAGATGAATGCCATATGACGTCATATGACGTCATAATGCTATTTAAAATTTCGTATTCAAACTTAACGGTTTTTAAGCCCTGTAGGCTTTATTTTTTGTATGATTTGCTTGAAATTTTGTCTGAAGATGCAGTATTAGATTCTATGGAGCCATGTCACTTCCGTTTCCGGAAAATCCCAAAGGTCAAGGTCATATATCAATTATCGGGTTTTTGTTCGGCCTTAAATATCTCAAAAACGGTAAATATTCTATCGAGACACTATGCGTATAATTTGTAGTGCTTAGAAAGACCTTTCAGATGATATTTAGTTTTTGATGATCGGGGTTGAATCGGTTGAGTAATGGCGGAGAAACGAAAATTTGGTAACCCTCAGTGTGTTTAACAGTTTATATCTCGAACATCTTTGATTTTTGAAAATATGATGATGAATATTATTTGTAGAGCAATGTTTGACCGTTCTTTTGATGCTTAAAGTTTAGTGATTGGCCTAAGATTCATGGAGTTATGGGGAAAAAAACGAAAATTCGTGCATATAGCTTTGGTGATTTTTTCATTCTTCTTGAGGTTTAAAGCTTTTATCTCAAAAAGTATTAAAAATATTCCTAAACATAAAGCGTGTGAAATGTAGAGAATTTTCAGACAATTATTTTGGTACCTTAAGTTTTGAAATTGATCAAAGTATAAGGGAGTTACATCAAAAATAAGAGTTTAAACATGTAGAATTTCAGCGATTTTGCCGTTATGTAAGAGTTTCACGGATTATATCTTAAGACTCATAATTAATAAGTCAATGGTATGTAGAGAATTTTAAGACGATTATTTTGGTACCTAAAGTTTTGAAATTGATCAAAGTATAAGGAAGTTACATCAAAAATACGAATATAAACCCAAGTGTAAGAATTTTCGAGAAATATCCTACTTTCGCTTTCACGTTAATTGAAGCATTTCGGAAAATATGTAAGTTTACAGCTTGTATTAGTCATATAAATTGCAAACAACTTTTTACTTATATTATATTGATATTACTAGCTAAACAAGCGTACCCTTTCCGGTGGCCGAGTGGTTAGAGCGTCCGCCTCGGGAGCGGAAGGTCGTGGGTTCGATCCCCGACCCGACATACCAAAGTCGTAAAAAATGGTACTGTTATAGCTCCCTTGCTTGGCGCTCAGCATATAAGGGTATTTGCAGGACTGGTTAGCGCGGTATCAGGATGATGTGACTGGGTGTGGTATCATGCCACATGTCTACGCGTGATACTGCAGTGTGGTAGTCCTATACCCGCATGAAGTAGACATCGTGACTGGCTGAATTACTGTCGGTGGACGTTAAACCCAACAAAGAAACTGATATCATATATAGCAGTGTTTACTACACCGATCCCTACACACGAGGTGTGCACACTGGCGCATGTTGACGTCTTTTGTAAACATTTATTAAAGTTGCTTAAATAATCATGTTTATAGATAAACATTTACATAAGAATGAGGAGTTTCGGAAATATTTTTTGCAAAGGGACTCCTAAGGAAAGAAAAAGATGCTAAATTAAATACTAAAATACAAGTATAGATTATTGGGTTTAACGTCCCTCCGACAGTATTTAAGTCTTTTGGAGACAATGTCTACTTGAGACAAATGTAGTGTTGTCACACTGCACAGTATCACGTCGTAGACAGTTGGCATGATACCACACCAGTCACATTATCCGGACACCGGGCCATCAGTCCTAGAACTACCCTTATTAAGCTGAGCGCCAACCAAGGGAGCTATACCAGTACCTATGTTTACGAATTTGGTAAATACAAGAATTGAATAATTGATATAACGTTTTTAAACAACTTACAGATCATGTGTTATCTCGTTTGATTTGGTATTTCCGGGGTATTCTAGCCTTGATATCTTCCGCTGACACCGACATTTTTAAACGATTATTTTTTACATATTTCGTTCTTTCCTTAATGTCAGTCAGTTGATATTTTCCGATTTCTCAACTAATTCAAACAAGATAAATAAATAAAAAACAGCCATCACATAAATTGATTGAAATCTGAAAAAAAAAATGAGCCGACAGTCAAAAAATGCGCGAAATTTATGTGTTACATCCATATTTGGAAAGCACGTGCACGTGTGTGAATACTTTAATAACACGTAACATTTATATGGTGCCATCTTCTAATATAGCAGCATAACGTAGTAATAGGGCGGGACAAACTCTAAGTTAGTCAGTGTTAATTAAGTATAGGTTAGTGTTTTTTTTAGTAAGCATTAAGTCCATTAAATCGGTGTGGCACGGCAAAGCCGCGCGACCGATTTAATGGACTTAATGCTTACTAAATAACATTAACCTACTTAGTGTTTGAAATTATGTTTTGAAATTTAACGCAGTCGCACATTCCAAATATAGTATTGATTTTTTTAGACTCCGCCCTATCAACCTGTTCCCGGCGTGAATTACATCACGTGACATGTGACTTCATAGGCATACTTCTTAATTTTCATTTTAGGGCAATGATTTCGACATGATGGCAGTTGTTCATAGTAATGAAAATTTCAGAGTTATGACAGTAAACTATGCGCTTTTGAAAAAAAGCATCTTCAGCACCTATGACGTCAAATAACGTCACAGCTAAAAACAGTGAAAGATGGTGTTCGCGCTCTGCAGCCGTCATTTATGGTCGGATTTTCTTCAAATTTTCACAGATGGTACATCTTGAAACTAAAGTGTGCATATCCTGTCAGCTAACCGAAATTCCGAAAGACCGAAGTTCTGTGGCTGAAATAAGATTTGAACATAGGACCGAAAATTTCATTTTAAGATTGAAGAGCTTCAGGATATGGTAGAAAGTTGAAACTTACACAGTTTGCAGTTCTGCAGAATTCCTACATACATTTTGAGTTGTGACGTCAATGACGTCATGCGACGTCATAAGCATACTTCTTAATTTTCATTTTAGGGCAATGATTTCGACATGATGCCAGTTGTTCGGAATAATGAAAATTTCAGACTTATGACAGACTAACGGAATTAATCTTAATATTTTTCAATTTTAGCAGAAAGTCCTATCATTCGTATCAACGAATGAACTCTAGTTATTTCTTTTTTTCTTCCTCTTATATTTGTGTTAATTTCAAGGTGTTGCCATTGTCTCAGAACAATGAAAATTTTATGGCATATATTTCAAACCATGAGCTTTCCGATGCAATGATTTTCATATTCATATGACGTCATATAACGTCAGATTTGACGTCAGGTGAAAAAGATTGTACGCGGTCTACAGCCATTATTTCTTGACCGATTTTCATCAAATTTTCACAGAATGTGTATGTTAGGCTCTAGTTGTGCATCCCGATGTCCGTTTTTCCAAATTCGAAAAGGCAAATGTTTTATGGCGGATCCAAGATTCGAACCATTGACGTCAATTTCAAATGCGTATAAAATCGCTTCGAGAAAAGCTAGAAAGCTGATATTTGGACTGAATATTAGTCTCTAGGTCTTCTTTACATTCTGAAAAGATGAATGCCATATGACGTCATATGACGTCATAATGCTATTTAAAATTTCGTATTCAAACTTAACGGTTTTTAAGCCCTGTAGGCTTTATTTTTTGTATGATTTGCTTGAAATTTTGTCTGAAGATGCAGTATTAGATTCTATGGAGCCATGTCACTTCCGTTTCCGGAAAATCCCAAAGGTCAAGGTCATATATCAATTATCGGGTTTTTGTTCG
Source organism: Solen grandis (assembly GCA_021229015.1). NCBI lineage: Eukaryota > Metazoa > Mollusca > Bivalvia > Adapedonta > Solenidae > Solen > Solen grandis. Next base: position 22,261,041 of record CM037782.1, read on the forward strand.
GCCTTAAATATCTCAAAAACGGTAAATATTCTATCGAGACACTATGCGTATAATTTGTAGTGCTTAGAAAGACCTTTCAGATGATATTTAGTTTTTGATGATCGGGGTTGAATCGGTTGAGTAATGGCGGAGAAACGAAAATTTGGTAACCCTCAGTGTTTAACAGTTTATATCTCGAACATCTTTGATTTTTGAAAATATGATGATGAATATTATTTGTAGAGCAATGTTTGACCGTTCTTTTGATGCTTAAAGTTTAGTGATTGGCCTAAGATTCATGGAGTTATGGGGAAAAAAACGAAAATTCGTGCATATAGCTTTGGTGATTTTTTCATTCTTCTTGAGGTTTAAAAGCTTTTATCCAAAAATTAAACATGTAGAATTTCAGCGATTTTGCCGTTATGTAAGAGTTTCACGGATTATATCTTAAGACTCATAATTAATAAGTCAACACATTCAGCGAATGGTATGTAGAGAATTTTAAGACGATTATTTTGGTACCTAAAGTTTTGAAATTGATCAAAGTATAAGGAAGTTACATCAAAAATACGAATATAAACCAAGTGTAAGAATTTTCGAGAAATATCCTACTTTCGCTTTCACGTTAATTGAAGCATTTTCGGAAAATATGTAAGTTTACAGCTATGTATTAGTCATATAAATTGCAAACAACTTTTTACTTATATTATATTGATATTACTAGCTAAACAAGCGTACCCTTTCCGGTGGCCGAGTGGTTAGAGCGTCCGCCTCGGGAGCGGAAGGTCGTGGGTTCGATCCCCGACCCGACATACCAAAGTCGTAAAAAATGGTACTGTTATAGCTCCCTTGCTTGGCGCTCAGCATATAAGGGTATTTGCAGGACTGGTTAGCGCGGTATCAGGATGATGTGACTGGGTGTGGTATCATGCCACATGTCTACGGCGTGATACTGCAGTGTGGTAGTCCTATACCGCATGAAGTAGACATCGTGACTGGCTGAATTACTGTCGGTGGGACGTTAAACCCAACAAAGAAACTGATATCATATATAGCAGTGTTTACTACACCGATCCCTACACACGAGGTGTGCACACTGGCGCATGTTGACGTCTTTGTAAACATTTATTAAAGTTGCTTAAATAATCATGTTTATAGATAAACATTTACATAAGAATGAGGAGTTTCGGAATATTTTTTGCAAAGGGACTCCTAAGGAAAGAAAAAGATGCTAAATTAAATACTAAAATACAAGTATAGATTATTGGGTTTAACGTCCCTCCGACAGTATTTAAGTCTTTTGGAGACAATGTCTACTTGAGACAAATGTAGTGTTGTCACACTGCACAGTATCACGTCGTAGACAGTTGGCATGATACCACACCCAGTCACATTATCCGGACACCGGGCCATCAGTCCTAGAACTACCCTTATTAAGCTGAGCGCCAACCAAGGGAGCTATACCAGTACCTATGTTTACGAATTTGGTAAATACAAGAATTGAATAATTGATATAACGTTTTTAAACAACTTACAGATCATGTGTTATCTCGTTTGATTTGGTATTTCCGGGGTATTCCTAGCCTTGATATCTTCCGCTGACACCGACATTTTTAAACGATTATTTTTTACATATTTCGTTCTTTCCTTAATGTCAGTCAGTTGATTTTTTCCGATTTCTCAACTAATTCAAACAAGATAAATAAATAAAAAACAGCCATCACATAAATTGATTGAAATCTGAAAAAAAAAAATGAGCCGACAGTCAAAAAATGCGCGAAATTTATGTGTTACATCCATATTTGGAAAGCACGTGCACGTGTGTGAATACTTTAATAACACGTAACATTTATATGGTGCCATCTTCTAATATAGCAGCATAACGTAGTAATAGGGCGGGACAAACTCTAAGTTAGTCAGTGTTAATTAAGTATAGGTTAGTGTTTTTTTTAGTAAGCATTAAGTCCATTAAATCGGTGTGGCACGGCAAAGCCGCGCGACCGATTTAATGGACTTAATGCTTACTAAATAACATTAACCTACTTAGTGTTTTGAAATTATGTTTTGAAATTTAACGCAGTCGCACATTCCAAATATAGTATTGATTTTTTAGACTCCGCCCTATCAACCTGTTCCCGGCGTGAATTACATCACGTGACATGTGACTTCATAGGCATACTTCTTAATTTTCATTTTAGGGCAATGATTTCGACATGATGGCAGTTGTTCATAGTAATGAAAATTTCAGAGTTATGACGTAAACTATGCGCTTTTGAAAAAAGCATCTTCAGCACCCTATGACGTCAAATAACGTCACAGCTAAAAACAGTGAAAGATGGTGTTCGCGCTCTGCAGCCGTCATTTATGGTCGGATTTTCTTCAAATTTTCACAGATGGTACATCTTGAAACTAAAGTGTGCATATCCTGTCAGCTAACCGAAATTCCGAAAGACCGAAGTTCTGTGGCTGAAATAAGATTTGAACATAGGACCGAAAATTTCATTTTATGATTAAAGAGCTTCAGAATGAGATAGAAAATTGAAACTTACAAAGTTTGCAGTTCTGCAGAATTTCTCATATATTTTGAGTCGTGACGTCATATGACGTCATGTGACGTCATAAACATACTTCTTATTTTAATTTTAGGGCAATGATTTCGACATGATGCCAGTTGTTCAGAATAATGAAAATTTCAGAGTTATGATAGTAATGTATGCGCTTTTGAACAAAAGCATCTTCAGCACCCTATGAAGTCACATGACGTCACAGCTATAAATAGTGAAAAATGGTTTTCGCGCTCTACAGCCGTCATTTATGGTCGGATTTTCTTCAAATTTTCACAGATGGTACATCTTGAAACTAAGAAGAGCACATCCTGTCAGCTAATTGAAATGACGAAAGACCGAACTTCTGTGGCTGAAATAAGATTCGAACATAGGACCGAAAATTTCTTTTAGGATTGAAGAGCTTCAGGATGAGATAGAAAGTTGAAACTTACACTGTTTGCAGTTCTGCAGAATTTCTACATATATTTTGATTCTTGACGTCATAGGATGTCATGTGACGTCAAAAGCATACTTCTTAATTTTCATTTTAAGGCAATGATTTTGACATAATTCCAGTTGTTCAGAATAATGAAAATTTCAGAGTTAAGACAGTAAAGTATGTGCTTTTGAACAAAAGAATTTTCAGCACCCTATGACGTCATGTGACGTCAAAGCTAAAAGAAAGCCATACGAAAAAAAATAAGTAAAAGGGTTTTGTTATGTTTATTATTATTAGGACTTTCTGCCTACAGGCAGAAAGTCATATTGGGTTTGTACTGTTTTTTTATTATTCTTCTTCTTCTTATTCTTTTTTCTTCCTCTTATATTTGTGTTAATTTCGAGGTGTTGCCATTGACTCAGAGCAATGAAAATTTTATGACATATATTTCAAACCATGAGCTTTCGGATGCAATGAATTATATATTCATATGACGTCATATAACGTCAGATTTGACGTCACGTGAAAAAGTTTTGTACGCGGTCTACAGCCATTATTTCTGGACCGATTTTCATCAAAATTTCACAGAATGTGTATGTTAGGCTCTAGTTGTGCATCCATGTGTCCGTTTTTTCAAAATTCGAAAAGTCCATGGTTCTATAGCGAATCCAAGATTCGAACCAAGGTCGTAAATTTTTAAATGCTTATAAAATCAGTCCTATTTGAGATAGAAGATTGATATTTAGTCAGTATATAGGTCTCTGGGAGTCTTAAACATTTTGTGAAAATAAACGTCATATGACGTTACGTGACGTCATTATATGATAATGTATTTCTAATATTAACATAATATTTCTATATGTTGAAATTGTCGAAGGGCAATGAAAATTTAATGACACATGCTTCAAACGCTGAAATTTTGATTTCTATGAATTTCATATGTCTATGACGTCATACGACGTCACACTTGAAATATGTAACAAAAGTTTGTACGCGGTCTACACCCATTGTTTATGAACCGATTTTCAGTAAATTTTCACAGAATGTGTATATTAAGTTCTAGTTGTGCATCTCGTTGTCCCTTTTTCAAAATTCAAAAGTCCATGGTTCTTTAGCGAATTCAAGATTCGAACCAAAGTCGTAAATTTTTAAATGCTTATAAAATCGGTCCTATTTGAGATAGAAAGTTGATGTTTGGTCAGTATATAGGTCTCTGGGAGTCTTAAACATTTTGTGAAAATAAACGTCATATGACGTTACGTGACGTCATTATATGATAATGTATTTCTAATATTAATAAGAGTATTTCTATATGTTGAAATTGTCGAAGGGCAATGAAAATTTAATGACAAATGATTCAGACGCTGAAATTTTGATTTCAATGATTTTCAGAAGCCTATGACGTCATATGACGTCACATTTGAAATTGACTACGTAAGTTTGTACACGGTCCAGAGCCATTATTAATGGGCCGATTTTCATCAAATTTTCACAGAATGTGTATATTACATTCTTATTGTGTATACCGGTGTCCGTTTTTCAAAATTTGAAAAGTCCAAGTATCTATGGCGGATCCAATATTCGAACCAAGGACGTCAATTTTTAAATGCTTATAAAAACTGTCCTATTTGAGAAAGAAAGTTGAAATTTTGTCAGTTAGTAGGTCTCTGGGTGTCTAACAATTATTTGAAAATAAACGTCATATGACGTCACGTGACGTCATTTTTTTTAATTATTATAAGTCTTTTCTTCTTCCTAACTAAATGCTTAGTTTAACATGTTGCAATAGTCCTGGGACGATGAAATTTTTATGGGTAATTAGTCACGTGAGGAAATTTTGATTTCAATGATTATCAGCAGCCTATGACGTCACATGACGTCACAGCTAAATATAGTGAAAAATTGTGTTCGCGCTCTACAGCCGTCATTTATGGTCGGATTTAGTTCAAATTTTCACAGATGGTACATCTTGAAACTAAGGTGTGCATATCCTGTCAGCTAACCGAAATTCCGAAAGACCGAAGTTCTGTGGCTGAAATAAGATTCGAACAAAGGACCGAAAATTTCATTTTAGGATGAAAGAGCTTCAGGATTAGATAGAAAGTTGATACTTACACAGTTTGCAGTTCTGCAGAATTTCTACATACATTTTGAGTCGTGACGTCAAATGTCGTCATGTGACGTCATAAGCATACTTCTTAATTTTCATTTTAGGGCAATGATTTCTACATGATGCCAGTTGTTCAGAATAATGAAGATTTTAGAGTTATGACAGTAATAAATGCGCTTTTGAACAAAAGCATCTTCAGCACCCTATGACGTTATGTGACGTCAGAGCTAAAAATAGTGAAAAATGGTGTTCACGCTCTACAGCCGCCATTTATGGTCGATTTTCTTCTTATTTACACAGATGGTACACCTTGAAACTAAGGTGTACATATCCTGCCAGCTTACCGAAATTCCGAAAAACCGAAGTTCTGTTGCTGAAATAAGATTCGAACATAGGTCCGAAAATTTCATTTTAGGATTAAAGAGCTTCAGGATGAGATAGAAAGATGAAACTTACACAGTTTGCAGTTCTGCAGAATTTCTACATACATTTTGTGTGGTGACGTCACATGACGTCATGTGACTTCATAGGCATACTTCTAAATTTTCATTTTAGAGCAATGATTTCGAAATGATGCCAGTTGTTCAGAGTAATTTAAATTTTAGAGTTATGACAGTTAAGTATGCGCTTTTGAACAAAAGCATCTTCAGCACCAGAGATATGACAGTAACATATGCGTTTTTGAACAAAAGCATCTTCAGCACCCTATGACGTCATGTGACATCAAAGCTAAAAGAAGTCCATACGAAAAAAAAAAGAGTAAAGGGTAGAGAATTTAATATATATTCTTTCTAACGGAATTAATCTTAATATTTTCAATTTTAGCAGAAAGTCCTATCATTCGTATCAACGAATGAAATCTAGTTAGGACTTTCTGCCTAAAGCAGAAAGTCCTATTGGGTTTGTTCTGTTTTATTATTATTATTATTATTATTATTATTATTATTCTTTTCTTCCTCAAGGATTTTCATATGTTGCCATTCGTCCTAGGAGAATGAAATTTCGATGGCATATTATTCATATGCGTAATTAAAAAATTCTATAATTATCAAATGCCTATGACGTCATTATGACGTCACACTTGGCAATTGCTACAAAAGTTTGTACGCGGTCCAGAGCGATAATTAATAAACCGATTTTTATCAAATTTTCACAGAATGTGTATATTAAGTTCTAGTTGTGCATCTCGGTGTCCGTTTTTCAAAATTCGAAAAGCCAAGGTTCTATGGCGAATGCAAGATTCAAACCAAGGACGTAAAATTGATAAATGCTCATAAAATCGTCCCTAAATGAGACAGAAGGTTGATATTTTGTCAGTATATAGATCTCCGATAGATTTAAATATTTTGTGAAAATGGACGTCTTGTGACGTCATATGACGTCATCAAATTTCTAATTTTTAAACACATAATTTTATATGTTACTATGGTCCAAGGACAATGAAATTTTGATGTCATATTCTCCAAAAGATGTTATTTTGATTTCTATGATTTTCATATCTCTATGACGTCATATGACGTCATACGTGAAATAAGCTACAAAAGTTTTTACGCGGTCCTCAGCCATTATTAATGAACCGATTTTCATCAAATTTTCCCAGAATGTGTATATTTTAGTTCTAGTTGTGCATCCCGGTGTCCGTTTTTCAAAATTCGAAAAGTCCAAGGTTCTATATCGATTCCAAGATTCGAACCAAGGTCGTAAATTTTCAAATTCTTATAAAATCGGTCCTATTTGAGATAGAAAGATGATATTGGGTCAGTATATAGGTCTCTGGGAGTCTTAAACATTTTGTAAAAATAAATGTCATATGACGTCACGTGACGTCATCATATGATAATCAATCTTTAATTCTAACAAGATTATTTCTATATGTTGAAATATTTGAAGGGCAATTAAAATTTAAAGCCGCATGCTTCAGATGCTGAAATTTCGAATTCAATGATTTTCAGAAGCCTATGACGTCATATGACGTCACATTTGAAATTGACTAAGAAAGTTTGTACACGGTCCAGAGCCATTATTAATGGGCCGATTTTTATCAAATTTTCACAGAATGTGTATATTAAGTTCTTATTGTGTATACCGGTGTCCGTTTTTGAAATTCGAAAAGTCCAAGGTTCTATAGCGAATTCAAGATTCGAACCAAGGTCGTAAATTTTTAAATGCTTATAAAATCAGTTCTATTTGAGATAGAAAAGAGATATTTGGTCAGTATATAGGTCTCTGGGAGTTTTAAAGATTTGTGAAAATAAACGTCATATGACGTCACGTGACGTCATTATATGATAATGTATTTCTAATATTAACAAGAGTATTTCTTTATATTGAAATTATCGAAGGACAATGAAAATTAAATGACAAATGATTCAGATGCTGAAATTTCGAATTCAATGATTTTCAGAAGCCTATGACGTCATATGACGTCACATTTGAAATTGACTACAAAAGTTTGTACACGGTCCAGAGCCATTATTAATAGGCCGATTTTCATCAAACTTTCGCAGAATGTGTATATTATGTTCTTATTGTGTATACCGGTGTCCGTTTTTCAAAATTGGAAAAGTCCAAGCATCTATGGCGGATCCAAGATTCGAACCAAGGACGTCAATTTTTAAATGCTTATAAAAAATGTCCTATTTGAGATAGAAAGTTGAAATTTTGTCAGTAAGTAGGTCTCTGGGTGTCTTAACAATTATGTGAAAATAAACGTCATATGACGTCACGTGACGTCATTTTAATATTATTATTATTCTTTTCTTCTTCCTAACTAAACGCTTATTTTAATATGTTGCAATAGTCCTAGGACGATGACATTTTTATGGGTTAATAGGCACGTGAGGAAATTTTGATTTCACCCCTACTGCATATATGTAGCCATATCTCAATAAATATCGATTTTTGTAAATATATATATGAATAAGGATTATAGCTGAATAATTGATGTTTCCAAAGATATTTAGTTTATTAAAATTGGTTTTCGCAAAACAAAGTTATAAGCAAAAAAACTAAATGAAATGAAGCTAATTTTGCTGATAATATGCTGTTTTCTTGAGGTTTAACAGTCAATATCTCAGAAACGACTGAAGATAAGTTTATACATTATCATATAAAATGTAGTATGTTTTAAGAGCTTTCTAACGGTACCAAGTTTATTGAAATTGGACTTCATACAAGAAAGTTACATGGAAAATAAGATATTTCATAATCATGCATCATAAAAATATGGAAAAGGTCACGCGCAGGGGTCACCAAGCTAAAATACTTGCGCAACGACTTAAAAAAAAAAAATATATCAAATTGCAATTGATGGGCTATATCTTGATTTTGTTTTTTGTTTTTGTCTGTCGAATGTTGACTGGACTGTTTCCAAAATAAGCATTGAAGTTAATACATGTACAACGGCACAAGACAAAAATCCGTATTTGCAACACTATGTAGGCAGCGAGCAGTTTGCAAGCCTTGAAAAATTCACACCACATTTTAGACCATCTAAAAACTGCGGCAAAACTACGGAAGCCCAAACACGCCAAAATCGCTAAATACGTTTAACTACGTTACAGGTGTCGAAAGGATATAGCACTATACAAGTATTCAATACTTCTTCCTACTGAGGCTAAAATAAAACAAGGTTACAACTGAGCTGGAGTGATGAAATTCTATGTGTGATGAAAATTAGAAACTTACATTTGAACACTGTTTCATTTTCTTCCATGTCATATGACATAGTATAAATTTTGTATGTAAACTACATGTGCAAGATATGGGCGGACTTTTATTAAAATTCACAGAATGTGTTCTATTTGTGCTATTTTATATAGAAATAGAGGAGATAGAAAGTTGCAATTTGGACAGATTATCTGTTATGTCATCTTCTATATATACTATATAAAGCAGATGTTGCAGAAAGTCCTATCATTCGTTTAAACGAATGACATCTAGTTATTATTATTATTATTAGGACTTTCTGCCCTTTCGGCAGAAAGTCCTATTGGGTTTGTACTGTTTTTTTATTAGGACTTTCTGCCTAAAGCAGAAAGTCCTATTGGGTTTGTTATGTTTATTATTATTATTATTATTATTATTTTTTCTTCTTCTCTAACTAAACGCTTATTTTTATATGTTGCAATAGTCCTAGGACGATGAAATTTTTATGGCTTATTAGTCACGTGAGGAAATTTTGATTTCAATGATTTTCAGCACCCTATGACGTCACATGACGTCACAGCTAAAAATAGTGAAAAATGGTGTTTCGCGCTCTACAGCCGTCATTTATGGTCGGATTTTCTTCAAATTTTTACAGATGGTACATCTTGAATCAAAGGTGTGCATATCCTGTCAGCTAATCGAAATTCCGAAAGACCGAAGTTCTGTGGCTGAAATAAGATTCGAACATAGGACCGAAAATTTCATTTTAGGATAAAAGAGCTTCAGGATGAGATAGAAAGTTGAAACTTACACAGTTTGCAGTTCTGCAGAATTTCTACAAATATTTTGAGGCGTGACGTCATATGACGTCATGTGACGTCATAAGCATACTTCTTAATTTTCATTTTAGGGCAATGATTTCGACATGATGCCAGTTGTTCAGAATAATGAAAATTTCAGAGTTATGAAAAGAAAGTATGCGCTTTTGAACAAAAGCATCTTCAGCACCCTATGACGTCATGTGACGTCACAGCTAAAAATAGTGAAAAAAAGGTGTTCGCGCTCTACAGCCGTCATTTATGTCGGATTTTCTTCAAATTTTCACAGATGGTACATCTTGAATCAAAGGTGTGCATATCCTGTCAGCTAACCGAAATTCCGAAAGACCGAAGTTCTGTGGCTGAAATAAGATTCGAACATAGGACCGAAAATTTCATTTTAGGATAAAAGAGCTTCAGGATGAGATGGAAAGTTGAAACTTACACAGTTTGCAGTTCTGCAGAATTTCTACAAAAATTTTGAGTCGTGACGTCATATGAAGTCATGTGACGTCATAAGCATACTTCTTAATTTTCATTTTTGGGCAATGATTTCGACATGATGCCAGTTGTTCAGAATAATGAAAATTTCAGAGTTATGAAAGCAAAGTATGCGCTTTTGAACAAAAGCATCTTCAGCACCCTATGACGTCACATGACGTCACAGCAAAAAATAGTGAAAAATGGTGTTTACGCTCTACAGCCGTCATTTATGGTCGGATTTTCTTCAAATTTTCACAGATGGTACATCTTGAATCAAAGGTGTGCATATCCTGTCAGCTAACCGAAATTCCGAAAGACCGAAGTTCTGTGGCTGAAATAAGATTCGAACATAGGACCGAAAATTTCATTTTAGGATTAAAGAGCTTCAGGATGAGATAGAAAGTTGAAACTTACACAGTTTGCAGTTCTGCAGAATTTCTACAAATATTTTGAGTCGTGACGTCATATGACGTCACGTGACGTCATTTGTTTCTTACTATTATTCTTTTCTTCTTCCTAACTAAACGCTTATTTTAATATGTTGCAATAGTCCTAGGACGATGAAATTTTTATGGCTTATTAGGCACGTGAGGAAATTTTGATTTCACCCCTACTGCATATATGTAGCCATATCTCAATAAATATCGATTTTTTGTAAATATATGTATGAATAAGAATTATAGCGGAATAATTGACGTTTCCAAAGATATTTAGTTTATTAAAATTGGTTTACGCAATACCAATTTATAAGCAAAAATACTAAACGAAATGAAGCTAATTTTGCTGATAATATGCGTTTTCTTGAGGTTTAACAGTCAATATCTCAGAAACGACTGAAGATAAGTTTATACATTATGCGTATAAAATGTAGCATGTTTTAAGAGCTTTCTAACGGTACCAAGTTTATTGAAATTGGACTTCATATAAGAAAGTTACATGGAAAATAAGATATTTCATAATCATGCATCATAAAAATATGGAAAAGGTCACGCGCAGGGGTCACCAGGCTTAAATACTTGCGCAACGACTTAAAAAAAAAAAAAAAAAAAAAAAAAAAAAAAAAATCAAATTGCAATTAATGGGCTATATCTTGATTTTGTTCTTTTTTTTTGTTGTTGTTGTTGTTGTTTTTTTGTCGAATGTTGACTGTTTCCAAAATAAGCATTGCAGTTAATACATGTACAACGGCACAAGACAAAAATCCGTATTTGCAACACTATGTAGCTAGCGAGCAGTTTGCAAGCCTTGAAAAATTCACACGTAGCCCCACATTTTAGACCATCTAAAAACTGCATTGTTATGCTAACGATATTCATATTGCATCAGTTTTGTAGGCTGGGATGTTACCTTTCAAAATATCACCATAGTTCGAAATTCCAGGAATTTATGGCAAAACTACGGAAGCCCAAACACGCCAAAATCGCTAAATACGTTTAACTACGTTACAGGTGTCGAAAGGATATAGCACTATACAAATATTCAATACTTCTTCCTAATGAGGCTAAAATTAAACAAGGTTACAACTGAGCTGGAGTGAAAGTTAGAAACTTACATTTGAACACTGTTTCATTTTTCTTTCATGTCATATGACATAGTATAAATGTTGTATGTAAACTACATGTGCAAGATATGGGCGGACTTTTATTAAAATTCACAGAATGTGTTCTATTTGTGCTATTTTATATAGAAATAGAGGAGATAGAAAGTTGCAATTTGGACAGATTATCTATTATGTCATCTTCTATATATACTATATAAAGCAGATGTTGCAGAAAGTCCTATCATTCGTTTAAACGAATGACATCTAGTTATTATTATTATTATTCTTTTTTTCTTCCTAACTAAACGCTTATTTTTCTATGTTGCAATACTCCTAGGACGATGAAATTTTTATGACTTTATTAGTCAGGTGAGGAAATTTTGATTTCTATGATTTTCATATGCCTATGACGTCATATGACGTCACATTTGAAATATGCTACAAAAGCTTGTACGCAGTCTACAGCCATTGTTTGTGAACTGATTTTCATCAAATTTTCACAGAATGTGTATATTAAGTTCTAGTTGTGCATGCCGGTGTCCGTTTTTCAAAATTCGAAAAGTCCATGGTTCTATAGCGAATCCAAGATTCGAACCAAGGTCGTAAATTTTTAAATGCTTATAAATTCTGTCCTATTTAAGATAGAAAGTTGATATTTTATCAGTATATAGGTCTCTAGAAGTTTTAAAAATTTTGTGAAAATATTTCTCATATGACGTCACGTGACGTCATTATATGATAATGTATTTCTAATATTAACAAGAATATTTCTATATGTTGAAATTGTCGAAGGGCAATGAAAATTTAATGACACATGCTTCAAACGCTGTAATTTTGATTTCTATGATTTTCATATGCCTATGACGTCATATGACGTCACACGTGAAATAAGCTACAAAAGTTTGTACGCGGTCCAGAGCCATTATTTATGAACCGATTTTCATCAAATTTTCACAGATTGTGTATATTAAGTTCTAGTTGTGCATCCCGGTGTCCATTTCTCAAAATTCGAAATTGCCAAGGTTCTATAGCGAAACCAAGATTCGAACCAAGGTCGTAAATTTTCAAATGCTTATAAAATCAGTCCTTTTTGAGATAGAAAGTAGATATTTGGTCAGTATGTAGGTCTCTCGGAGTCTGAAAAATATTTTGAAAATTTGCATCATATGACGTCACGTGACGTCATTATATGAAAATATATTACTAACATTAACAAGATTATTTCTATATGTTGAAATGGTCGAAGAGCAATAAAAATTTAATGACGTATGTTTCACACGATATAATTTCTATTTCAATATTTTTTATAAGCATATGACGTCATTTGACGTCACACTTTACATATTCTACAAAAGTTTGTACGCGGTCTACAGCCATTACATATAAACCGATGTTCATCAAATTTTCACAGAATGTGTATATTAAGATCTAGTTGTGCATCCCGCTTTCCGTTTTTCAAAATTCTAAAAGACCATGGTTCTATGGAGAATCCAAGATTCGAACCGAGGTCGTTAATTTTCAAATGCTTATAAAATCGGTCCCATATGAGATAGAATATTGATATTTGAACATTGTGTAGGATTATGGATGACTGAACGATTTTGTGAAAATGAACGTCATGTGACGTCAGATGACGTCAATACATGAAAATCTATTTCTAATATTTACAAGAAAATTTCTATATGTTAAAATGGTCCATGGAATGGAAATTATATGACATTTTGCTTCAAATGTTGATATTTTTAATTCTACAATTTTCATATGCCTATGACGTCATATGACGTTACACTTGCCAGATGCTACAAAAGTTTGTACGCGGTCTACAGCCATTGTTTATGAACCGATTTTCATAAAAATTTCACAGAAAGTGTATATTAGGTTATAGTTGAGCATCCCGGTGTCCGTTCTTCCAAATTCAAAAATGCAAAGGTTTTATGGCGGATCCAATATTCGAACCATTGGCGTCAAATTTTAAATACGTATAAAATCGTTTCCAGATGAGTTAGAAATCTAATATTTGGAAAGTAAATAAGTCTCCAAGAGTGCTTTACATTCTCTGAAGATGAACGTCATTTGACGTCATATGACGTCATAAGGTCAAAATTATTTCTGATATATACGCGTAAATTTAATATGTTGTTAACTTCCCAGGACCATGAATCTTATGGTATATACTTTAGAAATGCTTTAAAATGCAATGTAATTCATATTAATTTGACGTTATATCACATCAGATTTGACGTCAGGCAAAAAAGGTTTACGCGGTGTACAGCCATTATTTTTGGACCGATTTTCAGCAAATTTCAAAGAATGTATATGTAACGCTCTAGTTGTGTATCCCGGGTCCTGTTTTACAAATTCGAAAAGGCAATGGTTGTATGGCGAATCCAAGTTTCGAAACATTGACGTCAAATTTCAAAAACATATAAAATCGCTTCGAGATGATTTAGAAAGTTGATATTTGGACTGAATATTAGTCTTTAAGACTTATAAAAGAATGTTAATATATCTACGCGTTAATTTCTATATGTTGCAAAGTTGCAAGGAGCATGAAAAAATTACTTGATATATTTAAGATACTTAATATTTCATTTCATTGATTTTCTTATGCCTATGATGTCATGTGACATCAAACTTGACGTTATCTACACACTCTTGTACGCGGTCTACAGCCATCATTACAGGATGGAATTCGAATTGTAAGCGTTTTAAATAAATTTGATTTGTAACATAGATTATAAAAATAGTCCAAGTTAAATAAATCGATATCAAAAAATGATTTTCAGTTTCTTTTGCAATTTCCTCCAAGTTAAACGGTTTATTTTTCAAAGTTCATTTAAGTTATGGCCATACAAAAGCAAGTTAAAGGATGCAATTTCATATCCTCTTACTGTTTTTGCTTTTAAGTATTTGACAAATGTAGCAGAAAGTCCTATCATTCGTATCAACGAATGAAATCTAGTTATTATTCTTTTTTTCTTCCTAACTAAACGCTTATTTTTCTATGTTGCAATACTCCTAGGACGATGAAATTTTTATGACTTATTAGCCACGTCAGGAAATTTTGATTTCTATGATTTTCATATGCCTATGACGTCATATGACGTCACATTTGAAATATGCTCCAAATTTGTACGCGGTCTACAGCCATTGTTTGTGAACCGATTTTCATCAAATTTTCACAGATTGTGTAAGAAGAAAATATTTCTCTAGAAGTTTTAAAAATTTTGTGAAAAATTTAAAATTTAATATTTCTCATATGACGTCACGTGACGTCATTATATGATAATGTATTTCTAATATTAACAAGAATATTTCTATATGTTGAAATTGTCGAAAGGCAATGAAAATTTAAAGACACATGCTTCAAACGCTGAAATTTTGATTTCTATGATTTTCATATGGCTATGACGTCATATGACGTCACACTGGAAATATGCAACAAAAGTTTGTACGCGGTCTACAGCCATTGTTTATGAACCGATTTTCATCAAATTTTCACAGAATGTGTATATTAAGTTCTAGTTGTGCATCCCGGTGTCCGTTTTTCAAAATTCGAAAAGTCCAAGGTTCTATAGCGATTCCAAGATTCGAACCAAGGTCGTAAATTTTCAAATTCTATAAAATCGGTCCTATTTCATGGCGAATCCAAGATTCGAACTAATGACGTCAAATTTCAAATGCGTATAAAATCGCTTCCAGAAGAGCTAGAAAGTTGATATTTGGACTGAATATTAATCTCTATGTCTTCTTTATATTCTGAAAAGATGAACACCAAATGTCGTCACATGACGTCATAATGCAAATGAAACTTTCGTATTAAAACTTAACGGTTTTTTAAGCCCTGTAGGCTTCAATTTTTGTATGATTTGCTTGAAATTTTGTCTGAAGATGCAGTATTAGATTCTATGGAGCCATGTCACTTTCGTTTCCGGCAAATCCCAAAGGTCAAGGTCATATATCAATTATCGGCTTTTTCTTCGGCCTTAAATATCTCAAAAACGGTAAATATTCTATAGAGACACTATGCGTATAATTTTGTAGTGGTTAGAAAGACCTTTCAGATGATATTTAGTTTTTGATGATCGGGGTTGAATTGGTTGAGTTATCGCGGAAAAATGAAAATTTGGTAACCCCCAGTGTGTTTAACAGTTTATATCTCGAAAACCTTTGATTTTTCAAAATATGATGATGAATATTATTTGTAGAGCAATGTTTGGCCGTTCTTTTGATGCCTAAACTTTAATGATTGGCCAAAGATTGATGGAGGAATGGGAAAAAAACTAAATTCGTGTATGTAGCTTTGGTGAATTTTTCATTTTTCAGGTGGTTTAAGAGCTTGTATCTCAGTAACTATTAGTAATATTCCTAAACATTGAACAAAGAATAAGGAAGTTACATCAAAAATAAGAATTTAAACATGTAGAATTTCAGCGATTCTGCCGTGTTGTCAAAGTTCTACGGCTAATATCTCAAAGCTCATTAGAAATAAGTCCACACCTTAAGCAAGTGAGATGTAGAGAATTTTAAGACGATTATTTTGGTACCTAGAGTTTTAAAATTGATTAAAGTATAAAGAAGTTACATAAAAAATACGAATATAAACCCAAGTGTAAGAATTTTCGAGAAATATCCTACTTTCGCTTTCACGTTAATTGAAGCATTTTCGGAAAATATGTAAGTTTACAGCTATGTATTAGTCATATAAATTGCAAAAAACTTTTTACTTATATCATATTGATATTACTAGCTAAACAAACGTACCCTTTCCGGTGGCCGAGTGGTTAGAGCGTCCGCTTCGGGAGCGGAAGGTCGTGGATTCGATTCCCGACCCGACATACCAAAGTCGTAAAAAATGGTACTGTTATAGCTCCCTTGCTTGGCGCTCAGCATATAAGGGTATTTGCAGGACTGGTTAGCGCGGTATCAGGATGATGTGACTGGGTGTGGTATCATGCCACATGTCTACGGCGTGATACTGCAGTGTGGTAGTCCTATACCCGCATGAAGTAGACATCGTGACTGGCTGAATTATTGTCGGTGGGACGTTTTAAACCCAACAAACAAAACTGATATCATATATAGCAGTGTTTACTACACCGATCCCTACACACGAGGTGTGCACACAGGCGCATGTTGACGTCTTTTGTAAACATTTATTAAAGTTGCTTAAATAATCATGTTTATAGATAAACATTTACATAAGAATGAGGAGTTTCGGAAATATTTTTTGCAAAGGGACTC
Source organism: Solen grandis (assembly GCA_021229015.1). Taxonomy (NCBI): domain Eukaryota; kingdom Metazoa; phylum Mollusca; class Bivalvia; order Adapedonta; family Solenidae; genus Solen; species Solen grandis. The sequence continues at coordinate 22,277,848 of CM037782.1, forward strand.
CTAAGGAAAGAAAAAGATGCTAAATTAAATACTAAAATGCAAGTATAGTTTATTAGGTTTAACGTCCCACCGACAGTACTTAAGTCTTTTGGAGACAATGTCTACTTGAGACAAATGTAGTGTTGTCACACTGCACAGTATCACGTCGTAGACAGTTGGCATGATACCACACCCAGTCACATTATCCGGACACCGGGCCATCAGTCCTAGAACTACCCTTATTAAGCTGAGCGCCAACCAAGGGAGCTATACCAGTACCTATGTTTACGAATTTAGTAAATACAAGAATTGAATAATTGATATAACGTTTTTAAACAACTTACAGATCATGTGTTATCTCGTTTGATTTGGTAGTTCCGGGGTATTCCTAGCCTTGATATCTTCCGCTGACACCGACTTTTTTAAACGATTATTTTTTACATATTTCGTTCTTTCCTTAATGTCAATCAGTTGATATTTTCTGATTTCTCAAATATTCAAACAAGATAAATAAATAAAAAAACAGCCATCACATAAATTGATTGAAATCTGAAAAAGAAATGAGCCGACGGTCAAAAAATGCGCGAAATTTATGTGTTACATCCATATTTGGAAAGCACGTGCATGTGTGTGAATACTTTAACAACACGCTGACGTAGCACTTATATGGCGCCATCTTCTAATATAGCAGCATAACGTAGTAATAGGGCGGGGCAAACTCTAAGTTAGTCAGTGTTAATTAAGTATAGGTTAGTGTTTTTTTAGTAAGCATTAAGTCCATTAAATCGGTGTGGCGCGGCAAAGCAGCGCGACCGATTTAATGGACTTAATGCTTACTAGATAACACTAACCTACTTAGTGTTTGAAATTATGTTTTGAAATTTAACGCAGTCGCACATTCCAAATATAGTATTGATTTTTGAGACTCCGCCCTATCAACCTTTTTCCCGGCGTGATTACATCACGTGACATGTAAACATGTTATGTCAAAGGTCAATGCGTCGCTCTAGCTGTGTATATCTGTGTAGATCTACGCTCCAAATGAGCATTGAACCGGAAGCCGACTTTGATCTCTTCGGCAAAAAAATGGTGATTGAAATTTGAATAAAAGATACTGTTTAGAAAGGTTCATATATCCAAATGAGCATTGAATTGATTTTTTATTTCTAATTTTAAAATTTTTGTAAGTGTGTTTTTTTTTCTTCTCATTATTTATATACATTTTTCAATTTGAATTTATTTAATGGATATTTACTTAATCGCTTTGTTTAGTAATTAGTTATATATTGCCCATTCTGTGTTAACATGTGTAGACACTGAAATTACACAATAAGTGTCTTTAAAGCGATGACAGATACTAATGTTGTTAGAACTTGTGGTCAAACCCTCTTACTTATTTTTTAAAATCTTCAATGTTGTATCATCATTACTTAGGCAATAATACATGTTTAAACTAAACTAAGTGGAAGGGTAGAGTTCTTTTGTTATTTTAGATTAATCAGAATGCTGGTGAGTAAATGTTTGTTCTCTATGGTTGCTGTGTATTATTTTTTGTCGATGTCCAGCGTTCACATCAAAAATCCCTGTAACACGTTACACATGCGTGGACTAAGACCACTATTTAAATTTACTATATGTTCTATATAAGCATATATACAAATGACAATATCTGTAAGGGACATTGGCATCCAAACTTACGCTACGCTCGTTCTGGCTTCTTAACTGTTAAATTCTCTCTTAATAAACACTAACTATAACGAATACAGTCGTTTCCATCGTGTGTACACGCATTATTGAAATTTAACTCACGAGGCTACACGCGTCGACGAATCTATTGCATGGTAGCATTTACGGTTTTATTCCCGCGACTGTACACGAAATTAAAAAAAAATAATTTTGATATGCAGAATTAATAGGTTTAAGTTTAATTGCTTATATTTTGAAAACCTATAAAACTAGACCCAAATATGCTACAATTGAATTGTAGGGATTTTCAGGACATTTATTTTGGTAGCTAGAATACTAAACTTGGAATCTCTCAGCCCCTTACCGCTGTGGGTTCGAATTCCGGTAGGGACTTCGGATTTTTCATGTGAGGAAGCCTTCCAGCTGGCTTGCGGTAGGTCGGTGGTTATATCCGCGTATCTCTGTGTACTCGGGGTCTTCCTCCACCTGTAATTAGCTGGACGTCTCTATATGATTGAAATACTATCACAGCGACGGTAAACCCCAATATAACAACAACAACAATTAAAATTGGTCAAGTTATAAGAAAGCGATATCAAAATAAAGATTTATTTATTTTCGACATATGGCTTACTTCACAAAGTTCATGCATGAGAAGTCCATACGAAAAAAAAAAGTAAAAGGTAGGAAATAAAATATATATTCTTTCTAACGGTATTAATCTTTACATTTCAAAATGTTGCAGAAAGTCCTATCATTCGTATCAACGAATGAAATCTAGTTATTATTATTATTAGGACTTTCTGCCCTTTCGGCAGAAAGTCATATGGGTTTTGTTAATAGGACTTTATGCCCTTTCGGAAGAAAGTCATATTGGGTTTGTACTGTTTTTTTAGGACTTTCTGCCTAAAGCAGAAAGTCCTATTGGGTTTGTTCTGTTTTTTAGGACTTTCTGCCCTTTCGGCAGAAAGTCATATTGGGTTTGTATTGTTTTTTATTATTCTTAAATTTTTCTTTTTTTCTTCCTCTTATATTTGTGTTAATTTTGAGGTGTTGCCATTGACTCAGAACAATGAAAATTTTATGGCATATATTTCAAACCATGAGCTTTCGGATGCAATGAATTTGATATTCGTATGACGTCATATAACGTCAGATTCGACGTCAGGTGAAAAAGTTTGTACGCGGTCTACAGCCATTATTTCTGGACCGATTTTCATCAAAATTTCACAGAATGTGTATGTTAGGCTCTAGTTGTGCCTTTCGGTGTCCTTGTTTCCAAATTCGAAAATGCAAAGGTTTTATGGCGAATCCAAGATTCGAACTAATGACGTCAAATTTCAAATGCGTATAAAATCGCTTCCAGAAGAACTAGAAAGCTGATATTTGGACGAATATTAGTCTCTAGGTCTTCTTTACATTCTGAAAAGATGAACCTTATATGACGTCACATGACGTCATAATGCTAATAAAACTTTCGTATTAAAACTTAACGGTTTTTAAGCCCTGTATGCTTTAATTTTTGTATGATTTGCTTGAAATTTTGTCTGATGATGCAGTATTTGATTTTATGGAGCCTTGTCACTTCGTTTCCGGAAAATCCCAAAGGTCAAGGTCATATATCAATTATCGGCTTTTTTCTTCGGCCTTAAATATCTCAAAAACGGTAAATATTCTATCGAGACACTATGCGTAAAATTTGTAGTGTTTTAGAAAAACCTTTCAGATATATTTAGTTTTTGATGATCGGGTTGAATCGGTTGAGTTATGGCGGAAAAACGAAAATTTGGTAAACTCAGTGTGTTTAACAGTTTATATCTCGAAAGCCATTGATTTTTGAAAATAAGATGATGAATAATATTTGTAGAGCAATACTTGGCCGTTATTTTTGATGCTTAAAGTTTGATGATTGACCTAAGATTTATGGAGTAATGGGAAAAAACGAAATTCGTGCATATAGCTTTGGTGATTTTTTTCTTTTTTTTCAGGAGGTTTAAGAGCTTGTATCTCAAAAAGTATTAAAAAAATTTCCCGTACATAAAGCGTGTGAAATGTAGACAATTTTCAGACGATTATTTTGGTATCTAAAGTTTTGAAATTGGTCAAAGAATAAGTAAGTTACATCAAAAATAATAATTTAAACATATAGAATTTCTGCGATTCTGCCGTCATGTCAGAGTTTTACGGCTTATATCTTAAGAATGATTAGAAATAAGTGCTTACATTAAGCAAGTGAGATGTAGAGAATTTTAAGACGATTATTTTGGCACCTAGAGTTTTGAAATTGATCAAGAAATAAGGAAGTTTACATAAAAAATACGAATTTAAAGCCAATTGTAAGAATTTTCATTAAATATCCTACTTTCGCTTTCACCTTAATTGAAGCATTTTCGGAAAATGTAAGTTTACAGATATGTATTAGTCATATAAATTGAAAAAAACAAACTTTTTACTTATATCATATTGATATTACTAGCTAAAACAGGTGTACCGTTCCCGTGGCCGAGTGTTTAGAGCGTCCGCCTCGGGAGCGGGAGTCGTGGGTTCGATACCAAAGTCGTAAAAAAATGGTACTGTTATAGCTCCCTTGCATGACACTTAGCATATAAGGTAGTTGCAGGACTGGTTGGCCCGATATCAGGATAATGTGACTGGGTGTGGTATCATGCCACATGTACGACGTGATACTGCAGTGTGGCAGCACTATAACTGCATTAAGTAGACATCGTCTCCAAATGACTGAAATACTGTCGGTGGGACGTTAAACCCAACAAACAAACAAACCAAACTAAACAAGTGTTGACAATGATTTAATGTTTTGTCAAATCATTTTATTTACGTTTACTTATGAATATCAGTTGCAGCATTGCGTTACCCATAATCCTTTGAGCGTTTTGACACATGTCATTTAGACCGTTGTTGAAACATTGCAATTTCCCGACTTTATTGTTGCATCTATCGATAAATGTTGTACAAACTATATTCCAAATTTATGATAAATGATAACCTATGTGAAAAAAATTTTATAGTACAATGTAATTTAATTGCCACTTGAGATACCATGAGCGTGTATAAGTGTAACGTTGAAACAAATGATCAACACATGTCATCCGTTCAAGACGCTGCAAGCTAATTTGTCTGTAATGCGGCGTTCACACAGTGCCGATTATGGCTCCCGTTTGAGATCAGACAGCGCTACGACACGAAAAGCGAAAAAGTCGGATTACTATCCCAATATCCTACATTGTCTGAACGCAGTCGTATATGTTGTAACAAGAGTCGGGATCGGGAATGGTCCGGAGAGGTCGGCCAAGCACTCCTAACAGTTTAGGTGCGTCCCGTAACATTCGGGAAACTCAGCCGATTTTTGTCTAGTCGGATTTACAATCGTGACTATGGTCGTGACAGATCTGCTGTATCGGATCAGAATCGGATTGAGAACGGGATAATCGGGACGAATTCTGCTGGAAACGGCTGGATCGGGACGCCTCCTGAACAATATCTGATTGTTGTCGTGATTAAATAAATGTTTTTTTTCAAATTTTAATAAAGGTTTGAATTTCCAGCCACGAATCACAGGATCAGACTTTTGACACATTTTAATCGGGAATGGTCCTATCAAGGACGGCAGTAAAAATCCTGAATGTGTGACCTAGGCATTAGCTAAAAAGCGCAAAATTTAGTAACTTGTGTTAATACAGTCGTCTCGATCGTATGTACAAGCGTTATTTTGAATTTACTCACGAGGCTACACGCGTCGACGATTCTATTGCATGGTAGCATTTACTATTTCATTCCCGCGACTGTACACGAAAATAAAAAAAGAATTTTGATATGCCAGAATTAAAGGTTTAAGTTTAATTGTTTATATTTTGAATACCTATAAAACTAGAACCACATATGCTACAATGGAATTTCAGGCCATTTATTTTGGTACCTAGAATAGTAAAATTGGTCAAGTTATAAGAAAGCGATATCAAAATAAAGATTTATTAGTCCCCTACCGGAGTTCACACCGGAGGGACTATAGGTTTGCCCTCCGTCTGTCCGTCCGTCTGTCCGCTCAAATCTGGATCCCTCGATAACTTAATAACTAAGCAAGCTAACTTGATGAAACTTGGTTTATGACTAGATGCCAATGTGTAGATTATGCACGTCGTTTTATTCTTGTTCTTCGATTAAAATTGTGGTTGCTATGTTAATTGAAATAGTGAAAATATGGCAAAAATGGGATCCCATGATAACTTTATAACTAAGCAAGCTAACTTGATGAAACTTGGTATATGACTAGATGGCAATATGTAGATTATGCACGTTGTCCTTATTTTTGTTCTTCAACTAAAATTGTTGTTGCTATGTTAATTGAAATAGTGAAAATATGGCAAAAATGGGATCCCATGATAACTTTATAACTAAGCAAGCTAACTTGATGAAACTTGGTATATGACTAGATGGCAATATGTAGATTATGCACATTATTTTATTTTTGTTCTTTGACTAAAATTGTGGTTGCTATGTAACGGAAATAGTGAAAAATATGGCAAAAAATGGGATCCCGCGACCGCGATAACTTTATAATAAATTTTATAAGGCATGTATATAGTCAGGGTGTGACGCAGAGTGAAAGTTCTCATTTCTCATCAACAAGACTAAAGACTAAAGAAAAAACATTTTGGATCAGGCAAGGTAACTAATTAAATTAATTCTATTTCTTGCATCTGTCTTGCTTGCATGAATTGTATAGTGGGCACAGCAGAGACAACAACTCTACATGTAAGTCTTGCTTAAATGGTCATAACTTAAATATTCCCTTACATTTACTTTAACCCAAAATTCTAGTTGGTGTGGTAATGGAAAAATTATGCACCTCACCGGTAGGGACTCATGTGTTGCTTGCAACACAAGTTACTTGTTTATTTTTGGAATATGGCTTATTTCAAAAAGTTCATGCATGAGAAGTCACACGAAGAAAAAGTAAAAGGTAGGGAATTTAATATATATTCTTTCGAAGGGAATTAATCTTTATATTTTTCAATGTTAGCAGAAAGTCCTATCATTCGTATCAACGAATGAAATCTAGTTATTATATTATTATTATTATTCTTTTCTTCCTCGCGGATTTTCATATGTGCAATCGTCCTAGGAGAATGAAATTTCGATGGCATATTATTCATATGCGAATTAAAAAATTCTAATATTTTTCATATGCCTATGACGTCATTATGACGTCACACTTGGCAATTGCTACAAAAGTTTGTACGCGGTCCAGAGCGATAATTGATAAACCGATTTTTATCAAATTTCACAGAATGTGTAATTAAGTTCTAGTTGTGCATCTCGGTGTCCGTTTTTCAAAATTCGAAAAGCACAAGGTTCTATGGCGATGCAAGATTCAAACCAAGGACGCAAATTGATAAATCTCAAAAATCGTCCCTAAATGAGACAGAAAGTTGATATTTTGTCGTATATAGACCTTCGATAGATTTAAATATTCTGTGAAAATGGACGTCTTGTGACGTCATATGACGTATCAAATTTCAATTTTTAAACACATATTTATTATGTTAATATGTCCAAGGACAATGAAATTTTGGTGTCATATTCTCCAAGAAAATGTTATTTTGATTTCTATGATTTTTCATAATCTCTATGACGTCATATGACGTCATACGTGAAATAAGCTACAAAGTTTGTACGCGATCCAGAGCCATATTAATGAACCGATTTTTCATCAAATTTTCACGGAATGTGTATATTAAGTTCTAGTTGTGCAACACGGTGTCCGTTTTTCAAAATTCGAAAAGTCCAAGGTTCTATAGCGATTCCAAGATTCGAACCAAGGTCGTAAATTTCAAATTCTTATAAAATCGGTCCTATTTGAGATAGAAAGATGATATTGGGTCAGTAATATAGGTCTCTGGGAGTCTTAAAACATTTTGTGAAAATAAATGTCATATGACGTCACGTGACGTCATTATTGATAATGAATTTCTAATATTAAAAGAGTATTTCTATATGTTGAAATTTTCGAAGGGCAATTAAAATTTAATGCCTCATGCTTACGATGCTGAAATTTCGATTTCAATGATTTTCAGAAGCCTATGACGTCATATGACGTCACATTTGAAATTGACTAAGAAAGTTTGTACACGAACCAGAGCCATTATTAATGGGCCGATTTTCATCAAATGTTCACAGAATGTGTATATTAAGTTCTTATTGTGTATACCGGTGTCCGTTTTTCAAAATTCGAAAAGTCCAAGCATATATGGCGGATCCAAGATTCGAACCAATGACGTCAATATTTAAATGCTTATAAAAACTGTCCTATTTGAGATAGAAAGTTGAAATTTTGTCAGTTAGTAGGCCTCTGTGTGTCTTAACAATTATGTAAAAATAAACGTCATATGACGTCACGTGACGTCATTTTTTTATTATTATTATTATTTTCTTCTTCCTAACTAACGCTTATTTTAATATGTTGCAATAGTCCTAGGACGATGAAAATTATTAGGCACGTGAGGAAATTTTGATTTCACCCCTACTGCATATATGTAGCCATATCTCAATAAATATCGATTTTTGTAAATATATGTATGAATAAGAATTATGCTGAATATTGACGTTTCCAAAGATATTTAGTTATTAAAATTGGTTTACGCAATACAAAGTTTATAAGCAAAAAAACTAAATGAAATGAAGCAATTTTGCTGATAATATGCTTTTTCTTGAGGTTTAACAGTCAATATCTCAGAAACGACTGAAGATAAGTTTATACATTATGCGTATAAAATGTAGCATGTTTTAAGAGCTTTCTAACGTACCAAGTTTATTGAAATTGGACTTCATATAAGAAAAGTTGAATGGAAAATTAAGATATTTTCATAATCATGCATCATAAAAATAGGAAAAGGTCACGCGCAGGGGTCACCAAGCTTAAAAAACTTGCGCAACGACTTAAAAAAAAAAATAAAAAAAATATATATCAAAATTGCAATTGTGGGCTATATCTTGATTTTTTTTTTGTTGTTGTTTTTTTTTGTCGAAAGTTGATGTTCCAAAATAAGCATGAAGTTAATACATGTACAACGGCACAAGACAAAAATCCAATTTGCAACACTAATGTAGCTAGCGAGCAGTTTGCAAGCCTTGAAAAATTCACCGCAGCCCCACATTATAGACCATCTAAAAACTGCATTGTTATGCTAACGATATTCATATTGCATCAGTTTTGTAGCTGGGATGTTACCTTTCAAAATATCACCATAGTTCGAAATTCCAGGATTTATGGCAAAACTACGGAAGCCCAAACACGCCAAAATCGCTAAATACGATTAACTACGTTACAGGTGTCGAAAGGATATAGCACTATACAAATATTCAATACTTCTTCCTAATGAGGTTAAACTTAAACAAGGTTACAACTGAGCTGGAGTGATGAAATTCTATGTGTGATGAAAGTTAGAAACTTACATTTGAACACTGTTTCATTTTCTTTCATGTCATATGACATAGTAAAATGTTGTATATAAACTACATGTGCAAGATATGGGCGGACTTTTATTAAATTCACAGAATGTGTTCTATTTGTGCTATTTTATATAGAAAATAGAGGAGATAGAAAGTTGCAATTTTGACAGATTATCTATTATGTCATCTTCTAATATAACTATATAAAGCAGATGTTGCAGAAAGTCCTATAATTCGTTTAAACGAATGACATCTAGTTTATTATTCTTATTATTCTTTTTTTCTTCTCTTATATTTGTGTTATATTTTGAAGTGTTGCCATTGACTCAGAACAAGGAAAATTTTATGGCATATATTTCAAACCATGAGCTTTCGGATGAAATGAATTTCATATTCATATGACGTCATATAACGTCAGATTGCACGTCAGATGAAAAAGTTTGTACGCGGTCTACAGCCATTATTTCTGGACCGATTTTCATCAAAATTTCACAGAATGTGTATGTTAGGCTCTAGTTGTGCCTTTCGGTGTCCGTGTTTCCAAATTCGAAAAGGCAAAGGTTTTATGGCGAATCCAAGATTCGAACTAATGACGTCAAATTTCAAATGCGTATAAAATCGCTTCCAATAGAGCTAGGAAGCTGATATTTTGACTGAATATTAGTCTCTAGGTCTTCTTTACATTCTGAAAAGATGGATGCCATATGACGTCACATGACGTCATAATGCTAATAAAACTTTCGTATTAAAACTTAACGGTTTTTAAGCCCTGTAGCTTTATTTTTTGTATGATTTGCTTGAAATTTTGTCTGAAGATGCAGTATTAGATTTATGGAGCCATGTCACTTTCGTTTCCGGAAAATCCCAAAGGTCAAGGTCATATATCAATTATCGGGTTTTTCTTCGGCCTTAAATATCTCAAAAACGGTAAATATTCTATCGAGACACTATGCGTAAAATTTGTAGTGTTTAGAAAGACCTTTCAGATGATATTTAGTTTTT
>CM037782.1:22288084-22317594 GCA_021229015.1 Solen grandis
TCTCCATCAGCTCAATGAGGTTACATTTTAGCCGGTATGAAAAAAATGTGTCCAAGCGTTCATGAGATATGGAGCGGATACAAAATAAAATTTGCCCTTCAAGTATGCCCTTGACCTTGAGCCAGCGTGACCGCCTCATGCTTCTGCACATCAGCTCAATGAGGTTAACACTTTAGTCGAGTTTGAAGAAAATGTTTTCCAAGGTTCTTTAAAATATGGAGCGGACACGAAAATGTTTGGACACACTGACGGACTGAGGGAAACGGGCGGACGGACGAAGGGCATTCCTATAACCCCCCTCCCGCTTCGCGGGGGGGGGATTAATTATCAGTCCTTGTGGTTTTGAGAAGAAGATTTTTCAAGTTTTTTTCTATATTAGCCTATGTTAAATCAAGTTGACCCTGGGGAGGGGCCAAACATTTATTTAAACAAACTTGGTAGGAGATCCACTAGACAATGCTACACACCAAATATCTTAACTCTATGCCTTGTTGGTTCCTGAGAAGAAGAGTATAAGATCATGCTACATACCAAAACCAAAAGGCTAGGCCTTGTGGTTTCGGAAGAAGAAGATTTTTAAAATTTTCATTTTTAAAATCTATTTTAGCTCTGTGACCTAGATTTTTGACCAATCAAAATAATTTTAACAATTTTGGAAAAGGGGTCCCATAATGAACATTCCTTGAAGTTTTATCAAAATCCAGTGAGATGGAGATCTTGTGCAGGGGGAAATGTGTTAAGATGTGTGTTTAAAGTTTTCTGAACATTTTTGCCAATTACAAATGGATAACATAGGAGGAAAAATATGAAACACAGATGAAGAAAAGCTGTGAAATGGACTACATAATGGAAGTTTTAGACTAAAATAGTGAAAAGTATCTTTAGGGATATTGGTGAGAATAAGAACTTTATCTATCTTTTTTTTGTTCCCACTGATACCTGGATTGAGGCTGGATTACATAACTTTCTGATTACAAAAAACTATTAACTTGCCTGAGGGTAGCAATGTGACAAGGCTATAAAAACACTAAACCAATACCTGTCTTTGTGCTCTATAAAAAGTTGAGCATTGTGTGGGAGTGGGAATTACAGCACATGATTTGCATGAAAAAGTTAATGTGACCTAATAAAGACTTCTACAGGTAGATATACAGCTAGAGAGACAGGGCTTGTTGTTTTTGTTGTGTTGTAGAGAAAATCAAAAGCACTGAAAAGACTAGAGGGAATTGAGTTCCAAAGATACAGGTTCAGGTCCAGCCAAAGTGCGGGGAATAGGGGGTCAAAAAAAAATAAAAGGGACTGACAAATTTTTCCCTAAATCAAAAAACAGCACAAAATAAAGCAGGACAACAACCAACAAAGCAAATAAGAAAAAAAATATCAGATTTGAGTGATCCCAGCATTGAGAGCATGGACCTGTCAGTGATACAAAATCAGCTTGATATAATGCAAGAGACAATGAAAAGGGAAAAAGAAGACATAGAAACAATAATCAAAAGCACAATCACCCGGGACTATGAACAAAATGGAAGAGAGAATTATTGAGACAGTCAAAATTAAAGTTGAAGAAAGACCAGAGATCTACAGGATCAAATAAATTCACTTACATTTGAAAATGATAGATTAAAAGAAGAACATGCCAAAAAAGATAAGGAATATAGCCAAAAAACTTGAGGAATTAGAAGAGAGATTTAAGAAGACTGATGAAATGAGCATTGAAGCGAACAGAAGAGAAAATAGAAACAAAAAAGTACTCAAGAAAAAAAAACAAAAAATATTTTGGTATCAAAGAAGAAGGACAGGAGACCCAGTGTTACTGACAGAAAAAGTAAAGATTTACTAAAGAAAGAAAATGTGGAAATAAAAAAAGGGAGGAAAAATTTGCCATACCCCGGGTTTACCAACCCAAAGCCGGGAAAGGGACAAGCCCTTTTATTAAAAACCATCAACAACACTGTGAAGCAGCCGTGATGAAGAAGGGGAAAGGGGAGAGAGAGAGGCCGGACTAAAATAGCTGACGATGTGACGATAGGGAATTCAGGATTTTTTAAAACCAGTTTAAAACACTCCATAGTAAGATGAGGCGGGCAGGGGTTTTTTAATGGATCAGTTTTGGGGGAAAAACTTTCCAGGGAACGGGGAAAAATTTGTTTGTGTAGGGGACAACATTGTTGAGACTTTGCAGAAGTTTCACGAGATGAAAAAAAATGAACGGGACAAAGGATCAGAGGGATCCAGGGCCCCAGGGGGTTAAATTTATGTAATGTAAGCCTGATGTTTTAAATCAGGCGGGAAAGAAGTGATTTTTTTTATTGTTCTCAAAATATCTGGTAGGATATTGAGCAGTGCAGCTAAAAAACTTTCTAATTTTTTTGCCCATGAAGGTGGTCATATTGAAATCAGACCGTCCGTTCCGTTTGCTCGCCTGTTTTGATATTCATGGGTATTGTTAGTCAGTTTGTGCAGTACTGTCCTAATACCCATTGTTACCCATTTTTAAAAACGTTCAAATGTATAAACACTTTTTAAATTCATTGATATAATTTTAAAGCATGTGTTTTTAGGCAGGAAAAAATATTTTCAAAATGAAAACCATTATATCTGGGAAAAAGTAAAAAAAACACAAATTAAAAATGTCTAATTTTTTGAGTATAAGTGTGTTTATGTTTTTTTATCCCCCCAAAAAAGGGGGAATATTAAAATCCCCCCAAAAACTTTCAGTTTTTTTGGGGTTTTTCCATTTTTTTTGTGTCAAACTGTAATAGGTTATAGTTTTAATTTTGCCCTAAAAAAAAAAATGCATAAACCCCTTAATCCTAATTTTTATTGGTATTGTAAGTTAGTTGGTAAAAGGCAAATGTATTACACATACTGTTCAAAAATGCTTGGTATTGTTAGTCGTTTATGCCCAGTTAAGCTGTATAAACACTGTTTTAAAAATTTTCTTTGGTATTAGAAAAAAGCATGTTTTATTAGGCGGGAAAAAACAGATTTTAAAATGAAAACCCCTATAGGGGGGATAATTTTAAAAAAAAAACCACTAACAAATTTAAAAACCCCCAAAATTTTTTGTTTATAAGGGTGTTTGTTTTATTATCCCCCAAAAAGAAGGGCATTTTAAAAAAATCATTACATCCGTCAGTCAGTCGGGTTTTCTCCATTTTTTTTGTGTTCAAACTGTAAAATAGGTTATAGTTTTTAATTTTTATTTCAAGTTTTTAAAGAAGTAATGTACACTTTATATTTAGAGATAGTTATTCAGATGTAATTGGCAGAAGGTTGTAAAGGAAGCCACACTGTTTGCTGTTGTTTATTTGTTTTATTTTTTGTTCTTATATTGTTGTACAGCTGTCCCAATTTTCAAAAAAAATTTTTTAAATCATTTGATAATTTGGGAAAAATTTGAAAAAAGGGAAAGGGGTTTTGGATTTTTTTTTTGTTAGAAAATTTGTAATTGTAATTATAAAATTTTTTAAAATTTTGAGTAATCTGAAAATTTTCTTTACAAACCCGGGGGGGTTAAACAATGTAAGAAAAGAATAGACATTTTTTAATTTTTTGAAAAAACAGAATGCCCGAATTTTGTTGTTTACAAGATTGTATTTTTTTGATAGTTTTTGAAAAAAAAGTTTACACCCGGGGGGGATGGGGATGTTATTTTTCTTTATGGAACATCAAATTCTAGGGGAAATTTTTTATTTTATTGAAAAGGGAAAATCCCAGTGGTTGTTCCCCTCAGAGAGAGGGGTTCCCCTGGAAAATTTTTTGTTAAATTTGATATAAATTTTGAGGAATTTGATTTACTTTTTGTTTAAAATTTTTGGTCCTAATTTAGGATAAAACCCAATTTTTATTCTTAAAAAATTTTTTGTTTGATAGATTTAAAAACGGAAATGATTCTTTATTAGTTTGTGGAGATTAAAACCCCTTTTATTAGATGTGAATAAAAAAATTTCATGAATTACAAATCTGTCGATTAAAAAAAGGGGAAAAAAAGAGAAAAAAACCCTTTTTAAAAATTTTTTAAAAGGGGGAGAAATTTAGTAGATACCTTTTGATACATAAAGGAGATGCAAAACAGTTCACTTGGGGGCGGGTTAATAAAATGCAGCAGGGAAGACTAGATTTCTTCCTCTCATCAGAAACAAAAGTTGTCCAAAAAAAAAAAAACTCTTCTATCGGGAAATTTTAAAATCGTTCTGAAAACTTTATTTTTGTTTAGAAAAAATATTCAGTAAAACAGATCATGGGAAACCCCTTTTTGGGAAAATTTTAAAAATTCATTGTTGTATGTTAAAAAATCATAGATTGTATAAATGTTTTAAAAAAGATGAAGTTAAAAAAACAAAATTGTTTTTCCCGTATATTGTTTTGTTTAAAATAACAAAAATTAACAATAAAGATTACAGTTGGTCATAAAAGATCAGGTTTTTCCTAGAAACTTTTTAAAGGGAAAAAAGGGGGAAGGAATTTCATATTTCAGTTTTAAAAAAAAGAAAAAAAAGATCGCTTGAATTTCTTTAAAGGAAAAAATTGAAAAAAAGAAAAAAATCTAGATAAATAACAAGGAAGAATTACGACATTCAAAATGAACTGCAAGCACTTAGAGAAGAGTCTTGGAGGCATTAATTAGATCTAGAGCTGGGTTTTATGAAGATTGTGAAAAAACCTTCAAGTTATTTCTGTAATTTGAGAAACGTATTTCTAGTAAATTGATTCCGTTTATAAAAAAGGATGAGGGAGATGACGTAATCAGTCTGATATCTTAAATGAAGCATGTATGTTTTAAAAAATATGTATTAAAAAATAAATTTGAAAAGGGATTATAATATTCAAAATGATTAAAAAAATATAAATGTTGAAAAGTTGTCAAGTGATGAAACAGAGAGTTTAAAAGGACGTTGACATATAGGAAATGCTCACAAAATTGAAAAATATGAAAAATGAAAAGTCTCCAGGATCAGATGGCTATACGGTTGAATTTAAAAAGGTTTTCTGGAGGGAATTGGTCTTTTATTGTTGATCTATTAATTTGCATTCAATTTTGGTTCCCTTTCATAACACAAAAAAAAGGGAAAATATTACTTGTTTTCCCAAAAAAGAGAAAAGCCTAAAAAATTTTTTAAAAAAAATTTAAGCCCTCTTACATTGTTAAATGTTATTTACAAGTTAGTTGGGGGTCAATTGCAAAAAAGATTAAAGAAGGCTTCCAAAAATTTTAAAAGTTGTGCCCAAATGGCTTTATAAAGGGTTTGATATATGGGAAAAAATACTAGGTTATTGTATGATTTTTAAAAATAACAGAAGAAAAAAAATTCCCGGGTTACTAATCAAAATTGATTATGAAAAGCCCTTTACACATATTTTTTTAACTTCATTGAGGAAACACTAAAATATTTCAATTTTTGGAAGCACATTTGGAAGTGGATCAATTGTTTTTAATAATACCATGACAAAAATAAAATTAAGGATTTCCCCTCAGATTTTTTTTAAAGTAGAAAAGAGGGTGTCGAAAGGGACCATCAGTCCGTATTTTTTATATTATGTCTGAAATTAATTTCTATTAAAATAAAACTTGTTAAAATTAAAGGTATAATTATTGATGGGTTTGAATTTAAAAAATTTTTCATTTGCTGAGATACTTCTTTGTTTTTGATGGTTCAGAAGAACCCCCCAAAAGCTACATTAGATTTTATTACATGAATTTTCTTTTTCTCAGGGTTAAAAGTTAACTTTAAAAGACAAATGTTATATGGATTGGGCAAGAAATACAGCACTCGGGAATAAAAAAAAAATACAAACTTAATTGGAAAACCCAACTTTTGAAGTTTTTGGTGTCTTTTTGATGTAGATTTAGAAATAGATAAAAATTAATTTTAATGGAAGTTAGAAAAAGGGAAAAAAATTATATCCTTTGGAACAGAAAAATTCTTTTCCCTTTGGTAAAAAAATGTTTGAAAAATTAAAGTGCCTCTTTTTTCAATTTGTTTTTTAATGTTCCTTACCGCCTATTATTTAAGGAAGAAATAAAAAATTTTTATACCGTTTATATGGAATGGCCCAAATAAAATTAAATGCTCGTTGCAGTAAAAGCTATGAGGAAGGAGGATTAAAAATGATAGAATAACACAATTTAATAAAAAATATGAAAATTTTTTATGGATTGAAGATTTTTAAGATGTAAAGGAAAGTGTTATCGTTGATAAATTCTTAAAAAATTTTTAAATGGTTAATTTTTTGGGAAAATCTATTGTGAAGGTTGATGAAAGAGGTAAAAAATAATTTCTGGGATGATTTCTAAAAAGCTTTTTTGGTTAATGGGTAAACTTCTTTGAATCATAGAAGATTTCCTGATGTTGCCATTTTTTTTTAAAGCTCATTTAAAGTTGGTAACAAGGGATATTTGAAAAGTAGTATGATAGGGGAATAAGATATTAAGTGATATTGACATTCGGTGATTTTTTTGATATTTCAAATAGAAAATTTTTTTGGAAAAAGATTAATTTTCTTTTTTGAAGGTTTTAAAAAGTTCAATAAAATCTTATATAAGAAAAAATAACTTAAAATAATTGGTAACTGTAGCTACTGTGGACCTATTATTCATTTTATTTTTAAAAATTTCATCTCAATAAAGACAGTAAGCATGTAAAATGTATTTATTGCAAATGGGATACCCCCAAAAGCCGGAAAAAAGGGAAACGATCATTTCTTTTATATTAACGGGAAATATGTTTAAAGCAGTTTTTTACAAACAAGAGATTCCATCTACAGTGGCTACAGTTCAAAATTCTTCTAGAATTATTGGTACAAAATTTTATTAGTCTAGAATATTGAAATGATAACATGTGTACCTTTTGTCAGACGAGGAAAGACGTTTTTACATTTTTTTGGGGAGTGTGGTTTACTCAAAAGTTGATAAAAAGAAGAAAAAATATTTTTAGAATAAAAGGGAAAATAAACATTCATAACTGTGAAGAATTTCTTATGGGGAAAAAGCAAAAAGGGTTTGAAAAATTTTATGTTTTGTTTTTACAATTAAAAGTACATTTTTATATGCCAAAGGAAAAAATAACACCAAATTTTTGTGGTTTAAAGAGTAGTTTAAAATTTAGTTTGGCAAATTTACAAAAGCACCAATATCAAAGTTTTCAGAAATAGAAAATTGGGCAGTTGTAAAGGTACTTATAGACATCCACATATCTAAATAATAGAAAAATGGTTTCAGAAATAAAAATTGGGCAGTGGTAAAATACTTATAACATTATCCACATATCTAAACAAGAGGGCCAAGATGGCCCTGTGTCGCTCACCTGAGTAAGATGGCAGTGTTAGGCATAATGACAAAAAATCTGGCATCTAAAAGTGTTTTTCTAACATTTGACTAAGTGACCTACATATTGATCCTACCTGAAAATTTTCACTCAACTGGGAATTTATGCAGACATTTATTCATATTAAGTTTAATGAAGACTGGGACAAAAATGTAGGCCTCTAGAGTGTTCACAAGGTTTTTCTTAGATTTGACCTGGTGACCTAGTTTTTGACCTCATGTGACTCATTTTCAAACTCATGCATGATATCAATTAGACAAACATCCTGACCAAATCTATTGAAGATTTGGCTAAAACTGTGGCCTCTAGAGAGTTCACAAGGTTTTCCTTAGATTTGACCTGGTGACCTAGTTTTTGATCCCACATGACCCAATTTTAAACTCATGCATGATATCATGTAGACAAACATCCTGACCCAAAAATTTATGAAGATTAGGCCAAAACTGTGGCCTGTACAGTGTTCAAAAGGTTTTTTCTAAGATTTGACCTGGTGACCTAGTTTTTGACCCCACATTACCCATTTTCGAACTCAATCGAAGATATCATGTAAGACAAACACCCTGACCATTTTTCATGAAGATTGGGCTAAAACTGTGGCCTCTAGAGTGTTCACAAGGTTTTCTAAGATTTTCCCTGGTGACCTAGTTTTTGACCCCATGGGGACCCAATTTCGAACTCATCTGAGATATCATGTAGAAAACATCCTGACCAAATTTTTTGAAGATTGGGCCAAAACTATGGCCCGTAGAGTGTTCACAAGCTTTTTCTAAGATTTGACCTGGTGACCTAGTTTTTGACCCCACATGACCCATTTTGAACTCATCCGAGATATCATGTAGACAAACATCCCGACCAAGTTTCATGAAGATTGGGCCAAAAACTGTGGCCTCTAGAGTGTTCACAAGCTTTTCTAAGATTTGACCCGGTGACCTAGTTTTTGACCCCACATGACCCCATTTCGAACTCATCTGAGATTCATGTAGACAAACATCCCGACCAAGTTTCATGAAGATTGGGCCAAAATTGTGGCCTGTTGAGTGTTCACAAGGTTTTTCTAAGATTTGACCCAGTGACCTAGTTTTTGACCCCCCATGACCCAATTTCGAACTCATCCCCAGATATCATTAGACAAACATCCTGATTTGTTTCATGAAGATTGGGCCAAATTTGTGGCCTCTAGAGTGTTCACAAGGTTTTTCTAAGATTTGACCCAGTGACCTAGTTTTTGACCCCACATGACCCAATTTCGAACTCATCCGAGATATCATGTAGACAAAAAATCCTGGGCCAAGTTTCATGAAGATTGGGCCAAAACTGTGGCCTCTAGAGTGTTCACAAGCAATTGTTGAAAGACGGACGACGGACGACTGACGACGCACGACTCACGACGCACGACGGACAAAAGGCGATCAAAAAAAGCTCACCCGAGCACAAGTGCTCAGGTGAGCTAAAAATAGAAAAATGTTTTGAGACTAGCTGTGTATGCATGTAAAATTTTTGTTTTTCTTTTCTCTATATTTCATTTTTAAATTTCATTTTATTGTCTTATTCATAAATATGAATGTATGTCTATCGTTATTGTAAGGTGGTCAGTGGGATGGTCCCCCGACCCATGCTACCTATGTAACGGGGACAATAAAATGTTAAGAAAAAAAAAAAAAAAAAAAAAAAAAAAAAAAAATCCAGTGAGTTAGTTTAGAAGGAGATGTTGTTTAAAGAAATTGTTGACAGACGGAACGCACGCACGGACGACGGACAAAAAAGGGGATCACAAAAGCTCACCATGAGCACGTTGTGCTCAGGTGAGCTAAAAAATGGCACTTGACAAAGCCCCTCTATATAACTGTATATTCCTCCAAAAAAGATGGCGACTAGACACGCCCCCTCTATATAACTGTATATTCCCCCTAAAACAAAATGGCCCCGAGAATCCTACTTTTACACTACTTTATCCATTTTATTCTAAGATTCTATATCACATTTATTTTCGTTTAAACAAGTTACTAAAGATAACTTAGGAGTCAGCCATTTTGAGGTTACGGATTCATTACGAACTATCTTTCGTAAATACTCGTAATTTAAAGATAAACTACGTCTGAAACTTTACAAAAAAGTTTTTTTTTAAGTGGGTCGTAACAACAGTTAATTTGGTGGAATCCTCAGTACACTTTAATATACTTACAAGCTACCAGATGATTTCATAATAGACATTAATCAGTCCATCATACATTTCTTGCCCCAATCTTCTCCCCCTTTTGCACCGAAAACAATAGTTTTTCACCGCAAAATAAAACGCAAGTCAGTAGAGAGTGTTGTAAAATGTAAAAAGATATCGTAAGCGTACCATTCGAGTATTTTGCATTTATTCATAATTAGGAAACATAAGAACGTGTGTTGAATGACACAGGTGCCCGCCTCCGCCATTTGTAATGAACTTTATCTGCACCCAGCATGTGCTTTCTAAGTAATATACTGTGTACATGAACCCGGGAACCAAATTCTCATATCAGCTGAATGGACTGATGTTTAGTACAAACTAGAAAAAATTTAAATTTTTCTGTAAAGCTTTTCCTGAAATTGCAAAATACAGTAAAAGGTATATTGGCATGTAGCATTGTTACGTTTTCCACATTAGATCTAAGCTTTTCAAAAAAAAAAGAGCACAAGAAAAGAAAAGCCGAACCGCCGACCCATTTTTTTCATAGCCTGTTACCAGAACAAGGCAATCTTTTACGCCTGATTTAAAAAATTTACAGCATGATATGACCGGAGGGAAGGTTTAAGTTAGTACCATTACTGGGGGAGTTGTGTAAATATGTACATGTGTGTAGTGTAATGTTGTATTGCTTTTTAATATCTTGTACATGTATTGTTACCATGTCATTGTTTTTGTATTCATATGATATAAATCACCAATTGGATCTAGAGAAACTGCTATGATATGAATGATGTAAAGTTCAGCAGTAAAATCACATATTAGTCTCAGTATTGTATTTTGTTTCTTTGGTTGGAAAACCGTCATTGTTGTGGTAATCCTGAAATATTTGTTATACAGTAATCAGAATAATATGAAATGAACTTAATTATGTAATATTATAAATACATCAAACGACTCAAGTATACTTATTTTAATATGTACTGAGCTAAACCCCCGATAGCTGGTAACAATAATGCTCTACCATACTTGGTAAATTAAAAAATGATCCTTGATAAATGAGACCCCTATATACTCTCAATATCAAATTTTCAAATTCTTCTTTATAAAACCCAAGAAAGTCAGAATTTTTTGGTCATAAATGTGTCCTACCGTCATGCTAGTTTTTCTTTTCTCTTGTTTCATGGTCAGATATATTAAAGACAAGGTGAGATGCTGGGGGTATTAATTATCTAAAGTGATAGTTCTAGTTATCGTCAGTTCTTGACCTAGCGTTTGGCGCACGTTTGCAAAAAAAACTTATCACATTACCTGAATGATTAATACTTGTAAGGGTTTAGTCAAGTCAAGCCATGCAGTGTTATTTATAAAACATTACCTTGAATGGCATTAACTTATGCAAATGCTTTCAAAACAGAAATCTCATATTACAGAATGATAAATACTTAAACTTGTAAGGGTAATTTTTTAATGTGTCTCAATGCTGCAATACCTGCCCAAAAGCGGTTGAAATATTCAGGAATTGTAAAGTTAATATAACCAAAACAATTTGATTTCATGCTCATGTACACTTCCAGTGCAGTTCAAATTATATATCTTAGGGTAACGTCTTAATGGATTATGGATTAATGAATATTTCACGCATGATTGTAATGGCCCAATCTTACAATAAAACAAAATCTCTCGTAATAGTTCTTCTGTAAAAAACTTTGCTGTAGTGGTTTTAAAGGCTATAGTGATGTTTTCCCTTTACAATTTAAACTACAAATTTTTTCAAATTATTTAAAAAAAAAATGGTAAAATTTAAATCCTAGTTGTACCCTCAGTTCACTTTAGAATACATGCCACTTACAATTTTACTTTTTAGTCATTTAATTTTAACAATAGTTTATATATCAGTGCATGTCATACTGACATTTTGTTGGTATGTGTCCCTGCTTGCCGCAATTCATTCGAATAAGGGTTAATTATCAGTGCATGTGATACTGACATTCGTTGGTACAAACACATTCCGTTAACTAGAACTTCTTTTGTTCTGAACAAAAGAAAGGACTTTCTGCCCCCTCAAAACTGATCATATCCATTTAATTATTCGAAAATACAACATCTTAAAAAAATGAAGAAAATTAAAAAAAGCCCCGAATTGACGGTTGTAGAGTGCATACTTATATAAATAGCAGATAAAAATCTGTGACTTCATATGAAATTTAAATTTAAAATTTAAAGTCAGTTCATTCAAAAGGGAATAGGTGGCTTTGTTTTCATCTACAGTTTCATAATGCTAGCTTTTCGAGAACCATCTTAACTACAATAATACTCAAGCTTAGTGTTCTGCAAGGGAACGAAGTATCACTAGTCCTCTTTACATGCAAACAAGAGGGCCATGATGGCCCTGAATCGCTCACCTGGTATCAGTAGGCTATGTAAAATCAAGTGACCCCTGGGGCAGAGCCAATTTTGATCCCACGGTCATGATTTGAACAAACTTGGTAGATGTCTATTAGCTCATGTAACAAACTCAAGTGACCCCTGGGACGGGGCCAATTTTGACCACAGAGTCATGATTTCAACAAATTGGGTATAGATCCACAACACAATGCTGCACACCAAATTATCTAAACTCCAGGCCCTTGTGGTTTCTGATAAGATTTTTCAAGTTTTTCCTATGTTAGTCTATGTTAAATGAAGTGACCCCTGAGTTGGGGCCAATTTTGACCCCAGGGGCATGATTAGAACAGATTTGGTAGAGATCAAAAAGAACAATGCTAAACACCAAATATTTTTAAACACCAGGTCGTGTGGTTTCTGAGAAAGATTTTTTCAAGTTTTTCCTATATTAGCCTATGTATGTAACACATAAGGCAAATCAGCCCCGCCCCCAGCGGCCATGTTTTCTTACGGATCGGAATAAATTTTAGCAATCTTAGTAGATAGTTATGCAAGGAACATCTATACCAAAACATTTTGAAATCTGGCCAGTAGTTTGAAGGAGATGATTTTAATAATTATTTTCTTTCCGTTGCCATGGCAACCAGAGTTCTACATGGATCAAGTTTTTATTTTAGCAACGTTTGTTCAGGATCATCATGTCTAAAGTTAAAATTTGCACCAATGTCATAGTCCAAGATGTGCAAAAAGTTCTGCAAATTTCAAGTGATTACGTCATCAAACATAGCAGATATTCATGTTTTTCGGATTAGGGTTTGTATACTGAAATCTAGCAATTTGAAGTAAAACAGAAAGCGGATATTAGGTTGGTTACCTACGATCGGACGTTCCTACGCAGGAAAGAGTGTCCGTGTTAAAAGGTGAATTGCAATGCGTATTTTAGAGGATGGGGTGCATTTTAGGATACAATGGTGTACACCAGGACCGATAAGCTATGCCTTAGTTATTACGGCCTCAAGCAGAAAGACCTATTGTTTTGTACTGTTTATTAGGACTTTCTGCCTACAGGCAGAAAGTCCTATGGGTTTGTACTGTTTTTTTATTCTTCTTCTTCTTCTTATTCTTTTTTTCTTCCTCTTATGTTTGTGTTAATTTCGAGGTATTGCCATTGACTCAGAACAATGAAAATTTCATGGCATATATTTCAAACCATGAGCTTTCGGATGCAATGAATTTTCTATTCATATGACGTCACATAACGTCAATTGACGCAGGTGAAAAAGTTTGTAGCGGTCTACAGCCATTATTTCTGGACTGATTTTCATCAAAATTTCACAGAATGTGTATGTTAGGCTCTAGTTGTGCATCCCGGTGTTCGTTTTTCAAAATTCGGAAAGGCAAAGATTTTGTAGCGAATCCAAGATTCGAACCATTGACGTCAAATTTCAAATGAGTATAAAATCGCTTTATGATGAGATAGAAAGCTGATATTTGCACAGATTATAAGTCTCCAAGTGCCTTTTACATCTGAGAAGATGAACATCATTTGACGTCATATGACGTCTTAAGGTCAAAAAGAATTTTTAGATCTATACTTGAATTTATATATGTTGTAATGTTTCCAGGACTATGGAAAGGTAATTGCATATGCGTCAAACTATGTGCTTTGGAATACATTGAATTTTATATCACGTTATATAAAGTCAGATTTGGACGTCAGTACAAAAAGATTTTACGCGGTCTACAGCCATTATTTTTTGACCGATTTTCATCAAAATTTTACAGAATGTACATGTTACGCTTTAGTTGTGCATTCCGGTGTCCGTTTGTCCAAATTCGGAAAGTCAAAGGTTATATGGCAAATCCAAGATTCGAACCATTGACGTCAATTTTTAAATACGCATAAACATCGCTTCCAGATGTATTATAAAGCTGATATTTGAACTGAAAATTAATCTTTATGACTTCTTTTTATCTGTGAGGCTGAACGTCATTTGACGTCATAAGGTAAAAAAGAATTTCTAATATCTACGCGTTTATTTCTATATGTTGCAAAAGTCCCAGGTGCACGAAAATTCAGATACTGAATATTTCATTTCATTGATTGTCTTATGCCTATAACGTCATATGACATCAAACATGGCGTTGTCTAAGAAGGTTTTCGCGGTCTACAGACATTATTTTAGGACCATTTTTTATTCAATTTTCACAGAATGTATAAGTTTTGTTATAATTATGCAACCAGGTATCCGTCTTTCCATATTCATAAAGGCAAAGGTTCTATGGCGAATCCAATATTCGAACCATTGACGTTAAATTTCAAATACGCGTAGCATCACTTCCAGATGAGTTAGAAAGCTGAAATTTTGACTGAATATAAGTCTCTACGTATGTTTTACATTATAAGAAGATGAGCGTCATTTGATGTTATGTGTCGTTACAAGTCCTAAACACTTTTTTACTGAAATTAAACGGTTTTTACGGCCTATAGGCCCGATTTCTTTTTTTTTTAATTTGCATGAAATTTTTACTGAAGGTGCAGCATTAGATGCTTTTGCATAATGCTACTTCCGTTTCCAAAGAAAGCAACGGTCAAGGTCATATTTCAATTATCGATATTTTCTTTGGCCTTAAATATCTCTAAAACAATAAATATTCTATATAGACACTATGCATATAATTTGAAGTGCTTTGAAAGACCTTTCAGCTTTTAATGATCGGAGTTGAATCAGTTGAATTATGGCTGAAATATGAAAATTCAGTTATCCTCAATGCGTTTAACAGTTTTATATCTCAAAAATTTTGATTTTCGAAAATATGAATAATATTTGTAGAGCAATGTTGGGTCGTTCTTTTGATGCTTTAAGTTTAACGATTGACCCAAAAATCATGGAGTAATGCAAATAACAAAATTTGTTTATGCTATTTAATGATAGACCCAAATATATTGCAATCAAATTGAATGGATTTTTAAGACATTTCTTTTGGTAACTAGATTACTGAAATAAGTCAACTTGTAAGAAAGTGATGTCAAAATAAGAATTGATGTTTAGTTAATTTTGCCATGCAAAATGCTCTTACGTTTGACAAATTTAGCAGAAAGTCCTATCATTCGTATCAACGAATGAAATCTAGTTATTATTAGGACTTTCTGCCTACAGGCAGAAAGTCCTTTTGGGTTTGTACCGTTTTTTAGGTTTTCGCATCGCAGTGCGAAAACCTATTGTTCTTCTTCTGTTTTATTTTTTTTTTATTGGGTTTTCGCATCGCAGTGCAAAAACCCTTTGTTCTTGTTCTGTTTCTTTTTATTTTTCTAACCCTTTTTGTGAACGGCATAGCTCCGATGTGAGAAAAGCCACATCTATGAAACTTTTATCAGTAATACCCACGTAATTGAAGATGATCCTAACGTCGAGATAATTTTCATTATTGTTTTGATTTTCCCGCCAGGGGGCGTTTTAAATGAACATGTTTAATAAGCAATATCTCAATTATTTGAGGTCCGATTCAAATGCGTTTTTTTTGCATAATGTTCCTTGTAAATAGCCCAATAAAATATGATAGGTTCCAAAAAATTGCGTATATAAAACTTTCGTGCTACAGGAGGTTGAAAGTTCGAATCTCGAAAAAACTGTGAAATAAGGGTAGGTCTACCAAAAACCTACCCATTTTATTCAGAGATGAGATAGAAGAATTTTGTTTGTTGCATATGATTCGCAAGACATATACGCACAAAATATATGGGGTGGCAAATTCGGGAATTGCATGGTTTGTCCACAGTACGCGGTCAAACTTAACCAATATTTTCGAAAAATCAACATTTTAAAAGCATGACTTTTAAGGTTATTTGCAGCTCCTGTCTTTATTTTTTGTTCAATCTTCATCATTATTTCACTGTTTATGCATTTTTATTAAACAAATAAAATCATAGATATAAAACAGCAAAGATACCACAGTCCAAAGTTTGATCCTTTTATCAAACAATTGTAAATCCGTAGGTTTCCTCTTTTTTGCAGCTCCTGACTTTAGTTTTTGTTCTATCTTCATCATTTTTTCACTGTTTATGCATTTAAATAATACAAACAAACCCATAGTAAATAACGTTGAAAATATGCAAAGGTCAAGGTCATAATACCGATTATTGTTATTTTTATCGGCACAAAATAGCTTCAAATCTAAAAATATTTTATAGAAAGTATATGAACAACAGTTTTAGTTTGTGGAGAGATCTTTCCATTGGTGTTTAGTTTTTGAAGATTGGACTTCATTTGATCAAATTACCTCAGTCTAAAGTTTGATCCTTTTATCAAACAATTGTAAATCCGTATGTTTCCTCTATTTGCTGCTCCTGACTTTAATTTTTGTTCAATCTTCATCATGTTTTCACTGTTTATGCATTTAAATAATACAAATAAATCATAGTAAATAACGATGAAAATATGCAAAGGTCAAGGTCATAATACCGATTATTGTTGAAACCAGTACTCTTATTAGTCAAGTTAAAAGCGAAAACCAAGATGCCGCTTTGCGGTTCTAGTTATTATTTTTCTAACCCTTTTTTGTGAACGGCATACCTCCATGATCAGAAAAGTCACATGTATGAAATTTTAATCAGTTATTACCACGTATTTGAAGATGATCCTAACGTTGAGAAAATTTTCATTTATGTCTTACTTTTCCAGCTAGGGGGCGTTTTGCACGAAATTTATTAATGGCTAATAACTCAGTTATTTGAGGTCCGATTCAAATGCGTTTTTTTTCATTCTGTTCCATGTTGATGGCCTAATAAAATATGATAGGTTTCAAGGTACGTGTCGCTAAAAGTTTTTGAGCTACTGAAGGTTGAATGTTCGAATCTCGCAAAAACCCGTGCAAATGAGGGTAGGTCTACGAAAAACATGGCCATTTCTGTTAGACATCAGATAGAATAATTCTGTTGGCTGCAAATGATTTGAAAGACATATACGCACAAAATATATGGGGTGGCGAATTTAAGAAATGCATGGTTTGTCCTCTAGAAAGGGTCAAATTTTGGAAAAGTTAAAGTTTAAAAACATATTTTTTGTCGCTCCTGATTTTATTTTTGGTTCATTCTTCATGATATTTTCACAAGTTATGTATTGTTATGTCCGAAAGGGCCTCACAATTAAAAAGTTTAAAAATAAATGAAAAGGTCAAGGTCATGTTACAATTTTTGTGTTTTTATTCGTCCCCAAATAGCTCCTAAACTAAAAATATTTCAATGAAAGCATATGGACGAAAGTTTTTAGTTCTTGAGGAGCTCTTTCGAGTGATGTTTAGTTTTTTGAAGATCGGACTTGATCTGGTCATATTACGGCAGTCCAAAGTTTGATCCTTTTTGAGAATAATTGTAAATCAGTTTTTAATGCTTCAAATTGTGATATATGAGAAATAGAATGTTCAACTAGTGCGACTTGTATATTTGATTGAACTATTTGCTGCATTGCTAGGTACCTAATGGTAAAAATTTTAATCAATTTTGTTTCTCATTTTGGCCGCTAGGGGGCTCTTTGCTTGAAATCACTCTTCTACTTATAACTCAAAAAGTTGAAGTCTGATCCAAATGCGGTTTGTTGCATTATGTCCCTTGTTGATAGCCTAATAAAATATGAGGTTTCTAGGTATGAATGGCTGAAACTTTTTTGAGCTAGTAAACAGAAGGTTGAAAGTTCGAACCTCGCAAAAAACTCTGCAGATGAGGGTAGGTCTACGAAAAACCTATTCTTTTTTGTTAGACATCAAATAGATGAATTCTGTTTGCTGCAAATGATTTGCAAGACATATACGCACAAAATATATGGAGTGGCGAATTTAAGAAATGCATGGTTTGTCCTCTAGAAACGGTCAAACTTCACAAAATTTTAGGAAAAATTAAAAATATCAAAAACATGTTTTTTGTCGCTCCTGACTTTATTTTTGGTTCATTCTTCATGATATTTCCACAAGTAATATATTGTTATGGTTGAAAGGGCCTCACAAGCAAAACGTTGAAAAGAAATTGCAAAGGTCAAGGTCATATTACGATTATTGTGTTTTTATTCGGCTACAAATAGCTCCAAAAGAAAAAATATTTCATTGAAAGTATATGAACAAAAGTTTTAGTTCTTGAGGAGCCCATTCCAGTGATGTTTAGTTTTTGAAGATCGGACTTGATTTCGTCATTTTACGGCAGTCCAAGGTTTCATCCTCTTTAGAAACCTTGTAAATCAGTTTTTATGCTTCAAATTGTGATATATAAGGAATAGAATGTTTGACTAATGCGACTTGTATACTTGATTGAACCATTTGCTGCATTGCTAGGTACCTAATAGAAAATATTCACTAAATTTTGTTTCTCATTTTGTGGCTAGGGGGCGCTTGGCTTAAAACCACTCTTTATAACAAAAATAATTTAAGTCTGATTTTTATGCATTTTTTTGCATTCTGTTCCTTGCTGACATCAATTTGAAACAACACTAAAAAATTAATGCGATATTTCATGAAAATGATAGTAATTCAATGCAATATTAGTTTGTAATAGTGTTGAGTGGCATATTGCATTGTCGTGTGTCATTTTATACTGTTGTTTGTCGTTTGCAATTCTTGTTTATCGAGTACAATTCTCGTTTGTCGCAATCATAAAGCAACACACACATATAACGTTGCAGTACCTGAAGTCCGTAAAAAAAGTTTACGACTACATAACAGACAGGTAATACTTAAAAGTATTCTTCTTGGTTAAAAGTCTGCTTAAACATTGCGACAAAAATGTTTGAAAGATCACTGTTAACAGTATTCAACAAACCATTGAACAAATATGTTTGTTGAAACATCGACTTGTGACTTGAATGGAATTGCTTTTGTGAAAACCGATGATATTGTGACTACATAACTGACAGGTAATACTCAACAATATTCTTTTGGGTAAAAAGTCTGCCTAAACCTTGCGACAAAAATGTTTGAAAGATCGCTGTTAACAGTATCAACAAGCCATTGAACTAAGAAATGTTTTTCGAATCATGCGACTCGTGAACTGAATGGAATTGCTTTCGTGAAAACCGATGATATCGCGACTACATAACTGACAGGTAATACTCAAAAATATTCTTTTGGGGAAAAAGTCTGCTTAAACATGCAACAAAAATGTTGAAAGATCGCTGTTAACAGTATCAACAAGCCATTGAACGAAGTAATGTTTTTTTAATCATGCGACTCGTGAACTGAATGGAATTGCTTTTGCGAAAACCGATGATATCGCGATAGCGATTCTAGTTTTATTCTTCTTCTTCTTCATATTATTATTCTTTTTTTCTTCCTCTTATACTTGTGTTAATTTCGAGGTGTTGCCATTGACTCAGAACAATGAAAATTTTATGGCATATATTTCAAACCATGAGCTTTTGGATGCAATACATTTTATATTCATACGACGTCATATAACGTCAGGTTTGACGTCCGGTGAAAAAGATTGTACCCGGTCTACAGCCATTATTTCTGGACCGATTTTCATCAAAATTTTACAGAATGTGTATGTTAGGCTCTAGTTGTGCAACCCGGTGTCCGTTTTTCCAAATTCGAAAAGGCAAAGGTTTTAAGGCGAATCCAAGATTCGAACTAATGACGTCAAATTTCAAATGCGTATAAAATCGCTTCCAGATGAGCTTTGGACCCTCGCCCAATAGTACAATGCATATTTGCTTGTTTATCTCAAATTCCACAGATGCTAAATAGCCCGCCGATATTTTCACACCTATCAGTAATGTGGTGACACTAGCTGTGCACGGGGATATCTGTACGACAAAGCGTGATTTAGGCTTTCAATAATTACCAGATTATGTTTTGACGAAATATTTCATAGTAATTATATGGCCATGTGCTTGACAACCTTTGCTCAAAATGTGCCAGATTTTTTTTAAATACTATCGAAGAATAAACCCAGGTCATAATTCTAGAACCTACTTGTACATCTATGAGCGCTGAGCAATCTGGCGTTGGTATTGTTATAGCTCCCTTGCTTGGCGCTCAGCATATAAGGTTAGTTCCAGGACTGGTTAGCTCTGTATCAGGATGATGTGACTGGGTGTGGTATCATGCCACATGTCTACTGCGTGATACGGCAGTGTGGCAGCACTATACCCGCATGAAGTAGACATCGCCTCCAAATGTCTGAAATACTGTCGGTGGGACGTTAAACCCAACAAACAAACAAACAAACTTAACAAGTGTTGACAATGATTAAATGTTGTGTCAAATCATTAGGACTTTCTGCCCTTTCGGCAGAAAGTCATATTGGGTTTGTTATTTTTTTTATTAGGACTTTCTGCCCTTTCGGCAGAAAGTCATATTGGGTTTGTACTGTTTTTTTATTATTCTTCTTCTTATTATTCTTTTTTTCTTCCTCTTATATTTGTGTTAATTTCGATATGTTGCCATTGACTCAGAACAATGAAAATTTTATGGCATATATTTCAAACCATGAACTTCCGGATGCAATGAATATCATATTTATATGACGTCACATAACGTCAGATTTGACGTCAGGTGAAAAAGATTGTACACGGTCTACAGCCATCATTTCTGGACCGATTTTCATCAAAATTTCACAGAATGTGTATGTTAGGCTCTAGTTGTGCCTTCCGGTGTCCGTTTTTCAAAATTCGAAAAGGCAATGGTTCTATGGCGAATCTAAGATTCGAACCATTGACGTCAAATTTCAAATGCGTATAAAATCGCTTCCATATGAGCTAGAAAGATGATATTTGGACAGAATATTAGTCTCAAGGGTTTCTTTACATTCTCTGAAGATGAACGTCATATGACGTCATGAGGTGAAAGGTAATTTCTAATATTTACGTGTTAATTTTTATATGTTGTACAAGCCCGAGCACCTTGAAAATTTAACAGCATATGCTTCAGATAGAACTGTTTGCATTTCAATAATTTTCATTTGACTATGACATGCTTTGACGTCAAACTTGACGTCGTCTAAAAATGTTTGTACGCGGTCTACAGCCATTATTTCTGGGCCGATTTTCATCAAAATTTCACAGAATGCGTATGTTAGGCTCTAGTTGTGCCTTCCGGTGTCCGCTTTTCAAAATTCGAAAATGCAATAGTTCTATGGCGAATCCAAGATTCGAACCATTGACGTCAAATTTAAAATGCGTATAAAATCGCTTACAAATGAGCTAGAAAGATGATATTTGGACAGAATATAAATCTCAAGGGTTTCTTTACATTCTCTGAAGATGAACGTCATATGACGTCATATAACGTCATGAGGTGAAAGGTAATTTCTAATTTTTATTTTAAAATTTCCATTTCAATAATTTTCTTTGACTATGACGGTTTTGACGTCAAACTTGACGTCGTCTAAAAATGCTTGTTCTCGGTCTACAGCCATTATTTCTGGGCCGATTTTTATTAATATTTCACAGAATGTGTATGTTAAAGTCTAGTTGTACATTCCGGTGTCCGTTTTTCCAAATTCGAAAATGCAAAGGTTTCATGGCGGATCCAAAATTCGAACCATTGACGTCAAATTTCAAATACGTATAAAATCGATTCTAGATGAGTTAGAAATATAATATTATATTTGGATAGTATATAAGTCTCCAAGAGTGCTTTACATTCTATGAAGATCAACGTCATATGACGGCATAAGGTCAAAAATAATTTTGATATATATACGCGTTAATTTAAATATGTTGTTTACTTCCCAGGACCATGGAAATCTAATGGTATGTACATCAATCCATGTGCTTTAGAATGCAATGTAATTCATATTAATGTGACGTTATATCACGTAAGATTTGACGTCAGGACAAAAAGGTTTTACGCGGTGTACAGCCATTATTTTTGGACCGATTTTCATCAAAATTTCACAGAATGTATATGTAACGCTCTATATGTGTATCCCGGGTCCCTTTTTACAAATTCGAAAAAGCAATGGTTCTATGGCGAATCCAAGTTTCGAACCATTGACGTCAAATTTCAAATACATATAAAATCGCTTCCAGATGATTTAGAAAGCTGATATTTGGACTGAATATTAGTCTTTGAGACTTATTCATATTCTGTGAGGATTAACGTCATTTGACGTCATAAGGTCAAAAAGAATGTTAATATATCTACGCGTTAAATTCTATATGTTGCAAAGTTGTAAGGAGCATGAAAAAATTACTTAATATATTCACGATACTTAATAATTCATTTCATTGATTTTCTTATGCCTATGACGTCACATGACATCAAACTTGACGCTGTCTACACAAGCTTTTACGCGGTCTTCGGCAATTATTACAGGATGAAATTCGAATTGTAGGCATTTTAAATAAATTTGATTTGTAACATAGATTATACAAATAGTCCAAGTTAAATAAATCGATATAAAAAATGATTTTCAGTTACTTTTGCCATATCCTCCAAGTTAAACGGTTATATTTTTCAAAGTTTATTTAAGTTATGGCCATACAAAAGCAAGTTAAAGGCTGGAATTTCATATCCTTTTACTTTTTTTAGCTTTTAAGTGTTTAACAAATGTAGCAGAAAGTTAAAAAAATAGTTATTTTATTCTTTTTTTCTTCCTCTTGTATTTGTGTTAATTTCGGTATGTTGCCAATGGCCCAGAACAATGAAAATTTTATGGCATATATTTCAAACCATGAGCTTTCGAATGCAATGAATTTCATATTCATATGACGTCACATAACGTCAGATTTGACGTCAGGTGAAAAAGTTTGTACGCGGTCTACAGCCATTATTTATGGACCGATTTTCATCAAAATTTCACAGAATGTGTTTGTTAGGCTCTAGTTGTACATCCCGGTGTCCGTTTTTCAAAATTCGAAAAGTCCATGGTTCTATAGCGAATCCAAGATTCGAACCAAGGTCGTAAATTTTTAAATGCTTATAAAATCTGTCCTATTTAGGATAGAAAGTTGATATTTAGTCAGTATATAGGTCTCTAGAAGTTTTAAACATTTTGTGAAAATAAATGTCATATGACGTCACGTGACGTCATTATATGATAATGTTTTTCTAATATTAACAAGGGTATTTCTATATGTTGAAATTGTCGAAGGGCAATGAAAATTTAATGACATATGCTTCAAATGCTGAAATTTTGAGTTCTATGATTTTCATATGCCTATGACGTCATATGACGTCACATTTGAAATATGCAACAAAAGTTTGTACGCGATCTACAGCCATTGTTTATGAACCGATTTTCATCAAATTTTCACAGAATGTGTATATTAAGTTCTAGTTGTGCATCTCGGTGTCCGTTTTTCAAAATTCGAAAAGTCCATGGTTCTATAGCGAATTCAAGATTCGAACCAAGGTCGTAAATTTTTAAATGCTTATAAAATCGGTCCTTTTTGAGATAGAAAAGTGATATTTGGTCAGTATATAGGTCTCTGGGAGTCTTAAAGATTTTGTGAAAATAAACGTCATATGACGTCACGTGACGATATTATATGATAATGTATTTCTAATATTAACAAGAGTATTTCTATATGTTGAAATTGTCGAATTGCAATGAAAATTTAATGACAAATGATCCAGACGCTGACATTTCGATTTCAATGATTTTCAGAAGCCTATGACGTCATATGACGTCACATTTGAAATTGACTACGAAAGTTTTAACACGGTCCAGAGCCATTGTTAATGGGCCGATTTTCATCAAAATTTCACAGAATGTGTATATTACGTTCTTATTGTGTATACCGGTGTCCTTTTTTTCAAAATTCGAAAAGTCCAAGCATCTATGGCGGATCCAATATTCGAACCAAGAATGTCATTTCTTAAATGCTTATAAAAACTGTCCTATTTGAGATAGAAAGTTGAAATTTTGTCAGTTAGTAGGCCTCTGGGCGTCTTAACAATTATGTAAAAATAAACGTCATATGACGTCACGTGACGTCATTTTTTATTATTATTATTCTTTTCTTCTTCCTAACTAAACGCTTATTTTAATATGTTGCAATAGTCCTAGGACGATGAAATTTTTATGGGTTATTAGGCACGTGAGGAAATTTTGATTTCACCCCTACTGCATATATGTAGCCATATCTCAATAAATATCGATTTTTGTAAATATATGTATGAATAAGAATTATAGCTGAATAATTGACGTTTCCAAAGATATTTAGTTTATTAAAATTGGTTTACGCAATACAAAGTTATAAGCAAAAAAACTAAATGAAATGAAACTAATTTTGCTGATAATATGCTGTTTTCTTGAGGTTTAACAGTCAATATATCAGAAACGACTGAAGATAAGTTTATACATGCGTAAAATGAAGAAAGTTACATGGAAAATATTTAATAAAAAATATGGAAAAGGGGTCACGCGCAGGGGTCACCAAGCTTAAATACTTGCGCAACGACTTAAAAAAAAAAAAATATCAAATTGCAATTGATGGGCTATATCTTGATTTTTTTTTTTTTTTTTTTTTTTTTTTGTCGAATGTTGACTGTTTCCAAAATAAGCATTGAAGTTAATACATGTACAACGGCACAAGACAAAAATCCGTATTTGCAACACTATGTAGCTAGCGAGCAGTTTGCAAGCCTTGAAAAATTCACACGCAGCCCAACATTTTAGACCATCTAAAAACTGCATTGTTATGCTAACGATATTCATATTGCATCAGTTTGTAGGCTGGGATGTTACCTTTCAAAATATCACCATAGTTCGAAATTCCAGGAATTTATGGCAAAACTACGGAAGCCCAAACACGCCAAAATCGCTAAATACGATTAACTACGTTACAGGTGTCGAAAGGATATAGCACTATACAAATATTCAATACTTCTTCCTAATGAGGCTAAAATTAAACAAGGTTACAACTGAGCTGGAGTGATGAAATTCTATGTGTGATGAAAGTTAGAAACTTACATTTGAACACTGTTTCATTTTTCTTTCATGTCATATGACATAGTATAAATGTTGTATGTAAACTACATGTGCAAGATATGGGCGGACTTTTATTAAAATTCACAGAATGTGTTCTATTTGTGCTATTTTATATAGAAATAGAGGAGATAGAAAGTTGCAATTTGGACAGATTATCTATTATGTCATCTTCTATATATACTATATAAAGCAGATGTTGCAGAAAGTCCTATCATTCGTTTAAACGAATGACATCTAGTTTTATTTACGTTACTTATACGTATCCGTTGCAGTATTGCGTTACCCATAATCCTTTGAGCGTTTTGACACATGTCATTTAGACCGTTGTTGAAACATTGCAATTTCCAGACTTTATTGTTGCATCAATCAATAAATGCTGTACCAGCTATATTCCAAATTTATGATAAATGTAATTTAATTGCCAGCTTGAGATACAATGGGCGTGTATATGTTTAGACGTTTGAAATAAAATGATCAACACATGTCATCCGTTCAAGACGCTGCAAGCTAATTTGTCCGTTAGCTAAAAGGGCCAAATGGAGTAACTTTGTTTAGAATTTGCCCGCTATTTCTATCTAATCAGTGAGCCCAAAATTTCAAATTCGTTCTTGATTAAATTTGTTAAGAGTTCGAGATTTTGTGAGACTTGTCTACTTAATTGTGAGTTTACGGCGAAATGCGCATGTCATTATTTCAAATTATGCTCCGCCCTATTCACGTGATATCATATATGGCAGTGTTTACTACACTGATCCCTACACACGAGGTGTGCACACTGGCGCATGTTGACGTCTTTTGTAAACATTTAGTAAAGTTGCTTAAATAATAATGTTTATAGATAAACATTTACTGAATGAGGAGTTTCGGAAATATTTTTTGCAAAGGGATGATTACCAGCTTGATCCAAACGAACTCCTAAGGAAAGAAAAAGGTGCAAAATTAAATACTAAACTACAAGTACAGTTTATTAGGTTTAACGTCCCACCGACAGTATTTAAGTCTTTTGGAGACAATGTCTACTTGAGACAAATGTAGTGTTGTCACACTGCACAGTATCACGTCGTAGACAGCTGGCATGATACCACACCCAGTCACATTATCCTGACACCAGGCCATCAGTCCTGGAACTACCCTTATTAAGCTGAGCGCCAAGCAAGGGAGCTATACCAGTACCTATGTTTACGAATTTGGTAAATACAAGAATTGAAATTGATATAACGTTTTTAAACAACTTACAGATCATGTATTAACTTGTTTGATTTGGTATTTCAAGGGTATTCCTAGCCTTGATATCTTCCGCTGACACCGACATTTTTAAACGATTATCATTTACATATTTCGTTCTTTCCTTAATGTCAATCAGTTGATATTTATACAAAATAAATAGATAAAAAAATCAGCCATCACATAAAATTAAATTTCCGTGCCTCTTGATTGAAATCTGAATAAGAAATGAGCTGACGGTCAAAAAACGCGTGAAATTTATGTGTTACATCCATATTTAGAAAGCACGTGCACGTGTGTGAATACTTTAACAACACGCTGACATAACACCTATTTGGAGCCATCTCCTAATATAGCAGCGTAACGCAGTAATAGTGTGGGGCAAACTCCAAGTTAGTCAGTGTTTATTAAGAGAGAATTTAACAGTTAAGAAGCCGTCACTCGCTACGCTCGTTCTGGCTTCTTAACTGTTAAATTCCCTCTTAATAAACACTAACTATAACATACTACATTCGTCTCCATCGTATGTACAAGCATTATTGAAATTTAACTCATGAGGCTACACGCATCGACGATTCTATTGCATGGTAGCATTTACGGTTTTATTCCCGCGGCTGTACACGAAATTAAAACAAGAGGGCCATGATGGCCCTAAATCGCTCACCTGAGATAAATAGTCTTTAAAGGAAACAATGTGAAATCTACCAAAAGCAAGCAAGGTTTAGATATTCTGATCAAAATCAATAAGCATACGTTTCCTGAAAATTGTTTCGTACATTAATAAATAAATGTGATAATAGGGTTTATTAAAAAAAATAATATCTTACTAATTTTTCCCCTTTTTTTCAACTGACAATGAGTGCTAAAAAATGAAAATATTAAAGTTCAAACAGAGTGAAACCTTGCAATTTTCAACATTTAAAGGGGCATAACTCCTGACATAATAAATAAACAAGTCTTAAAGTTTGAAGGCAATTGCATAAGAAATAAAGATGCTAGAGGGCAAACAAAGTGAAATCTGGCTTTTTTCAATTTTAAAAGGGGCGTTACTCCTGACCTAAGGGTCCAACTTCAGCCATAATCCAACTTAGCTAAAATTTGATGGTTATAAACATTGTTATGAAATTTAAAGACAATGACCTAAAAAATAAAGATGCTAGAGTGCAATCAAAGTGCAATCTGACCTTTTTTAAATAATATAAGGGGTGTAACTCCTGACCTAATGGTCCGATATCAGCCAAAATCGAACTTGGCTGAGATTTTTTGGTTATAAACAATGTCATTAATTTTGAATGCAATTGCTAAAGCAATGAAGATGCTAGAGTGCAAACAATGTGAAATCTGGCTTTTTTGAATTTTAAAAGGGGCATAACTCCTGACCTAATGGTATGATATCAGCCATAATCGAACTTGGCTGAGATTTTATGGTTATAAACATTGTTATAAGTTTGAAGAATTGCTAGAATGAAGATGCTAGAGTGCAAACAATGTGAAATATGGCTTTTTTGAATTTTAAAAGGGGCATAACTCCTGACCTATTGGTACAATATCAGCCATAATCGAACTTGGCTGTGATTTTATGGTTATAAACATTGATATAAAGTTTGAAGATAATTGCTCATGAAATGAAAATGCTAGAGTGCAAACAATGTGAAATCTGGTTTTTTGAATTTTAAAAGGGGCATAACTCCTGACCTATGTACATATCAGCCATAATCGAACTTGGCTGGATTTTATGGTTATAAACATTGTTTTAAAGTTTGAAGATAATTGCTCATAAAATGAAGATGCTAGAGTGCAAACGAACAAATTGTGGACGACGGACGGACGGACGGACGACGGACATTCATTGATCCTAAAAGCTCATCCTGAGCACACGTGTTCAGGTGAGCTAAAAAAATTGATATGCAGAATTAATAGGTTTAAGTTTAAGTGCTTATATTTTGAAAACCTATAAAACTAGACCCAAATATGCTACAATTGAATTGTAGGGATTTTCAGGACATATATTTTGGTACCTACAATACTAAAATTGGAATCTCTCAGCCCCTCAACGCTGTGGGTTCGAATCCCTTTAGGGACATCGGATTTTTCATGTGAGGAAGCCTTCCAGCTGGCTTGCGGTAGGTCGGTGGTTCTATCCGGGGACCTCTGTGTACTCGGGGCCTTCCTCCACCTGTAATTAGCTGGATGTCGCTATATGATTGAAATACTATCGCAGCGATACAACAACAACAATAAACCCCAATACAACAACAACAACTAAAATTGGTCAAGTTATAAGAAAGCGATATCAAAATAAAGATTTATTTATTTTTGCCAAATGGCTTACTTCACAAAGTTCATGCATGAAAAGTCCATACGAAAAAAAAAGTAAAAGGTAGGGAATTTAATATATATTCTTTCCAACGGTATTAATCTTTACATTTCAAAATGTTGCAGTAAGTCCTATCATTCGTATCAACAAATGAAATATAGTTATTATAATTCTTTTTTTCTTCTTTTCTACGCTTTAATTTCTATATGATGCAATGGTCAAAGGGCGATGAAAATTAAATGGCATATACTTCAGATGCTGAAATTTTTATTTTATTGATTTTCATATGCCTATGACGTCATATGACGTCACACTTGATGTTGTCTACAAAAGTTTGTACGCGGTCTACAGCCATTATTTCTGGACCGATTTTCATCAAAATTTCACAGAATGTGTATGTTAGGCTATAGTTTTTCTTTATGGGACGTCACATGACGTCAGGGCCGAAAAAAGTTACAAAAGCTTGTACGCGCTCTACAGCCGTCATGTCTTGACCGATTTACTTGATTTTTTCACAGAATGTATATATTAAGTTCTTGTTGTGCAGGATTATATACATTTTGCAATATTTGAAATGATCAAGGATCAATGGCTGAACCAAGTTTCGAACTTTGGACCAGAAAATGTATTGAAGTATTACGTAGCACTCAGATAAGCTAGAAACATGAAATTTGGACAGAACATGATTGTGTCCTATTGATTTTTTCGCTCTGAGAAGACTGACGTTGTATGAAGTAAAATGACGTCATGACGCGTTATCAAATTTTTTATCCAAAATATACTTTTTTTTAGCACTGGAAGACAAAGTTTTTGACCGATTTGCATAAAATTTTCAATGAAGGTGAAAGATAGCCTCTTATTGTCATCAGTCACTTTCGCTTCCGGAAAATAGCTAAGGTCAAGGTCACATGTCAATTATCGGTTTTTTCTTCGGCCTTAAATATCTCAAAAACGAAAAATATTTTATCGAGACACTATGCGTATAATTTGTAGTGATTTGAAGGGCCTTTCAGATGATGTATAATTTTTGAAGATCGGGGTTGAATCAGTTGAGTTATTGCAGAAAAACAAAAGTGTCAAGTTGCATTTCAATGATTTTCATTTACCTAAGACGTGTTTTTGACGTCAAACTAGACGTCGTCTAAAATGTTTGTACGCGGTCTACAGCCA
>CM037782.1:22317694-22367694 GCA_021229015.1 Solen grandis
AAGTCTGCCTAAACCTTGCGACAAAAATGTTTGAAAGATCGCTGTTAACAGTAT
The DNA here is from genome assembly GCA_021229015.1 of Solen grandis. Classification (NCBI taxonomy): domain Eukaryota; kingdom Metazoa; phylum Mollusca; class Bivalvia; order Adapedonta; family Solenidae; genus Solen; species Solen grandis. The sequence goes on from CM037782.1 coordinate 22,317,749, forward strand.
CAACAAGCCATTGAACTAAGAAATGTTTTTCGAATCATGCGACTCGTGAACTGAATGGAATTGCTTTCGTGAAAACCGATGATATCGCGACTACATAACTGACAGGTAATACTCAAAAATATTCTTTTGGGGAAAAAGTCTGCTTAAACTTCGCAACAAAAATGTATGAAAGATCGCTGTTAACAGTATCAACAAGCCATTGAACGAAGTAATGTTTTTTTAATCATGCGACTCGTGAACTGAATGGAATTGCTTTTGCGAAAACCGATGATATCGCGATAGCGATTCTAGTTTTATTCTTCTTCTTCTTCATATTATTATTCTTTTTTTCTTCCTCTTATACTTGTGTTAATTTCGAGGTGTTGCCATTGACTCAGAACAATGAAAATTTTATGGCATATATTTCAAACCATGAGCTTTTGGATGCAATACATTTTATATTCATACGACGTCATATAACGTCAGGTTTGACGTCCGGTGAAAAAGATTGTACCCGGTCTACAGCCATTATTTCTGGACCGATTTTCATCAAAATTTTACAGAATGTGTATGTTAGGCTCTAGTTGTGCAACCCGGTGTCCGTTTTTCCAAATTCGAAAAGGCAAAGGTTTTAAGGCGAATCCAAGATTCGAACTAATGACGTCAAATTTCAAATGCGTATAAAATCGCTTCCAGATGAGCTTTGGACCCTCGCCCAATAGTACAATGCATATTTGCTTGTTTATCTCAAATTCCACAGATGCTAAATAGCCCGCCGATATTTTCACACCTATCAGTAATGTGGTGACACTAGCTGTGCACGGGGATATCTGTACGACAAAGCGTGATTTAGGCTTTCAATAATTACCAGATTATGTTTTGACGAAATATTTGCATAGTAATTATATGGCCAAACACAAGGCGTTGTGCTTGACAACCTTTGCTCAAAATGTGCCAGATTTTTTTTAAATACTATCGAAGAATAAACCCAGGTCATAATTCTAGAACCTACTTGTACATCTATGAGCGCTGAGCAATCTGGCGTTGGTATTGTTATAGCTCCCTTGCTTGGCGCTCAGCATATAAGGTTAGTTCCAGGACTGGTTAGCTCTGTATCAGGATGATGTGACTGGGTGTGGTATCATGCCACATGTCTACTGCGTGATACGGCAGTGTGGCAGCACTATACCCGCATGAAGTAGACATCGCCTCCAAATGTCTGAAATACTGTCGGTGGGACGTTAAACCCAACAAACAAACAAACAAACTTAACAAGTGTTGACAATGATTAAATGTTGTGTCAAATCATTAGGACTTTCTGCCCTTTCGGCAGAAAGTCATATTGGGTTTGTTATGTTTTTTATTAGGACTTTCTGCCCTTTCGGCAGAAAGTCATATTGGGTTTGTACTGTTTTTTATTATTCTTCTTCTTATTATTCTTTTTTTCTTCCTCTTATATTTGTGTTAATTTCGATATGTTGCCATTGACTCAGAACAATGAAAATTTTATGGCATATATTTCAAACCATGAACTTCCGGATGCAATGAATATCATATTTATATGACGTCACATAACGTCAGATTTGACGTCAGGTGAAAAAGATTGTACACGGTCTACAGCCATCATTTCTGGACCGATTTTCATCAAAATTTCACAGAATGTGTATGTTAGGCTCTAGTTGTGCCTTCCGGTGTCCGTTTTTCAAAATTCGAAAAGGCAATGGTTCTATGGCGAATCTAAGATTCGAACCATTGACGTCAAATTTCAAATGCGTATAAAATCGCTTCCATATGAGCTAGAAAGATGATATTTGGACAGAATATTAGTCTCAAGGGTTTCTTTACATTCTCTGAAGATGAACGTCATATGACGTCATGAGGTGAAAGGTAATTTCTAATATTTACGTGTTAATTTTTATATGTTGTACAAGCCCGAGCACCTTGAAAATTTAACAGCATATGCTTCAGATAGAACTGTTTGCATTTCAATAATTTTCATTTGACTATGACATGCTTTGACGTCAAACTTGACGTCGTCTAAAAATGTTTGTACGCGGTCTACAGCCATTATTTCTGGGCCGATTTTCATCAAAATTTCACAGAATGCGTATGTTAGGCTCTAGTTGTGCCTTCCGGTGTCCGCTTTTCAAAATTCGAAAATGCAATAGTTCTATGGCGAATCCAAGATTCGAACCATTGACGTCAAATTTAAAATGCGTATAAAATCGCTTACAAATGAGCTAGAAAGATGATATTTGGACAGAATATAAATCTCAAGGGTTTCTTTACATTCTCTGAAGATGAACGTCATATGACGTCATATAACGTCATGAGGTGAAAGGTAATTTCTAATTTTTATATGTTGTTTACGTCCGAGCACCTTGAAAATTTAATAGCATATGCTTCAGATAGAACTGTTTCCATTTCAATAATTTTCATTTGACTATGACGAGTTTTGACGTCAAACTTGACGTCGTCTAAAAATGCTTGTTCTCGGTCTACAGCCATTATTTCTGGGCCGATTTTTATTAATATTTCACAGAATGTGTATGTTAAAGTCTAGTTGTACATTCCGGTGTCCGTTTTTCCAAATTCGAAAATGCAAAGGTTTCATGGCGGATCCAAAATTCGAACCATTGACGTCAAATTTCAAATACGTATAAAATCGATTCTAGATGAGTTAGAAATATAATATTATATTTGGATAGTATATAAGTCTCCAAGAGTGCTTTACATTCTATGAAGATCAACGTCATATGACGGCATAAGGTCAAAAATAATTTTTGATATATATACGCGTTAATTTAAATATGTTGTTTACTTCCCAGGACCATGGAAATCTAATGGTATGTACATCAATCCATGTGCTTTAGAATGCAATGTAATTCATATTAATGTGACGTTATATCACGTAAGATTTGACGTCAGGACAAAAAGGTTTTACGCGGTGTACAGCCATTATTTTTGGACCGATTTTCATCAAAATTTCACAGAATGTATATGTAACGCTCTATATGTGTATCCCGGGTCCCTTTTTACAAATTCGAAAAAGCAATGGTTCTATGGCGAATCCAAGTTTCGAACCATTGACGTCAAATTTCAAATACATATAAAATCGCTTCCAGATGATTTAGAAAGCTGATATTTGGACTGAATATTAGTCTTTGAGACTTATTCATATTCTGTGAGGATTAACGTCATTTGACGTCATAAGGCAAAAAGAATGTTAATATATCTACGCGTTAAATTCTATATGTTGCAAAGTTGTAAGGAGCATGAAAAAATTACTTAATATATTCACGATACTTAATAATTCATTTCATTGATTTTCTTATGCCTATGACGTCACATGACATCAAACTTGACGCTGTCTACACAAGCTTTTACGCGGTCTTCGGCAATTATTACAGGATGAAATTCGAATTGTAGGCATTTTAAATAAATTTGATTTGTAACATAGATTATACAAATAGTCCAAGTTAAATAAATCGATATAAAAAATGATTTTCAGTTACTTTTGCCATATCCTCCAAGTTAAACGGTTATATTTTTCAAAGTTTATTTAAGTTATGGCCATACAAAAGCAAGTTAAAGGCTGGAATTTCATATCCTTTTACTTTTTTTAGCTTTTAAGTGTTTAACAAATGTAGCAGAAAGTCCTATCATTCGTATCAACGAATGAAATCTAGTTATTCTTATTCTTTTTTTCTTCCTCTTGTATTTGTGTTAATTTCGGTATGTTGCCAATGGCCCAGAACAATGAAAATTTTATGGCATATATTTCAAACCATGAGCTTTCGAATGCAATGAATTTCATATTCATATGACGTCACATAACGTCAGATTTGACGTCAGGTGAAAAAGTTTGTACGCGGTCTACAGCCATTATTTATGGACCGATTTTCATCAAAATTTCACAGAATGTGTTTGTTAGGCTCTAGTTGTACATCCCGGTGTCCGTTTTTCAAAATTCGAAAAGTCCATGGTTCTATAGCGAATCCAAGATTCGAACCAAGGTCGTAAATTTTTAAATGCTTATAAAATCTGTCCTATTTAGGATAGAAAGTTGATATTTAGTCAGTATATAGGTCTCTAGAAGTTTTAAACATTTTGTGAAAATAAATGTCATATGACGTCACGTGACGTCATTATATGATAATGTTTTTCTAATATTAACAAGGGTATTTCTATATGTTGAAATTGTCGAAGGGCAATGAAAATTTAATGACATATGCTTCAAATGCTGAAATTTTGAGTTCTATGATTTTCATATGCCTATGACGTCATATGACGTCACATTTGAAATATGCAACAAAAGTTTGTACGCGATCTACAGCCATTGTTTATGAACCGATTTTCATCAAATTTTCACAGAATGTGTATATTAAGTTCTAGTTGTGCATCTCGGTGTCCGTTTTTCAAAATTCGAAAAGTCCATGGTTCTATAGCGAATTCAAGATTCGAACCAAGGTCGTAAATTTTTAAATGCTTATAAAATCGGTCCTTTTTGAGATAGAAAAGTGATATTTGGTCAGTATATAGGTCTCTGGGAGTCTTAAAGATTTTGTGAAAATAAACGTCATATGACGTCACGTGACGATATTATATGATAATGTATTTCTAATATTAACAAGAGTATTTCTATATGTTGAAATTGTCGAATTGCAATGAAAATTTAATGACAAATGATCCAGACGCTGAATTTCGATTTCAATGATTTTCAGAAGCCTATGACGTCATATGACGTCACATTTGAAATTGACTACGAAAGTTTTAACACGGTCCAGAGCCATTGTTAATGGGCCGATTTTCATCAAAATTTCACAGAATGTGTATATTACGTTCTTATTGTGTATACCGGTGTCCTTTTTTTCAAAATTCGAAAAGTCCAAGCATCTATGGCGGATCCAATATTCGAACCAAGAATGTCATTTCTTAAATGCTTATAAAAACTGTCCTATTTGAGATAGAAAGTTGAAATTTTGTCAGTTAGTAGGCCTCTGGGCGTCTTAACAATTATGTAAAAATAAACGTCATATGACGTCACGTGACGTCATTTTTTATTATTATTATTCTTTTCTTCTTCCTAACTAAACGCTTATTTTAATATGTTGCAATAGTCCTAGGACGATGAAATTTTTATGGGTTATTAGGCAGGTGAGGAAATTTTGATTTCACCCCTACTGCATATATGTAGCCATATCTCAATAAATATCGATTTTTGTAAATATATGTATGAATAAGAATTATAGCTGAATAATTGACGTTTCCAAAGATATTTAGTTTATTAAAATTGGTTTACGCAATACAAAGTTAAAGCAAAAATTTTTTTATTAAATTGGACTTCATATAAGAAAGTTACATGGAAAATAAGATATTTCATAATCATGCATCATAAAAATATGGAAAAGGGGTCACGCGCAGGGGTCACCAAGCTTAAATACTTGCGCAACGACTTAAAAAAAAAAAATATCAAATTGCAATTGATGGGCTATATCTTGATTTTTTTTTTTTTTTTTTTTTTTTTTTGTCGAATGTTGACTGTTTCCAAAATAAGCATTGAAGTTAATACATGTACAACGGCACAAGACAAAAATCCGTATTTGCAACACTATGTAGCTAGCGAGCAGTTTGCAAGCCTTGAAAAATTCACACGCAGCCCAACATTTTAGACCATCTAAAAACTGCATTGTTATGCTAACGATATTCATATTGCATCAGTTTGTAGGCTGGGATGTTACCTTTCAAAATATCACCATAGTTCGAAATTCCAGGAATTTATGGCAAAACTACGGAAGCCCAAACACGCCAAAATCGCTAAATACGATTAACTACGTTACAGGTGTCGAAAGGATATAGCACTATACAAATATTCAATACTTCTTCCTAATGAGGCTAAAATTAAACAAGGTTACAACTGAGCTGGAGTGATGAAATTCTATGTGTGATGAAAGTTAGAAACTTACATTTGAACACTGTTTCATTTTTCTTTCATGTCATATGACATAGTATAAATGTTGTATGTAAACTACATGTGCAAGATATGGGCGGACTTTTATTAAAATTCACAGAATGTGTTCTATTTGTGCTATTTTATATAGAAATAGAGGAGATAGAAAGTTGCAATTTGGACAGATTATCTATTATGTCATCTTCTATATATACTATATAAAGCAGATGTTGCAGAAAGTTCATTCGTTTAAACGAATGACATCTAGTTTTATTTACGTTACTTATACGTATCCGTTGCAGTATTGCGTTACCCATAATCCTTTGAGCGTTTTGACACATGTCATTTAGACCGTTGTTGAAACATTGCAATTTCCAGACTTTATTGTTGCATCAATCAAAAATTTTTGAAATGGGCGTGTATATGTTTAGACGTTTGAAATAAAATGATCAACACATGTCATCCGTTCAAGACGCTGCAAGCTAATTTGTCCGTTAGCTAAAAGGGCCAAATGGAGTAACTTTGTTTAGAATTTGCCCGCTATTTCTATCTAATCAGTGAGCCCAAAATTTCAAATTCGTTCTTGATTAAATTTGTTAAGAGTTCGAGATTTTGTGAGACTTGTCTACTTAATTGTGAGTTTACGGCGAAATGCGCATGTCATTATTTCAAATTATGCTCCGCCCTATTCACGTGATATCATATATGGCAGTGTTTACTACACTGATCCCTACACACGAGGTGTGCACACTGGCGCATGTTGACGTCTTTTGTAAACATTTAGTAAAGTTGCTTAAATAATAATGTTTATAGATAAACATTTACTGAATGAGGAGTTTCGGAAATATTTTTTGCAAAGGGATGATTACCAGCTTGATCCAAACGAACTCCTAAGGAAAGAAAAAGGTGCAAAATTAAATACTAAACTACAAGTACAGTTTATTAGGTTTAACGTCCCACCGACAGTATTTAAGTCTTTTGGAGACAATGTCTACTTGAGACAAATGTAGTGTTGTCACACTGCACAGTATCACGTCGTAGACAGCTGGCATGATACCACACCCAGTCACATTATCCTGACACCAGGCCATCAGTCCTGGAACTACCCTTATTAAGCTGAGCGCCAAGCAAGGGAGCTATACCAGTACCTATGTTTACGAATTTGGTAAATACAAGAATTGAAATTGATATAACGTTTTTAAACAACTTACAGATCATGTATTAACTTGTTTGATTTGGTATTTCAAGGGTATTCCTAGCCTTGATATCTTCCGCTGACACCGACATTTTTAAACGATTATCATTTACATATTTCGTTCTTTCCTTAATGTCAATCAGTTGATATTTATACAAAATAAATAGATAAAAAAATCAGCCATCACATAAATTAAATTTCCGTGCCTCTTGATTGAAATCTGAATAAGAAATGAGCTGACGGTCAAAAAACGCGTGAAATTTATGTGTTACATCCATATTTAGAAAGCACGTGCACGTGTGTGAATACTTTAACAACACGCTGACATAACACCTATTTGGAGCCATCTCCTAATATAGCAGCGTAACGCAGTAATAGTGTGGGGCAAACTCCAAGTTAGTCAGTGTTTATTAAGAGAGAATTTAACAGTTAAGAAGCCGTCACTCGCTACGCTCGTTCTGGCTTCTTAACTGTTAAATTCCCTCTTAATAAACACTAACTATAACATACTACATTCGTCTCCATCGTATGTACAAGCATTATTGAAATTTAACTCATGAGGCTACACGCATCGACGATTCTATTGCATGGTAGCATTTACGGTTTTATTCCCGCGGCTGTACACGAAATTAAAACAGAGGGGCCATGATGGCCCTAAATCGCTCACCTGAGATAAATAGTCTTTAAAGGAAACAATGTGAAATCTACCAAAAGCAAGCAAGGTTTAGATATTCTGATCAAAATCAATAAGCATACGTTTCCTGAAAATTGTTTCGTACATTAATAAATAAATGTGATAATAGGGTGTAATATTAGAAAAAAAATAATATCTTACTAATTTTTCCCCTTTTTTTCAACTGACAATGAGTGCTAAAAAATGAAAATATTAAAGTTCAAACAGAGTGAAACCTTGCAATTTTCAACATTTAAAGGGGCATAACTCCTGACATAATAAATTGATTAAAGCCATCATCAAATTTGGCCAAGATATCCTGGTCATAAACAATGTCTTAAGGTTTGAAGGCAATTGCTTAAGAAATAAAGATGCTAGAGTGCAAAGAGCAATCTGGATTCTTTCAAATTTAAAAGGGGCATAACTCCTGACCTTATGTGTTGATTCCAGCCAAAATCGAACTTGGCTGAGATTTTTTGGTTATAAACAATGTCATTAATTTTGAATGCAATTGCTAAAGCAATGAAGATGCTAGAGTGCAATCAATGTGAAATCTGGCCTTTTTTGAATTTTAAAAGGGGTAACTCCTGACCTAATGGTGATATCAGCCAAATCGAACTTGGCTGAGATTTTTGGTTATAAACATTGTTATAATTTGAAGAATTGCTAGAAATGAAGATGCTAGAGTGCAAACAATGTGAAATATGGCTTTTTTGAATTTTAAAAGGGGCATAACTCCTGACCTATTGGTACAATATCAGCCATAATCGAACTTGGCTGTGATTTTATGGTTATAAACATTGATATAAAGTTTGAAGATAATTGCTCATGAAATGAAAATGCTAGAGTGCAAACAATGTGAAATCTGGTTTTTTGAATTTTAAAAGGGGCATAACTCCTGACCTAATGTTACGATATCAGCCATAATCGAACTTGGCTGAGATTTTATGGTTATAAACATTGTTTTAAAGTTTGAAGATAATTGCTCATAAAATGAAGATGCTAGAGTGCAAACGAACAAATTGTGGACGACGGACGGACGGACGGACGACGGACATTCATTGATCCTAAAAGCTCATCCTGAGCACACGTGTTCAGGTGAGCTAAAAAAATTGATATGCAGAATTAATAGGTTTAAGTTTAAGTGCTTATATTTTGAAAACCTATAAAACTAGACCCAAATATGCTACAATTGAATTGTAGGGATTTTCAGGACATATATTTTGGTACCTACAATACTAAAATTGGAATCTCTCAGCCCCTCAACGCTGTGGGTTCGAATCCCTTTAGGGACATCGGATTTTTCATGTGAGGAAGCCTTCCAGCTGGCTTGCGGTAGGTCGGTGGTTCTATCCGGGACCTCTGTGTACTCGGGGCCTTCCTCCACCTGTAATTAGCTGGATGTCGCTATATGATTGAAATACTATCGCAGCGATACAACAACAACAATAAACCCCAATACAACAACAACAACTAAAATTGGTCAAGTTATAAGAAAGCGATATCAAAATAAAGATTTATTTATTTTTGCCAAATGGCTTACTTCACAAAGTTCATGCATGAAAAGTCCATACGAAAAAAAAAGTAAAAGGTAGGGAATTTAATATATATTCTTTCCAACGGTATTAATCTTTACATTTCAAAATGTTGCAGTAAGTCCTATCATTCGTATCAACAAATGAAATATAGTTATTATAATTCTTTTTTTCTTCTTTTCTACGCTTTAATTTCTATATGATGCAATGGTCAAAGGGCGATGAAAATTAAATGGCATATACTTCAGATGCTGAAATTTTTATTTTATTGATTTTCATATGCCTATGACGTCATATGACGTCACACTTGATGTTGTCTACAAAAGTTTGTACGCGGTCTACAGCCATTATTTCTGGACCGATTTTCATCAAAATTTCACAGAATGTGTATGTTAGGCTATAGTTTTTCTTTATGGGACGTCACATGACGTCAGGGCCGAAAAAAGTTACAAAAGCTTGTACGCGCTCTACAGCCGTCATGTCTTGACCGATTTACTTGATTTTTTCACAGAATGTATATATTAAGTTCTTGTTGTGCAGGATTATATACATTTTGCAATATTTGAAATGATCAAGGATCAATGGCTGAACCAAGTTTCGAACTTTGGACCAGAAAATGTATTGAAGTATTACGTAGCACTCAGATAAGCTAGAAACATGAAATTTGGACAGAACATGATTGTGTCCTATTGATTTTTTCGCTCTGAGAAGACTGACGTTGTATGAAGTAAAATGACGTCATGACGCGTTATCAAATTTTTTATCCAAAATATACTTTTTTTTAGCACTGGAAGACAAAGTTTTTGACCGATTTGCATAAAATTTTCAATGAAGGTGAAAGATAGCCTCTTATTGTCATCAGTCACTTTCGCTTCCGGAAAATAGCTAAGGTCAAGGTCACATGTCAATTATCGGTTTTTTCTTCGGCCTTAAATATCTCAAAAACGAAAAATATTTTATCGAGACACTATGCGTATAATTTGTAGTGATTTGAAGGGCCTTTCAGATGATGTATAATTTTTGAAGATCGGGGTTGAATCAGTTGAGTTATTGCAGAAAAACAAAAGTGTCAAGTTGCATTTCAATGATTTTCATTTACCTAAGACGTGTTTTGACGTCAAACTAGACGTCGTCTAAAAATGTTTGTACGCGGTCTACAGCCATTATTTCTGGATCGATTTTCATAAAAATTTCACAGATTGTGTATGTTACGCTCTAGTTGTGCATCCCGGTGTCCGTTTTTCCAAATTCGAAAAGGCAAAGGTTTTATTGTGAATCCAAGATTTGAACTTTTGACATCAAATTTCAAATGCATATAAAATCGCTTCCAGATGAGCTAGAAAGCTGATATTTGGATAGATTATAAGTCTTCAAGTGTCCTATACATTCTTTGAAGGTTCACGTCATATGACGTCATAAGGTCAAAAAGAATTTTTGATATCTACGCGTTAATTTAAGTATGTTGTAAAGTTCTCAGGACCATTAAAATTTAATGGCATATGCATTAATCCATAATCGTTTGAATGCAAGGTATTTCATATTCATATGATGTCATATAACGTCAGATTTGACGTCAGGTCCAAAAGGTTTTACGCAGTATACAGCCATTATTTCTGGCAGATTTACTACAAAATTCCACAAAAGGCATATGAAATGCTCTAGTTGTATATCCCAGTGTCCAATTTTCCAAATTCGAAAAGGTAATGGTTATATGGCGAATCCAAGATTCGAACCATAGACGTCAAATTTCAAATACGTATAAAATCGCTTCCAGATGACTTAGAATGCTGATATTTGGACTGAATATTAGTCTCTATGACCACTTTCTATTTTGTTAGGGCGAACGTCATTTTACGTCATATGACGTCATAGGGTCAAAAATAATTTCTGATAACTACGCATTAATTTCTATACATTGCTAAGGTCTCAGGGGCATAACAAATTTACTGCATATATTTAAGGTTATGAAGATTTCATTTTATTGATTAACTTATGTCTGACGTCATATGGCATCAAACTTGACGTTGTCTACACAAGTTTGTACGCGGTCTACAGACATTTTTTTCTGGACGGATTTTCATCAAAATTCCACAGAATGTGTATGTTACACTCTAACCGGTGACCGTTTTTTTTTTAATTCGAAAAGGCAAAGATTTTATGGCTAATCCAAGATTAGAGACATTGACGTCAAATTTCAGTATAAGTCTCCAAGTCTTCTTTACATTCTGAGAAGATAAACGTCATATGACATTATGTGACCTCATAAGGCCAAAGTTATTTTTCTTTTGAAATTAATCGGTTTTTAAGACCTGAATGCCTTATTTTTTGTTTGATTTGCATGAATTCTTATTGAAGGTGCAGCATTTGATCCTGTAGAACAATGTCATTTCCATTTTGAGAAAAATGTTAAGTTCAATCATTGTTTATGTCTTGAAAACCTCTATAGCTGGACTGAATTATGTGACAATCGAATTGTAAACATTTACAATAAATTTGCTTTGTTACATAGATTATAAGAAAAGGACAAGTTAAATGAAACTGATATAAAAAACAATGATTTTCAGTTACTTTTGCCATACCCTCCAAGTTAATCAATTTATTTTTCAAAGTTTATGGAGTTTTGGCCCTACAAAAACAAGTTAAAAGTAGGAATTATATATCCTTTTACTTTCTTCGCTTTTAGTGTTTGACAAATGTAGCAGAAAGTCCTATCATTCGTATCAACGAATGAAATCTAGTTATTATTAGGACTTTCTGCCCTTTCGGCAGAAAGTCATATTGGGTTTGTTATGTTTTTTATTAGGACTTTCTGCCCTTTCGGCAGAAAGTCCTATTGGGTTTGTACTGTTTATTCTTCTTCTTCTTCTGCTTCTTCTTATTATTCTTTTTTTCTTCCTAACTAAACGCTTATTTTTCTATGTTGCAATACTCCTAGGACGATGAAATTTTTATGACTTTTTAGACAGGTGAGGAAATTTTGATTTCTATGATTTTCATATGCCTATGACGTCATATGACGTCACATTTGAAATATGCTACAAAAGTTTGTACGCGGTCTACAGCCATTGTTTGTGAACCGATTTTCATCAGAATTTCACAGAATGTGTATGTTAGGCTCTAGTTGTGCATCCCGGTGTCCGTTTTTCCAAATTCGAAAAGGCAAAAGTTTCATGGCGAATCCAAGATTCGAACTAATGACGTCAAATTTCAAATGCGTATAAAATCGCTTCCAGAAGAGCAAGAAAGCTAATATTTGGACTGAATATTAATCTCTAGGTCTTCTTTATATTCTGAAAAGATGAACACCAAATGACGTCACATGACGTCACAATGCTATTAAAACTTTCGTATTAAAACTTAACGGTTTTTAAGCCCTGTATGCTTCATTTTTTGTAGGATTTGCTTGAAATTTTGTCTGAAGATGCAGTATTAGATTCTATGGAGCCATGTCACTTTCGTTTCCGGCAAATCCATAAGGTCAAGGTCATATATCAATTATCGGCTTTTTCTTCGGCCTTGAATATCTCAAAAACGGTAAATATTCTATCGAGACACTATGCGTATAATTTGTAGTGCTTAGAAATACCATTCAGATGATATTTAGTTTTTGATGATCGGGGTTGAATTGGTTGAGTTATGGCGGAAAAATGAAAATTTGGTAACCCCCAGTGTGTTTAACAGTTTATACCTCGAAAACTTTTGATTTTTGAAAATATGATGATGAATATTATTTGTAGAGCAATGTTTGGCCGTTCTTTTGATGCCCAAACTTTAATGATTGGCCAAATATTGATGGAGTAATGGGAAAAAAAACGAAATTCGTGTATGTAGCTTTGGTGAATTTTTCATTTTTCAGGTGGTTTAAGAGCTTGTATCTCAAAAAGTATTAGTAATATTCCTAAACATAAAGCGTGTGAAATGTGGAGAAGTTTTAGACGATTATTTTGGTACCTTATATTTCGAAATTGAACAAAGTATAAGAAAGTTACATCAAAAATAAGAATTTAAACATGTAGAATTTCAGCGATTCTGCCGTGTTGTCAAAGTTCTACGGCTAATACCTCAAAGCTCATTAGAAATAAATCCAAACCTTAAGCAAGTGAGATGTAGAGAATTTTAAGACAATTATTTTGGTACCTAGAGTTTTAAAATTGATTAAAGTATAAGGAAGTTACATCAAAAATACGAATATAAACCCAAGTGTAAGAATTTTCGAGAAATATCCTACTTTCGCTTTCACGTTAATTGAAGCATTTTCGGAAAATATGTAAGTTTACAGCTATGTATTAGTCATATAAATTGCAAAAAACTTTTTACTTATATCATATTGATATTACTAGCTAAACAAGCGTACCATTTCCGGTGGCCGAGTGATTAGAACGTCCGCCTCGGGAGCGGAAGGTCGTGGGTTCGATCCCCGACCCGACATACCAAAGTCGTAAAAAATGGTACTGTTATAGCTCCCTTGCTTGGCGCTCAGCATATAAGGGTATTTGCAGGACTGGTTAGCGCGGTATCAGGATGATGTGACTGGGTGTGGTATCATGCCACATGTCTACGGCGTGATACTGCAGTGTGGTAGTCCTATACCCGCATGAAGTAGACATCGTGACTGGCTGAATTACTGTCGGTGGGACGTTAAACCCAACAAACAAACTGATATCATATATAGCAGTGTTTACTACACCGATCCCTACACACGAGGTGTGCACACTGGCGCATGTTGACGTCTTTTCTAAACATTTATTAAAGTTACTTAAATAATCATGTTTATAGATAAATATTTACATAAGAATGAGGAGTTTCGGAAATATTTTTTGCAAAGGGACTCCTAAGGAAAGAAAAAGATGCTAAATTAAATACTAAAATACAAGTATAGTTTATTAGGTTTAAGTCTTTTGGAGACAATGTCTACTTGAGACAAATGTAGTGTTGTCACACTGCACAGTATCACGTCGTAGACAGTTGGCATGATACCACACCCAGTCACATTATCCGGACACCGGGCCATCAGTCCTAGAACTACCCTTATTAAGCTGAGCGCCAACCAAGGGAGCTATACCAGTACCTATGTTTACGAATTTGGGAAATATAAGTATTGAATAATTGATATAACCTTTTTAAACCACTTACAGATCATGTGTTATCTCGTTTGATTTGGTATTTCCGGGGTATTCCTAGCCTTGATATCTTCCGCTGACACCGACTTTTTTAAACGATTATTTTTGACATATTTCGTTCTTTCCTTAATGTCAATCAGTTGATATTTTCTGATTTCTCAACTAATTCAAACAAGATAAATAAATAAAAAAACAGCCATGACATAAATTGATTGAAATCTGAAAAAGAAATGAGCCGACGGTAAAAAAATGCGCGAAATGTATGTGTTACATCCATATTTGGAAAGCACGTGCACGTGTGTGAATACTTTAACAACACGCTGACGTAACACTTATATGGCGCCATCTTCTAATATAGCAGCATAACGTAGTAATAGGGCGGGGCAAACTCTAAGTTAGTCAGTGTTAATTAAGTATAGGTTAGTGTTTCTTTTAGTAAGCATTAAGTCCATTAAATCGGTGTGGCGCGGCAAAGCCGCGCTACCGATTTAATGGACTTAATGTTTACTAAATAACACTAACCTACTTAGTGTTTGAAATTATGTTTTGAAATTTAACGCAGTCGCACATTCCAAATATAGTATTGATTTTTTAGACTCCGCCCTATCAACCTGTTCCCGGCGTGAATTACATCACTTGACATGTAACATGTTATGTCAAAGGTCAATGCGTCGCTCTAGCTGGCTGTGTATATCTGTGTAGATCTACGCTCCAAATGAGCATTGAACCGGAAGCCGACTTTGATCTCTTCGGCAAAAAAGTGGTGATTGAAATTTGAATAAAAGATACTGTTTAGAAAGGTTCATATATCTACACCTATATTATTATTTTTTTTATTTAAGTAACCCTTGTTTGTAAGTGTTTTTTTTTTTTCTTCTCTTCTCATTATTTATATACATTTTTCAATTTGAATTTATTTAATCGGATATTTACTTCGCAAAGGCAAAGATTTTATGGTGAATCCAAGATTCGAACCATTGACGTCAACTTTCAAATGAGTATAAAATCGCTTCCTAATGAGTTAGAAAGCTGATATTTGCACAGATTATAATTCACATTTCTTTGAACATTGAATTTCATATCCATGTGACGTTATATTACGTCAGATTTGACGTCAGGACAGGAAGATTTTACGCGGTCTATAGCCATTATTTTCTGACCAATTTTCATCAAAATTTCACAGAATGTACAAGTTACGCGTTAGTTTTGCATCCCGGTGTCCGTTTTGTCTAAATTCAAAAGGTCAAAGGTTATATCGCAAATCCAAGATTCGAACTATTGACGTCAAATTTTAAATACGTATAACATCGCTTCCAGATGTATTATAAAGCTGATATTTAAACTGAAAATTAATCTTTATGACTTCTTTTAATTCAGTGAGGCAGAACGTCATTTGACGTCATATGACGTCATAAGGTAAAACAGAATTTCTAATATCTACGCGTTTATTTCTATATGTTGCAAAAGTCCCAGGAGCATGAAAATTAATGGCGTATATTTCAGATACTGAATATTTCATTTCATTGATTGTCTTATGCCTATGACGTCATATGACGTCAAATATGATGTTTTCTACAAAAGATTTTTCGCGTCTACAAACATTATTTTTTCGACCGTTTTTATTCAATTTTCAAAGAATGTGTAAGTTTCGTTAAAATTATGCAGCCAGGTGTCTGTCTTTCCATATTCATAAAGGCAAAGGTTCTATGGCAAATCCAATATTCGAAGCATTGACGTTAAATTTCAAATACACATAACATCGCTTCCAGATGAGTTAGAAAGCTGAAATTTTGACTGAATATAAGGCTCTGTGTATGTTTTACCTTATAAGAAGATGAGCGTCATATGACGTCATGTGTCGATTCAAGTCCTAAACACTTTTTTTACTTTAATTAAATGGTTTTTACGGCCTATAGGCCTGATTTTTTTTTTAGTTTGCATGACTTTTTTACTGAAGGCGCAGCATTAGATGCTATGGCATAATGCTACTTCCGTTTCCAAAGAAAGCAACGGTCAAGGTCATATTTCAATTATCGATATCTTTCTTCGGCCTTAAATATCTCTAAAACAATAAATATTCTATATTGACACTATGCTTATAATTTGAAGTGCTTTGAAAGACCTTTCAGCTTTTAATGATCGGGGTTGAATCAGTTGAATTATGGCTGAAATATGAAAATTCAGTTAGCCTCAATGCGTTTAACAGTTTATATCTCAAAAATTTTGATTTTCGAAAATATGAATAATATTCGTAGACTAAATGTTGGGTCGTTCTTTTGATGCTTTAAGTTTAACGATTGACCCAAAAATCATGGAGTAATGCAAATAAGAAAATTCGTTTATGCTTTTTAATGATAGACCCAAATATATTGCAATCAAATTGGATGGATTTTAAAAACTAGATTACTGAAATAAGTCAACTTGTAAGAAAGTGATGTCAAAATAAGAATTGATGTTTAGTTAATTTTGCCATGTAATATGAAGCTCTTACGTTTGACAAATTTAGCAGAAAGTCCTATCATTCGTATCAACGAATGAAATCTAGTTATTCTTATTCTTATTCTTTTTTTCTTCCTCTTGTATTTGTGTTAATTTCGGTATGTTGCCAATGGCCCAGAACAATGAAAATTTTATGGCATATATTTCAAACCATGTGCTTTCGAATGCAATGAATTTCATATTCATATGACGTCACATAACGTCAGATTTGACGTCAGGTGAAAAAGTTTGTGCGCGGTCTACAGCCATTATTTATGGACCGATTTTCATCAAAATTTCACAGAATGTGTATGTTAGGCTCTAGTTGTGCATCCCGGAGTCCGTTTTTCAAAATTCGAAAAGTCCATGGTTCTATAGCGAATCCAAGATTCGAACCAAGGTCGTAAATTTTTAAACGCTTATAAAATCTGTCCTATGTAGGATGGAAAGTTGATATTTAGTCAGTATATAGGTCTCTAGAAGTTTTAAACATTTTGTGAAAATAAATGTCATATGATGTCACGTGACGTCATTATATGATAATGTATTTCTAATATTAACAAGGGTATTTCTATATGTTGAAATTGTCGAAGGGCAATGAAAATTTAAGGACATATGCTTCAAATGCTGAAATTTTGAGTTCTATGATTTTCATATGCCTATGACGTCATATGACGTCGCACTTGAAATATGCAACAAAAGTTTGTACGCGGTCTACAGCCATTGTTTATGAACCGATTTTCATCAAATTTTCACAGAATGTGTACATCAAGTTCTAGTTGTGCATCTCGGTGTCCGTTTTTCAAAATTCGAAAAGTCCATGGTTCTATAGCGAATTTAAGATTCGAACCAAGGTTGTAAATTTTTAAATGCTTATAAAATCGGTCCTATTTGAGATAGAAAAGTGATATTTGGTCAGTATATAGGTCTCTGGGAGTCTTAAAGATTTTGTGAAAATAAACGTCATATGACGTCACGTGACGTCATTATATGATAATGTATTTCTAATATTAACAAGAGTATTTCTATATGTTGAAATTGTCGAAGGGCAATGAAAATTTAATGACACATGATTCAGATGCTGGAATTTCGATTTCAATGATTTTCAGAAGCCTACGACGTCATATGACGTCACATTTGAAATTGACTACGAAAGATTGTACACGGTCGAGAGCCATTATTAATGGGCCGATTTTTATCAAATTTTCACAGAATGTGTATATTACGTTCTTATTGTGTATACCGGTGTCCGTTTTTCAAAATTCGAAAAGTCCAAGCATCTATGGCGGATCCAAGATTCGAACCAAGGACGTCAATTTTTAAATGCTTATAAAAACTGTCCTATTTGAGATAGAAAGTTGAAATTTAGTCAGTTAGTAGGTCTCTGGGTGTCTAACAATTATTTGAAAATAAACGTCATATGACGTCACGTGACGTCATTTTATTATCATTATTATTCTTTTCTTTTTCCTAACTAAACGCTTATTTTAATATGTTGCAATAGTCCTAGGACGATGAAATTTTTATGGGTTATTAGTCACGTGAGGAAATTTTGTTTTCAATGATTGTCAGCAGCCTATGATGTCACATGACGTCACAGCTAAAAATAGTGAAAAATGGTGTTTGCGCTCTACAGCCGTCATTTATAGTCGGATTTTCTTCAAATTTTCACAGATGGTACATCTTAAAACTAAGGTGTGCATTTCCTGTCAGCTAACCGAAATTCCGAAAGACCGAAGTTCTGTGGCTGAAATAAGATTCGAACATAGGTCCGAAAATTTCATTTTAGCATTAAAGAGCTTCAGGATGAGATAGAAAGTTGAAACTTACACAGTTTGCAGTTCTGCATAATTTCTACATATATTTTGAGTCGTGACGTCATATGACGTCATAAGCATACTACTACTACTGCTACTTATTTTTTTTTTTCGTAACTAAA
The DNA here is from genome assembly GCA_021229015.1 of Solen grandis. Taxonomy (NCBI): domain Eukaryota; kingdom Metazoa; phylum Mollusca; class Bivalvia; order Adapedonta; family Solenidae; genus Solen; species Solen grandis. The sequence continues at coordinate 22,336,618 of CM037782.1, forward strand.
CGCTTATTTTTCGCGGAATATAATGTCAATTGTTCAGCATGAACATGAAATACTACCAGAGATGAGTCATTTTATGAAACTTCTATCTCCTGCTTTTTGCATTAACACAGGTTGCTGAAAGTCCTATCATTCGTTTTCACGAATGACATCTAGTTATTATTATTATTATTCTACTTTTTTCTTCCTTTTGCGGTTCAAATTAAAACAGGTTACCAAAAAGGCAGCAGCATGAAATTTTAGCAGTATGCACAGTGACTTTGGCGCTTTTGATTGCAGCAATTTCTTTCTTCATGTGATGTCATGTGACCTCAGGGTTCAAAAAGCTACAAAAGCTTGTACACGCTCTACAGCCGTCATTTATTGACCAATTGACTTGATTTTTTCACAGAATGTATGGATTGCGATTTAGTTGTGCAGGATTATATACATTTTGCACATTCAAAATGACCAAAGATCTATGGCTGAACCAAGTTTCTAACTTTGGACCTGAAAATGTATTTAAGTATTGCGAAGCTTTCAGATAAGCTAGAAACTTCAAATTTGGACAGAACATGTGTCTTATCAATTTCTTACAGCTCTGAGTAGACTGACATCTTATGATATAAAATGACGTCGTGACGCATTAACAAACTTTTAATCCAAAATGTAGGGTTTTTAAGCCCTACATGCCTTAACTTTTGACCGATTTGCACAAAATTTTCACTGAATGTGCAACATATCATCTCATTTTCCTCTTTCACTTCCGTTTCTGGTAAATCGTAAAGGTCAAGGTCATATGTCAGTTATTGATGGTTTTATTCGGCAAGGTTTATCTCAAAAAAGAAAAGTCAAATTTCAAGTGATTCTGTCAACAAACATGGAAGATTTTTTTTCTTAATGAGGGCTTGTACACGAAAATCTAGCAATTTGAATTAAGAAAAGAAGGCGGTTATTGAGTTGGTTACCCTTAATCTGGATGTTTCTACGCAGGAAAGAGTGCCCGTGTTGAAAGGTGAATTGCGATGCATATTTGAGAGAATGAGGTGCATTTTAGGATGCAATTGTGTACACCAGGACCGATAAGCATATTGCCTTTGTCAATACAGCTTTCTCCAAACTTTTATTAGGGCTTTCTGCCTCAAACAGAAAGACCTATTGGGTTTGTTATGTTTTTTCTTCTTATTATTATTATAAGGGCTTTCTGCCTCAAGCAGAAATACCTAATGGGTTTGTTATGTTTTTCGTATTATTATTCTACTTTTTTCTTCCTTTTGAGGTTCAAATTAAAACAGGTTACCGACAAGGAAGCTGCATGAAATTTTAACAGTATGCACAGTGACTTTGGCGCGTTTGATTGGAGCAATTGTTTTCTTCATGTGATGTCACGTGACGTCAGGGTTGAAAAAAAGCTACCAAAGCTTGTACGCGCTCTACAGCCGTCATTTCTTGACCAATTGGCTTGATTTTTTTCACAGACTGTATGGATTGCGACTTAGTTGTGCAGGATTATATACATTTTGCAACATTCAAAAAGACCAAGGATCTATGGCTGAACCAAGTTTCGAACTTTGGGCCTGAAATTTTATTTAAGTATTACGAAGCTTTCAGATAAGCTAAAAACTTCAAATTTGGACAGAACATGACTGTGTCTTATCAATTTCTTACAGCTCTGAAAAGATTGACGTCTTATGATATAAAATGACGTCATGACGCTTTCACAAACTTTTAATCCAAAATGTAGGGTTTTTTAGCCCTACATGCCTACTTTTGACCGATTTGCATAAAATTTTCACTGAATGTGCATCACAGCATCTCATTTACCTTTGTCACTTCCATTTCCGGAAAATCGTAAAGGTCAAGGTCATATGTCAGTTATTGGTGTTTTTATTCGGCAAGGTTTATCTCAAAAACGAAAAAAAATTGACCTGGACACTGTGGGTAAACTCTGTAGTGCTTTGAAAGACCTTTCGGGTGATATTAGTGAAAGTATACTTTTAACGAAATTGAAACGCTGTAGTTTCATGAACTTTGAATAAAAAATTATGATTTCTTCAGGATTAACACTTAGAGTTTTCTTACAATACCAAGTTTAGTAATACGCCCTTATTATGATAAGGCGCTTGTCCATCTGTCCATCCGTTAGCCATATCAATATCCACTCAATAACATGATAACTAATGTGTGTGCTGTCTTCATACATAGATGAGAGGTTGACATGGATAGTAGATTATCAATATTGATTTTGAGGTCATTATGTCAAAGGTCAAGGTCACATTGACACTTAGTGTAAAGTCCTTGTCCGCACAATAAATTGAGAAGGAATAAGCATAGATTTTTCAAATTGGTAGGGAAATTGCCCATTGTCAGTTGAAGACCCTTATTGATTTTGATGTCATTTGATCAAAAGTCAAGGTCACGGTGACATTTAATATAAAATCCTTGTCCGCTGAATTCCTTGAGAATAATTAATCCTAAGTTTGTGAAACTTGTTAGGGACATTGTCCATGTTCACTTCACGATCTTTTTTTAAATTTTCAAGTCGTTTGGGCAAAGGTCAGGATCAAAGTGACACTTAATATAAAAAAGTTTGTATATTGTGACCTATGATTTTGAGGTAATAAAGTCAAAGGTCAAGGTCACAATGACACTAAGGCCATAGGAGCAGAAAGCCCTATCGTTTGTTCGGGACAAATGAAATCTAGTTTCTTTTTACTTTTGTCTATTTTTTAAATTCATTGTATCATATGTGATACACTATTTATGGCTATTAGTACAGTCGACTCTCGTTGTCTCGACTACGGTTGAGTCGATTTTCCGTTATCTCGACAAGATTTGTAAAGTCCCAAATTTGTTCCTTCTTTATCTATAATAAAAATAAATGTTTATGTCGATCTTTTTACCTCGACTATTTCGTTATGTCGACTAGAGAATTTAAGTCCCAAACTTCTAGATTGCTATTTAATTTCACACTTTATGTTGACTCGAGAAATTCTATGTGGTGACCGCAAGAGGTGTGAATAACACCGCGCGCTGATAGTCACTCTCTACTAATTTGTGTCGCAAACTGATGCCGTAAGCGAGTGTCGTTAATTACTTAACGTTGTTTGTGTCCATACCCAAGCTTAACAAACAAAACAAAAGGTGTTTATGTAATTAAAATGTTATTTGTCTCGTGTTAAAATTTGAGCAATTCTACAAGGTGTATAAATAGAGGTCTGATTTTTAAACCAACGTCAATTTTCATGACTTTTACGACTACATGTATGTCTGAAATGTTAGAACCCAAAACGCCTGTCGAACAATCCAGAGAGGGGCCCGGTATCCAACCTGGGATGATATCTGGATCGACTGCTGAGAAATCTAGAGAAGGACCTGGTACCCAATCCGGGGGGATATCTAGACTATCGGCATCAGGGTGTAAAGGAACCAAGCGTAAGCTGAATACAAAGCTTTTATTTGACCCTGTATATTACCTGTTTTATAATGTAGCTTATATTTATAACTGTTTGTGAATTTATGTATGTAATGTTGTAATGTTTTGCTTGTTTTTCGTTTCATGTTTATATTGAAATAAAAACATAAAACAGAACTGTCTTCAACAATCTCAGTTGTTTGCAACCATTTGCAATTCTCACGAAGTGAAAATTTTCCGGTGCTCTAATAAGCAGAGTTACACCCCATTTTTGAATTAAGTGTGCCTAAAAGCCCCAAAACGACATGAAATATGAAAAATGAAGTATTTACTGTCAGAAAACTAATACTAATACTAATAAGTAACGATGAGAAGAAAAGAAACAAGGAACAACCCTATTGCTGAATGTTGAGGTAAATAACAAAATACCCAAAAGTATTCCAGCTACTGATATCTCGACAAACTGATATGTCGACTTAATTTCAACAGTCCCGACGATATCAAGATAACGAGAGTCGACTGTATATGTTTGTTTATTTGTTAGATTTAGTATCACACCGAAGTATTTCAGTCGTTTGGAGACAATGTCTAATTGAGACAGATATAGTGCTGCCACACTGCAGTATCACACTGTAGACATGTGGCATGATACCACATCCAGTCACATTATCCTGACACTGGGCCAATCAGTCCTTGAACTACCCTTATATGCTGAGTGCCAAGCAAGGGACCTCTACCAGTACCATCATTTTATGGCTTTGGTATGTCATGGATGGGGATCAGTATATAATATGGATGCGCTGTATATGATCATCATTATAAGGTTGTGATGTGAAAATGTATTACACACGAATTCATTAGTTTATATTACTTTCCTAAGCACCCTAGTTTCTAAAGTATAAATCAACAAATAACTAATTGATTACAATTTCTTATACATAATGAGTTACTGATCAAAGAAAGAAATACAAATTATTTAAAACTGAATATTACAGATAAATAGTTTTAGATTTGTGAACATTACCACCTTTACAGTGCACCTTAGATAACAGGTCATATTAAGTAATCCATGCTAATTAATATCCTTCTTTTGAATTCTGAATAAAAACACTTTTTGTCATTTAAACCTGCATCATCCTAATAATTAATAGAGGGAAATAACTCATACAATAATTTATTTTCTAAGATCATATTGTACTTGTCCCCCTGCTACATCTTTGTGTAAAATGCAATTCATACATGGCAGATAAAACCGTGATAATTTCCTCTATTTTTTTCTGTTTTTATTATGTCTTTTCATGTATAAAATGTACTTCAATTTGAACAATAATGATGAAATGATATTTATAAATAACAAGAGGGCCAAGATGACCCTGTGTCGCTCACCTGAGTAAGATGGCTGTGTTAGGCATAATGACAAAAAATCTGGCATCTAAAGTGCTTTTCTAACATTTGACTAAGTGACCTACATATTGATCCTACCTGAATTTGCACTCAACTGGGAATTCATGCAGTCATCATTCATATCAAGTTTAATGTAGACTGGGACAAAAATGTAGACCTGTAGAGTGTTCACAAGGTTTTTCTAAGATTTGACCTGGTGACCTAGTTTTTGATCCCACATTACCCATTTTTGAACTCACAGATATCATGTAGAAAACACCTGACAATTTATGAAGATGGGCAAAATGTGGCCTTAGAGTGTTCACAAGGTTTTTCTAAGATTTGACCTAGTGACCTAGTTTTTGATCCCACATGACCCAATTTCGAACTCATCCGAGATATCATGTAGACAAACATCCTGACCAAGTTTCATGAAGATTGGACGAAAGTTGTGGCCTCTAGAGTGTTCACAAGGTTTTTCTAAGATTTGACCTAGTGACCTAGTTTTTGACCCCACATGACCCAATTTCGAACTCATCCGGGATATCATGTAGACAAACATCTTGACCAAGTTTCATGAAGATTGGGCCAAAACTGTGGCCTGTAGAGTGTTCACAAGCAATTGTTGATGACGGAAGACGGACGACGCACGACTGACAAAAGGCGATCACAAAAGCTCACCCGAGCACAAGTGCTCAGGTGAGCTAAAAAGTATTGTTATGTTCCAATTTACAACTCAAAGCAGGGTCTCTTTAATTCTATATATAGAGGACCCTCATCAAAGGAGGGGTAGGGTGCATTTTCCTGTAAGACTTCCCCTTTCAATAGACACCTGGTAGTAAAACATGTCCATAGTTTAATAACAGTTTACTGCTTATAAATGTATTTTCTTAGAATAATTCACCAATTTGTAATATGGTGGTAAATAACATGGGCTGTACATGTCAACAGTCTTGCAAATGTATAGTATAGTGTGAGAATAATTAGTACATGTTTTTAAATTATTTAAATAAATGAAAAACTTGATGAGGATAAAAAAAAAAAAGGGAATATGAGACAAATCTATTGTAAAAATAAAATTACATTCTGGTAATAAGTCATGTTTAAATAAGAGAAGAATAAAGTTTGTTTGGTGGATTTTATATGCCATCTACAAGGATTCTACAGTAATTGTTTAGATAGAAACTATATCTATAGTGCCAACCCACTGCAGTATCACCACGGCAACCAGTCCTGGGGACTACCCTTTAATTATGCTGAACACTAAGCAGGAAGTTACCAGTACCTGCATGCTATGGTGTGGGTAGGGATCAAACCTGCTACTTTCCAGTCAAAATCCCCGGGAAAAAAACTAACTAGTCAGGTTTTTCCCCACCCAGTCAGTTTTTCACCCCCCCCCCCCTAATTTTTTTAAGGTTTCTGAGGTGGGGAAATTCTGGACCGGTCAGTTTTTTCCCCCCTATCCAATATATTGTGCTTGATGGTGGGGAAATTCTGGCCTAGTCAGTTTTTTCCCTCCTGTCATGTAGATAGGAGGGAAAAACTGACTGGTCCAGAATTTCCCCACCATCTCGCACAATATATTGGATAGGGGGGGAAACTGACTGGTCCAGAATTTCCCCACAATCACACACAATATATAAGACAGGGGGGAAAAAACTGACTAGTCCAGAATTTCCCCACCTCTAAAACCTTAAAAATAGAGGGGGGAAAAAACTGACTGGGTGGGGAAAACGCCCAGGAAAAAACTGACTGGGGGGGAAATCTAGGCTGTTACACCAGTACTTATATGTTACGTACATGAACAGTTCTGACATTCTTTTCATTCTAATCTTGGAGGTACTAATTAAAACAAAACCTATTATATAAACCTTTACCAGATTGTGCAATACTGGCATACTGATCTAGTTTGTTCTAGTTAGAGAAGGCAATTTTCTTGATTTTTATTAGGGTACGGTTAAGGGTTTAATGACTTCTAATATGACAGATGTTAGCACATGTTTTCAATCTTACAACTCTTCAGAGATAGCAGGCCTCTTTTTAGATATTTTGGGAATATATAATTTGGAATTTTCCACAGAATGACCAAATTGTCACACAGAAATTTCATTTTGGAAATAAAAAGTTGAAATGAAATGTTAAAATTTGGATAATGTTAATAACTCAAAAGGGAAAAGGTCCAATATAAATAACCCCAAGGTCAACTAGAAAAAGGCCTGGATTGCAACCTTCATTAACACTGATCAGTCCAATTATAATATTTTACATAGTTTACTTTAACGCCTCAGAAATTTAAGGCTAAATAATTAATGATAAACCAAATGACAAATTATAAAAATCTCAATTTGATTGTGACTCAATGTAATCATTGAGTCTTTCAGACTGATCAAGGTTCTACTCTGTTCTAGCAAGTTAACTGTGAAGGATACTTTTAAGTGATCATTAAATACTGACTAGCTATCACAAAACAGTAACAGGGTGAAACAAAACACTATGAACTCAAACCTGTGTCATGAGTCTGGAAAAAGAAATTTTATATTGTATTTATTATTATCCAACTTAAATAGATACCGCGGAATAAGAGTGAGAGTTGTCTTTCTACCCTGATTTAGATCAATTCCTGGGTGGTTCCAGTACTTCACTCCTGATCTAAATTCTAATGTATCTGACCCCTGCAGGATTCAAACCCACAACATTCAGATTCTGAGTCCTGTGCTCTACCACTGGGCCCAGGAGGCCATAACCTCTCTTCCATCATGATATACCATAGAACATACTGACAATTCTTTGAGAATCCTGCAGTACATGTTTAAGTTACATCCTGGACAAACGAATCCAGAACCATGACATTTTACCCCTAAGTTTGACCTTGACCTTAAAGCTAGGGACCCAACTCTTATGTGTGACACGTTGTCTCACTGACTGAGGTAAATATTGCTGCAGTCAAAGTTACAGCCTGGACAAGCAGTTTGAGTACCATGACATTTTACCTTGAGTGTTTAAGTAACTAACATTAAAAAATAGTACATATGTATGTATGTTAGTATATGGATTTCATATTATTCTATGTTAAAAAGGAGGAATAAAACACATTGTACCCTTTACCTTATACAGACTGTTTGACACCCAAACAAGCATTTTCTGTTTACTCATAAAATATTTTAGTGCTATAAAGTCTGTACTTTTGGAAGTTTAGTTAATTTATATTCATCAAGTCATAAATTTGTATATAAATATTCTTGAGGTAAAAGGATTAAATATGCTTAAGCCATTCTTAAAAACTAAACAAGAGTGTTCTCTGGAACACATGTGTCACCTGCTGAAGTGTGATGGAAAAGTGTGACAGATACACAGATGGACAGACAGACAATGGAAAAGTGATCTCTATGTGTCACCTCTGCACCTCTAAGTAATTAGTAAAGGATTATAGTATGATTTGTCATGATGTTATAGTTTCAAGTATATATTGAATTAGATGATGTTGATCAATAATCAATTGAAATAAAATAACTTTAATTTATGCAACTAAATTCAACTAGAACTGTCGCCTAAGGGCTTACTAATACCCCCCCGCAAGTGTTTTTGTCAAACATGGCTTTGGAGCATGAAATCAGAATTCTTGTATGCAACACTCCATCTTAATATACAGAGGACATATGTGCCAACTACCTAGAAATCTAGTGATCCTTTGTAACACATACCTATGGATATACCTATGTCTATGGATAAATATCATTAAGATTCACTGAAATCTATCAATGGAAGAAAATTGTAAAACAAATACCATCAAAGGGACATATCTTTAAAACAGGGGGGAGGGGGGGGGGGTAACCCAATGTTATATAGAAAAAGCGCTACTACAATGTCTAAGGTTGAATGACAGCAAGTTTCATTGAAATCCCTCCAGTAGTTTAGGAGGAGTAGTCTGCAGAAAATTGTAAAGCAAAAATCATCAAAGGGGCATAACTATAAACAAGATGGCCCTTGGTCGCTCACCTGAGAAAGATGATTGCTTAAGAAATAAAGATGCTTGAGTGTAAAAGTGAAATCTGGTTTTTTTTTATGGTGAAATGGGCATAACTCCTAAATTTACAAGTCAATATCAGTTATAATTGAACCCGATTGTGAGATTATGGGCATAAACATTGTCTTAAAGTTTAAAAATGATTGTTAAAAAAATGAAGTTGGTAGAGAATAAACAAAGTGAAATCTTGCATTTTTTGTATTAAAAGGGGCATAACTCCTGACCTAAATGACCCATCTCAGCCACAATTGAACTCAATCGAGACATTATGGTCATTAACAATGTCATAAAGTTTGAAGATGATTGCTAAAAAAAGGAAGATGCTAGAGTGTAAACAATGTGAAATATGGCTTTTTTTTAATATTAAATGGGGCATAACTCCTGACCTAATTGACGGATCTCAGCCATAATCGAACTCAATCGAGACCTTATGGTCATAAGCATTGTCATAAAGTTTGAAGATGATTGCTCAAAAGATGAAGATGCTAGAGTGTAAACAAAGTGATTTCTGGCATTTTTTTAATATTAAAAGGGGCATAACTTCTGAACTAATTGACGGATCTCAGCATTAATCGAACTCAATCGAGACCTTATGGTCATAAACATTGTAATAAAGTTTGAAGATGATTGCTCAAAAGATGAAGATGCTAGAGTGTAAACAACGTGAAATCTGGCATTTTTTTATATTAAAAAGGGCTAACTCTGACTAATACGATCTCAGCATAATCAACTCAATCGAGACATTATGGTCATAAGCATTGCCATAAAGTTTGAAGAGGATTGCTCAAAAGATGAAGATGCTAGAGTGTAAACAACTTAAAATATGGCATTTTTTGAATATTAAAAGGGGCATAACTCCTGACCTAATGTTCCGATATCAGCCATAATCGAACTTGGCCGTGATTTTATGGTTATAAACATTGATATAAAGTTTGAAGATAATTGCTCATGAAATGAAGATGCTAGAGTGCAAACAATGTTAAAACCGGCTTTTTTGAATTTTAAAAGGGGCATAACTCCTGACCTAATGTTCCGATATCAGCCATAATCGAACTTGGCCGAGATTTTATGGTTATAAACATTGTTTTAAAGTTTGAAGATAATTGCTCATAAAATGAAGATGCTAGAGTGCAAACGAACAAATTGTGGACGACGGACGACGGACGGACGGACGGACGGACGGACGGACGGACGGACGGACGGACGACGGACATTCATCGATCCTAAAAGCTCATCCTGAGCACACGTGCTCAGGTGAGCTAAAAAGGGAGGTAATCCAATGGGAGGAGTAGTCTGCAGAAAATTGTAAAGCAAAAATCATCAAAGGGGCATAACTATAATAAAGGGAGGTAATCCAATGTTATATAACTAACACATGCTTCTACAATGTCTAAGGATGAATGGCAGCAAGTTTCATCAAAATCCTTCCAGTAGTTTAGGCGAAGTAGTCCGCAGAAGTTTGTAATGCAAAAATCATCAAAGGGGCATAACTTGGAAAATAGGGGAGGTAACCAAATGATATATAGATAACGCGCTTATACAATGTCTAAGGATCACTGCCAGCAAGTTTCATCAAAATCCTTCCAGAATTTGCCAGAAGTTTCATCAAAATCCTTCCAGTAGTTTAGAAGGAGTAGTCCGCAGAAGTTTGTAATGCAAAAATCATCAAAGGGGCATAACTTGGTAAATAGGGGAGGTAACTCAATGCTATATAGATAACGCGCTGCTACAATGTCTAAGGATCATTGACAGCAAGTATCATTAAAATCCTTCCAGTAGTTTAGGCGGAGTAGTCCGCAGAAGTTTGTAATGCAAAAATCATCAAAGGGGCATAACTTGGTAAATAGGGGAGGTAACTCAATGCTATATAGATAACGCGCTGCTACAATGTCTAAGGATCATTGACAGCAAGTATCATTAAAATCCTTCCAGTAGTTTAGGCGGAGTAGTCCGCAGAAGTTTGTAATGCAAAAATCATCAAAGGGGCATAACTTGGGGGAAGTATAGATAACGCGCTAATACAATGTCTAAGGATCATTGCCAGCAAGTTTCATCAAAATCCTTCCAGAAGTTTAGGAGGAGTAGTCCGCAGAATTTTGTGTCTACAGACGGACGGACGGACAGACGGACGGACGGACGGACGGACAGACGGACGGACGGACGGACGGACAACCTGATTCCAGTATACCCCCCCCTAACTTCGTTGCGGGGGGGTATAATAATGTTACAGATAAATGAAGTTATTATCAATTTAAGACTATGCAAAGTAAATTACCTTCGTTCCTTGGTGACATCTTTTGACTGATGTTGAAGATACAGCTGTCCAAAGCATGGGGCTGAGGAGTTGTTGGTTCTGTTTTGATAGATTTCACTGCTGCAACAATATTATTTCAATATAATAGCAATGCCCAGCAAATTATAAGCGGAGAAAGCCATTCTGAAGGCAGCCTAAAATTATAAGAGACTTGAATAGGGAGAAGCCAAATGACAGAAAGTCAGCAAATATACAGGCTATATCTGGGCACATTCTTTACAGCATATACAAGTTAAACTCAGTTTTGCATTGGTAAATTTGCAGATAACATTTGTATACAATATGAATCAAAGCGCTGAATGCACTGAAGCTGTGTGTGTCTCAAATGGAAAAGAGTTTGATGAGCTGTGGATATGCAGGGTAACTTAATTTTTGCCAGATACCAAACTTATATGAAAATAATGAATGATTGTTGTTTTAGATTTGTTTCCTTTCAATCTAGATATGCATATTTGATATAAATCTAATAAACTGTAGGCTATAGAAATAGGGATAGTAACAGTGATGATGTGCTAATTGTTAACAGTCCACTGAAAAAAATGGTGTGTTCATCTTTAATTTCTTGTAATGACCTTGTTAATGCAAAGATTTTTTTTTCTCTCAATTTCTTGAAAATTTGATCCCATTTCAGTAAAATTTACTTTGATAAACAAAAGAAATGCGACAAATCTCTCAGTGCTATCAGCTCTTTGATTTGAACTCTCAGTAGCTTATATAACTGAGCAACGGCACAGTCTCTATTTATAGATGCAAATATCAGTGGCCTGCTCCAATAAAGCAACTTCGGATAGCAGATAACAGGTATCGGCCATTCTATTATATAGTGCATTAAATAACCCCTGGAGGTATCTGAGGTCATTAGCTTGATGTGATTATTAGTAAGTTACATGGACTTGTATCGAAATTTAAGTTACGCAACATCATAGAGAAATTAGTTCTTCTCTGCTTTTATGCCACGCAATTATTTTGTCCCTTAGATATTTATTTTTTACTCCAAAATTGGGTTTTCAACACTTTAGATGAATCTCAGCATTCCTGTGTTGTAGAATTTTGTTCAATCGTTTGATCATTCATACAAAATTGAGAGGTTATTCAGTTTTCAATGAAATGAAAGGGATGCTCAGAATGTAGGTACTATAGTTGTGACTGATGTCACACACAACTAAAAACTGTGGATGATGTACCTTGGACACAATGTGGCACCGGGGCTGACCATTGGCCATCTGTCTGGCAGGAGATAGTAGCGTTTCCCTCCAATTTGTACCCAATCTCACAGGAAAATTCCAACTCGTCTCTCTTCCACTTTACTTTCATTCCTTTGCTTGAGGGCTTAACTGGAGGGCAGGCTGAAGTGACATATTTACTAACATAGTATTGTTTTTCAGTCTTCATGTATATGAGATGCTCATAATATAAGCATAACTCTTTATACATGTATACAATTGTGTGAGGGTAAAGCATGCAGGGCTTTCTAAATAAACCATCTGGTATTGTTATCTTTGGTGCAATATTGTTACAACTGGTGACTTAAGTTGTCCTGATGCACATAAAGTTAGTGTCTATGTCTGATTTACTTCAGAGATATGGAGTTTCATGAAGTTTGGGCCAAAAATTTGGCATCTACATCGCTCACATCTAAAGGGTTCACAAGGTGTTTTCTAAGGTTTGACCTGGTGACCTACTTTTTGAACCCATAAAGCCGGTTTAAAGCTCATGAGATTTCATTTTAACAAAGTTAACATTATGACCAATGACCACGTTACATGAAGGTTGGGTTTTTCGTAAGATATTCACCTAGAGACCTAATTTTAAGACCCACATGACCCAATTTCAAATTCATCTGAGGTACATCCTGACCAAGTTTCATGGAAATCTGGCCAAAAATATGGCCTCTACAGCCTCAACTGGATGTAGATGATTGTCACATATCCTGACATTGGTCAGTCAGTACTGGGCCAACCCATTCATGCTGTGTGCCAAGCATAGAATTTCTAACAAACAAATTTTGCTGACTTTTAACATTTTTAATCATTTACAGGATAATAGTGCTTTTAAAATTCAAAAGCACTGGGAATAATTAGACCCACACATATTAAGAAAGTGTGCTGAAGATGAGAAAATATCCAAGGAATATAACCATTTCACTGGGGGTTCGGCAATACTCGGTATCATTCGCTGATTTAAAATGACCAATCAGTGACTGGTGAAAAATCTCAGGTGTTCAGGGAGTGCTCCTTAATTTAGGTAGGTATACTCCTCATTTTGGAGTGAAATGGTCTATTGCAAGGAATCCTAAATTAAATTACAATATGTATTGTTAATAATAAATTACAGGAGCCACTATAAAAGATAACTATGTTTCACTTCCAAAACATCTTGACAGGCAAAAGAACTGAATTTTAGGGAAAGGAAAATTAATTAATCCCCAGTACACACTTAAAAATAGTAAAAACTCTGTTGATCTTACCATGACTGGAAATGAGCGGCAAGGGACCTCCTTTGATGATTGTAACTGAAAAATAACATCAGGCATAAAAAACATTTTAGGTTTTTTTTCAGGGGCGAGCCTAGTGGTACATCAGTATGCACATACATTACTTAAGTTTTGAATTATATTACCAAGAAATATCCTGCTTAAAATGACAAGACATATGATACCAAAAAAGGCCAAGTTGGCCCTGAAGATGCTAACCTCAGAAACATTGCCTTCATTGCCTACAAGTTTCTATATTATAGCTTATAAATTAATACTGAATATCTAATCCATGCTGATATGCAGCAAGATTATTTCATTCATAGACATAATATTCAATATATGCCTAGGTTTCATTTCTCCACACATTAAACAGTACCTGTGGGATGTAGCTTAAAAATACAATAGTAAGCCACCAGTGTAACAGTCAAGTTTTTCCCTAGTCAGTTTCTTCCCTGGGGAAAAAACTGACTGGTCAGAATTTTCCTCGGGGAAGAAACTAACCAGTCAGGTTTTTCCCCACCCAGTCAGTTTTTCTCCCCTCTTTTTTAAGGTTTTGAATGTGGGGAATTAAGGTTTAGTTAGCTTTTCCCCTCTCATTTAGACTGTGCTTAATGGTTGGATAAATCTGGCCTAGTCAGTTTTCTCCCCCCCCTTCTTTAATGTGTAGGTGGGGAAATTCTGGACCAGTCAGTCCCCGCCCCCCCTATCCAATATATTGTGCATGATGGTGGGGGAAATTCTGGCCTTGTCAGTTTTTTCCCCTATCCAATATATTGTGGATGGTGGTGGGAAAATTCTGGCCTTGTCAGTTTTTTCTCCCTATCCAATATATTGTGCATGATATTGGGAAAATTCTGGACCAGTCAGTTTTTTCCCCCTGTCATATAGATTGTGCATGAAGGTGGGGAAATTCTGGCCTAGTCAGTTTTTCCCCCCTATCCAATATATTGTGCTTGATGATGGGGAAATTCTGGCCGAGTCAGATTCCCCCCCTGTCATTTAGATTTTGCATGAAGTGAGGAAATTCTTGCCTAGTCAGTCAGTTTCTTCCCCCCCCCCCCTGTCATTCAGAATGTGTGTGTAGGCGAGGAAAAACTGACTGGTCTAGAATTATTTCCCTACCTTCATGCACAATCTACATGACAGGAAGTGGGGGGGGGGGGAATCTGACTAGGCTAGAATTTCCCCATCTTCATGCACAATCTAAATGACAGGGGGAATAAAGTGACTGGTCCAGAATTTCCCCACCATCAGGCACAATCTAAATGACAAGGGAGAAAAACTGACTAGGCCAGAATTTCCCCACCAGGATGCACAATATATTGAATAGGTGGGTGGGGGGGGGGGGGGCTGACAAGGCCAAAATTTCCCCACCATCACGCAAAATATATTGGATAGGGGGAAAAAACTGACTAGGCCAGAATCCCCATCATCACGCACAATATATTGGATAGGGGGGAAAAGCTGACTGGTCCAGAATTTCCCGGGGGCCCCCAACACCCATTGGAGAGGGGTTGGGGGGGGGGAAAATAACTGGTCCAGAACTTCCCCACCTTCACTCACAATATATAAGGGCGGGGGAAACTGACAGGGCCAGAATTGCCTAAGATTCAAACACAATCTATATGACAGGAGGGAAAACTGACTAGTCCAAAATTTCCCCATCTCCAAAAACCTTAAAAAAACAGAGGGGGAAAAACTGACTAGGTGGGAAAAAACCTGACCAGTCAGTTTCTACCGCGGGGAAAAAACTGATGGGGGATCTGGGCTGTTACACCGGGTCATGTCAAAGTCATCCAAAGTCAAAGTTACGGTAAATTCCATACACAAAACTGTACTGGTGGTCCAAATTCAATCAAATTCCTTTCCATTTCGAAGTTTATTTCCAGTCCTGATTTCTTCCCTTCTTATTATAGCTTAATTTTTCTATTTCAAGGTTTTGGCTTTTTTGTAGAAACAAGAGGGCCAAGATGGCCCTGTGTTACTCACCTGAGTAAGATTGCTGTGTTAAGCATGATGACAAAAAATGTGGCACCTAAAGTGTTTTTCTAACATTTGACTAAGTGACCTAGATTTTGATCCTACCTGAATTTGCACTCAACTGGGAATTCATGCAGTCATCATTCTTATCAAGTTTGATGAAGGCTGGGACAAAAATGTAGGCCTCTAGAGGGTTCATAATGTTTTTCTAAGATTTGACCTAGTGACCTAGTTTTTGATCCCACATGCCCCAATTTCAAACTCATTCGAGTATCATGTAGACAAACATCCTGACCAAATCTAATGAAGATTGTGCCAAAACTGTGGCCATTAGAGTGCTCACAAGCAACTGTTGACGACAGACGATGGACAAAAGGCAGGCACAAAAGCTCACCCTGAGCACAAGTGCTCAGGTGAGCTAAAATTTACTGTCAAGAGATTGTAATATATACATATTTTTATAAGTCAATTTTCATAAATTTTTTTAAGTTAATTATTGTCCCAATCATAACCAGGCAGGTAGCAAAGTTTTTTTTTCGGCAGCACATGAGTTAATGGCTCAGGTAAATTTTTCATACCACTTTTGAGGTATGTCTGATCAACGTGTGTCCAGCTGGAAATGGCTAATTATTTGACAGGTGACATTATATGCACGTGCCAGCAGATAAACCCAGGTGTCAGATTTTGAGTACATTCTGTATCACCACGTTTGTCAAAGACATGTGACGCTACCTGATGCAGCAAATTGATGGCAAAGACATGTATCACTATGTTGACATATCTGAATGATTATGTTAATCAGAAGCATCTCAGAAGAGCATGTAATACCCAATTTGTTTTTCATAACTTACAAATAGTATATGCATACATATGATAGAATTAAAGTTAAGGTAAATCTAATGAAAAAATACCAATCTTAATATTTTTCTTAAAAGTAAAGGAAAATCTCATATGTTAAGGAAATTTTTATTGATATCATAATATTAAGGAAATTTTAAGCTGTTTAAGATTGATCATAAAATAAAGATGTATATATAATACTGCCCCTGGGGCAGGCAAATTTTGACTCTTATGATTTGAAAAATCTTGGAAGAGGTCCACTAGGCTATGTTACACACCAAATATCTTAACTTCGGACCTTATGGTTTCTGATATGTGAATTGTTTATTTGTATTCCTGTATAAGCCATAACTAACTCCTGACCAAATAGGCAAAATAATTTGGTTGATATCAGCCATAATCGAATATTGTCTGTCATGAAGTTAGAAGATGATTCCTCAAGAAATGAAGATGCAAGAGTGCAAACAAAGTAAAATCCAGCGTTTTTTATTTCTATTTTTTTTTTTGCATTCATCATTTAAAAATTCTTCTGTATAGTATGTTACAACATTCATCATGATTAATATGTACAGCACAGAAAAAATAATGGCAATATGTATCCCAACATCAGTTGGAAATGACATAAATGACTGCCATTAATTTTCAATTTCATTAAATTTTGTGATGTGAAAAAAATGCAAACATTTTACATCATAATGAAGAAATACTATGTACCTGTAACCAAATTTAAAAGCCCAATAATACCATTTTTTAAGGATAAAAGGTACAATGTTTACAAAAGGCATCAAATCCAATTAGACTTCATCTTCATCCTTGAATCAAATTAAAAGTTGTTGAAGAAATAACACTTTTGAGCAAATGGATGAGTGAGTGGGATGTGTTATTTCTTAGAGATTTGTTTTGCAGCTCAACCGAAGTTCAGTGAAGGGCATTTTGAACGAAGCGATATGATATGTCAAAATCAAAGTGTCTCAAGTTATTTTCTGGATGATCTGGTTATAACATACATGTATATCATACTATGAAACATAGTTAAAGTATAATATCAGCATCAATAAGCACCATGGTTTAAAAGGCATCAATAAGCACCATGGTTTAAAAGATAAATAATAAATCTGGCTAAAATATAATATGGGATTTTCTGCATATCCACACGGTACTGTATACAGGACTCTTGAAACAGATGTAGCTTACTTACTATGGTACATCTTATCTTTCCCAACATCTTCAGATTGGGGAAGCAGATACACAATAAAACCGAAGACAGCCAGGACTATAAAAATCGCCTTCATGATCCAAGACATGCAACATCCAATGTTTACCTATAAAACAAGATTTTTCTTTAAAATGTAATTGAGATCATTAACACTTGCAAATCAAGAGGAGTTTGTAAAACATATATGCTCATATGCCAGTATAACAATATCATATGACTCCATCATTATTGGAGAAAAAAAAAAACTATCATTGAAATGATGAATACCCAAATAAACTGCTTTGTCACAGTTACTGTAACAATGTCAGGGACAGTCTTAACAAAGTTGAAGGATGAGAATAAGAAACACCAAAACCAGGAAGAGCTGTGAAGTTAAATCAAAATCTGACCAATAGTAGATGAGAAGTAGAGCAGATAAAATATGTTCGAGAAATAAGACAGGAGGTGGGGGGGGGAATAACTCAATGAACAAAAGAGCCACTGAGGTGGGGCAACATATACAACATAGTTGTATTCCGTTTTTAAATATAACAAATCATAAATTGGGTTAAGCATTATTGATTCATGGAGGCATCAATCTAAAAATAGAGACTTTGATGTCACTAGCTTGCACATAGTCCCTATACTAGACCATACATATGATTAACCCAAAAACTGCGAATTGTGCTTCCACTCAAATAGACCCACATAGTAAAAGCAGTTTTATATGACTACAGGTTAGTAACATGAGCATGCCTAGATACTACTAAATGTGCCTTTATTCTTGTCGACACATTATATTGTAATTTCAACACTACTATTGTAAATAAAGCAAAGCATTTTCTTTTACACATAAAATTCTGGAAAATGCAGTGCGTGTGTAATTTGCAGATAAGTATATTTCTCTCTAAATGTCATATACATATGATATACAATTAATGCAAAAAACACTTTCCACTGGCATAATAATTTGACAATAACTTTCAGCATGTGTAACAAACACAACCAAGCCCAGGATCGAACCCGGTCAGCCGGTGTACAAGACCAATGCTCTAACCACTGAGCCAAAGAGTCGACTCCCTGACGCAGTTGTCAGAGATTGTATTTTTACCTGTGACGATGCATCGTCACACATGTTGAAACGTTTTATATACCTTACTTATCCATTTCATGTTTCATGTGATGCAATCTCTTACAAAGGAGTTCTTAGTGGCGCTTTCACATGTGTCATTCAGACCATGCAGTGTTGACACATTGGGTGTTTGATTGCGTTTACATGTGACAATGTTCTTCTCAGCTTCCACAAGTCAGATATAGTGCACCTCTTATCAAATACTATCTTCTTGAATTTGCAATGTTGCCTTGATGTTTATTATAACCAATAGTTTGAGTAATAGTCATAATGATGACACCTTGTTATTTGTTTTTTTGTTTTTTTTTGCAAGTCGTCTCTTTCCAATTGGAATATGACATTGTTCTTGATGTACACAAAAATAGATAACCAATTAACTGTACAGTATGGTTGTCCAAAATAAAACTAGGAAGAATATCATCTACTGACAACAAAAAACTTGTTGCCTATATATTTATGGTTGGTCTCAGTAAAAGTGATGCAGTTCTTGGGCCTTATATCCTTTTGCGCACCAGGTCAATCCTTACAGCCAATGCCGGCTGTAGCGTTTGAAAGGGGTAAAAAAAAAATCGCTGACTCAGAAACAGGTCAATCTTTGCAGTGCATGTGAAATATAGGAAGAAATAAAAATATATACTTGCAGTACCATAACATGTGAAAATGTGGATTGTCTGGTTAGGTTGGCCATAATGTATGGCATCTAGACATAGTCTTTACATTTGCTTCTGTGATGGTCATTTTTGTGATCATACATGTTATTCTGCAACTTTTCAAATAATTATTATTTTGTCATTTATAATGTCTTTTCTCAAAAGTTTAAATTTTATGATGGTTTGAGTTTGTTTTTAATATAATGCACTTTAGACTAATAGAGTCTCTTTAAAAAGCAAGTTCTAGTTGTTTCAATAATGTCACATTTGATTTTTGCCTAAGAAAGGGCCATAATTGTCCCACTGATGAAAATGCTTTCATCATAAATCACTGCCTTTTATCTGCTGACTGATACACACAGAGACTACCTAACTTAGTTGGAAACAATCTGATCGCATTCTGAATCACTTTGAACATCATGAATATCTATGTGGCAAAAAACAGGCTGCATGTTTTTCTTAGCCATATTCACAATTAGATTTATGAGACTGGCATTAGTAATGCTTGTTTACATAGGCAACCATGCAGTCTGTTCCAGTTCCTCAAGTTTCTTGTGCATTGTCTGTTACAATGTACTTTAACAAAAGGAAAGCATGAATGCCTCCAATTTCTCATGTCTATTTTGTGATTTCAATTCTAATTCAAAGGGAAAAAGTTTTTTTAAGTGTGAAAAACTCCTTAAACTACCAGTATTCAGTATTTCATAAAAAATATACATATACAAGTCATATAAATATATAACATCCCTATGGACCTCAATGTGTCTTTTCTATGTTTCGGACGCACTTTTGATACTCCTGTAAAAAAGTTTTCTTTCTGGGATATACTGGTGTCAGTGGCCATTTTGCACAATTGTTTCAAAAAGTGAAGATTTTTCATGTTCAATATTTATTTGAAAGTTGAGCCGAATACAACTTTAAGTTTTGACAAAATGTGTCACCTTAAGTGACATATGTATTCCAATCTTTAGGAAAAACATAAATGGAAATCATTTTCTGATATAATTGTACCAGTACTTTTGTATTCTTTTTTTTTTTAATTTTTACACATTAATCTAATCTAATGGCAGTCTCTATCGGCATGAGGGTTGTGCGGATAAATGGCCAATAAGTTTCTTTATTTGATTATAAGGTTGTTACAGATACAACGGAAAAATAAGAATAGCACAACCAAATATCTAGACCTTGTTTTTCCTCAATCTTTCTTTCTTTCTTGTCTTCTTTCTTTTATGTGTTTCGAAAGTTTCTGTGATAAAAAGAGCATAAAAAAGAGTTGTCGGAACAACACATATGCCCCCCTATGCTCAGCCCCCCACTCCTATCCCCAAAGTCAATACGGGTCATCTACTTGTCCTGACAATTCCCCATATGAATTTTGAGGAAAGTGGACCCAAGTGTTCTCCAGTTAATGATCAGAAACAATTTTTACATTCAAGGTAACTGTAACCTTGACTTTTGACTAAGTGACTTCAAAATCAATAGGGATCATCTACTAGTCATGACCAATCACTATATGAAGTTTGAGGAATGTGGGACCAAGCCTTCTCTGGTTATTGATCTTAACAATTTTTACATTCAAGGTCACTGTGACCTTAACCTTTGACCAAGTGATCCCAAAATCAATAGGGGTCATCTACTAGTCATGACCAATCACCCTATGATGTGTCAGGAATGTAGGCCCAAGCATTCTACAGTTATTGATCAGAAACAATTTTCACATTCCCAAAATTCAATAGGGATCATCTACTAGTCATGACAAATCACACAATGATGTTTGAGTAATTTGGGCCCATGCATTCTCCAGTTATTGATCGGAAAAGATTTTCCCATTCAAGGTCACTGTGACCTCAACCTTCAACCAAGTGCCCAAATTTGAATAGGGGTAATCTTTTAGTCACACTATGGTGTTTGAGGAATGTGGGCCCATGCGTTCTCCAGTTATCGATCGGAAAGAAAGTAGTCTACCAACGGACGGACCAACCAACCGACAGACCGACCGACCATCCTGCTGACCAACATTTGCAAAACAAAAAAAGAGAAGGAGGTTAGATGAAAAGAATAAAAAAAACTTTAAACTTCAGAATATTTGTACCACATATACTAACAACACATACTGAAACCTACAACATATATCAGAAAAAACAACATATACCAGTTTTTAAAATATATACCTATAACATATGGTGGGCATACAACTTAAACATATAACTACAAAATATACGTTCAATATATACTGGCACATCCAATATGTTAATATGAAAAATACTAAACATAAACATAAATAAAATTTTACAGAAAAAGTGTGAATATTACAGATAAAACGGTAAAATTTACAGAATAAGTATGAAATTTACAGTTTAAACTGCAAAATTTACAAAAAAAGAGGGCCTAGATGGCCCTAAAGACGCTCACCTGAGAAAAAACTGTCTTTAATGCCTGTACAAGTTAATAAAGTATAGCATAGTTTTACTGAATACATAATCCATGAGATCATTTATAATTCCACATATATTACAGTAAAACTGTAAAATTTAAATCAAGTATGAAATTAGTAAGAAATTTACTTTGGCTTTAATCACACAAATTTAAACATTAAAAGGGGCATAACTTCTGACCTAATTGGCCAATAGCAGCCAAAATGAACTGAAAGTATATGGCTATAAACATTGTTCTAAATGTTGAAAATGATAACTTCAGAAATGAAGATGCTAGAGTGCAAATAAAGTGAAATATGACATTTTTTTTTAATATCAAAAGGGGCATAACTCCTGACCTAATTGACGGATATCAGCCATAAACAAACTTGGCCAAAAGAATATGGTTATAAACATTGTCAAAGAGTTTGAAGATGATTGCTTAAGAAATGTAGATGCTTAAGAGAACAAACTAACTGAAAAAAGGCATTTTATATTAAAAGGGACATATTTTAACTCCTGACCTTATAGGCCAATATCAGCCATAATCGAACTTGGCACAAATGTCGAACAATCGAGATTATGGTAATAAACATTGTCATAAAGTTTGAAGCTGATTTCTTGAGAAATGAAGATGCTAGAGTGAAATCAGTGAAATCTGGCTTTTTTTAATATTAAAAGGGACATAACTCCTGACCTAATAGGCTGATATCAGCCATAATCGAACTTGGCTGAGATATGGTAATAAACATTGTCATGAAGTTTGAAGATGATTGCTTAAGAAATGAAGATGCTTTAATGCAAACAAACTAATTGTGGACAACGGATGGACGTACGGACGGACATTCATCGATTCTAATAGCTCATCCTGAGCACATGTGCTCAGGTAAGCTAAAAAACTAGATGCTTAAGGGCAACATGTTGAGCCCGCAGCCAAAGCTGCCCCTTTTAGCTCTTAATGTGACCCTGACCATAGAGCTAGGGTCCAAACACTTTAGTGTGACACATCATCTCAATGATACAAACTTACTGCCTAATCATTTGATATCTGATCCTGAGAAAATTTACAGCCCAAAAGGCAATTCCAGGGGATGAACCTCACTTCTAAGTGTGACCTTGACCTTGAAATTATAGACCCAACTCTTGTGCTAAACACTTCGGATCATTTAGGCAAACTGCCAATTTATTTGAAAATGCTTCAATCTATGTCTAGCTTCAGCATGGACAACAGATGAACTTTAACCACTAAGTATGACTTACCTTTGAGCAGGGCACAACTCTTGCACATGACACTCTGCACAATTGAGGTTAACATAACTGCAAGTTTATATGGAAATCCTGTGATCAACATCTAAAGTTGCAGCCCAGACAAGGAAATGACCTTTGACCTCTATGTGCGACCTTGATCTTGGAACTGCAGACCTAACTCTTGCGCATGACACTCAGTCTTATTAAGGTTAACATAGGTGCCAAATCTTTAAAAATCCTGCTATCAATGTCTAAGTTACAGCCAAGACAAGCAAATCCAACTCCATGACCTTTTACCTCTAGGTATGACCTTGACCTTTGAGCTTGGGATAAAACTCTTATCCCTAATCTATACTTATTGAGGATAACATAACTGTCAAGTTATTTGAAAATCCTGTGATCCATGTCTAAGTTACAGCCCAGAAAATCAAATCCAACTCCATGAATTTTGACCTCTAAGTGTGACCTTGATCTTTGAGCTAGGGACTAAACTCTTCTGCAAGACACATTATGCCTCATTGAGGTTAACATAACAGCAAAGTTATTTGAAAATGCTGTAATCCATCATGTCTAAGTTAAAGCCCGGACAAGCAAATCCAGTTCCATGACCTTTGACCTCCATGGCCGAGAGGGTAAAGTCACTGACTTAAACACTCACTCAGCCCCTCACTGTGTGGGTTCGAATCCCAGCAGGGCAATTTGGATTTTCATGTGAGGCTAGAAGCTGGCTTATGGTAGGTCTGTGGTTCTACCTGGATGCCTCTGTGCATTCGGGGTCTTCCTCCACCTTTAATTGGCTGGATGTCGCTATATGACTGAAATACTGTCGAAGCAACAGTTAACTCAAATAGTCAAGTCTAAGTGTGACCTTGACCTTTGAGCTAAACACACTGTTCTGCATGTGACACATGGTCTTTATTATGGTTAACATTTGGGCCAAATTATTTTTAAATCCTCCCAGTAATGACAGAGTAATGGTCCAGAAAAACATAAGTATATATAATCCAGACAGACAGATGCAAGCATGCATATACACCATACCACCATTGTGGCTTGTGGTGAGCTTGACAAAAAATTAAATTTTACAGAAAAGAGTGTGAATAATACAGTTTAAACTGTAAATTTTACAGAAAATAGTGATTTTACAGAAAAATATGTGAATTTTACTTTAAACTGTAAATTTTACAAATTAAACTGTAAATTTTACAGATTAAAGTACATGTGGACAATAAAAAAATAATAAGTGTCAATGTGGTACTTATATACTTCTGTAGATAATCTGTTGATATAATTATGCTACTTAACAAAGCCAAAGCAACTTGACTAAATATGCTATATTTATATGGGAAACCAAAATTGCAGAAATCCCAAATTAAAAATAGCTAAATTCCCCTGAGTAGTAATCAGGGGTTTACTTAAGGATTTGACTTTCACTTGTTCAGGGGGCAAGTTGCTTTGAACATCTACTAGCCCCCATTGAAATCAGGTTGCCCAATCTTTAAGTTAATTGGTGTTTGTTAATGTTAAAAACTAAATATGTGTAATATTAAGGTGAATTTTAGTTTATATGTATCAAACACAATTTGCAAGCATTTCACCCTTGATATACTGTAGAAAATAAAAAAACTGAAAGATTTCATTTACATAAATAAACTTGCCCGCCAGGCCATCTTCTCTGATATATCACTTGCCCGCAGTGATTTTAACCCGGCACGGGCAAGTGGGCGTCCACTTAAGAAAACCCCTGGTAATGTTGCAAAATATTAAAACTTCTAATGACCCAGGTCCCCCAAGAAAAACAAGAGATGGCCCTAAAGTCACTCACCTGAGAAACATTGCCTTCCTTGCCTGCCTGTACCAGAAACTATATTAAAGCATAGGCATACTAAATACAGAATCTATGCAGAAATATAAGAATTTAAGTTCATTTTCAATTCCAAACACCAAACATTACTTGCAATTTAAAAGTTCAAA
The DNA here is from genome assembly GCA_021229015.1 of Solen grandis. NCBI lineage: Eukaryota > Metazoa > Mollusca > Bivalvia > Adapedonta > Solenidae > Solen > Solen grandis. The sequence goes on from CM037782.1 coordinate 22,361,639, forward strand.
AGAACGTCACTGGGTCATGATCAAAGTCATCCAAGGTCAAAGTTCAATTGTACCTTGTGATTCAAGTTATGTAAAAACATAAAGTGAACATTGGGCGTGTCCAATTTTGATTCAGGGTCATTATTTGAACAAACTTTGTTTACCGTCAGTAATTTAACCCTTTTCCTCATAGAGGAAACCATGAAAAGACCTATGCGAACAACATAAAACCAGATCAGCCTGCGAGTAAGTCGCAGGCTGATCAGGTTTTATGCTGTTCGCTGCTCCTCAGTGGTCTGGAAATGAGGACTTTATAATTAAATTTGGTAAGGTTTAACTGTGGTTTTCTGCAGATCAGGCTTTATGTGGTACCTATTGAGTGCGTCAAAGTGAGTCTATATGAGGGAAAGGGTTAAGGACATTGCTAAAGTCAAACTTTGATATAATCCAATCTTCCATTATACCTGTAGTTTACTATGCATGCACAGATCATAGATTATTCTTAATAAAATAGAACACTCTTCATGATTAAAAGTCAAAATAGAACGTTTTTAATAAAACAGAGTAAATTTCAAATATAAGAGGCTTGTGAATGGCTGAGAGACCACTAGCAAAATAGGCAAACACTAATGAAAATTTCAATGTGACATTTTCTATTATAATGTGACTATGTTACAGGGCCCCCTTAATTCTTTCCCATTCACTGCTATTTTGTTTTCTATTCAAATCCATTTTTTGTTTATTTTTTTTAGTAAATTGAAGGGTGTGGACCATTTAGTAGAAGGTAAGCATGAAGTGGGTAACCTATGTGACACGTAACAGGGTAAGTGTGAAAGGAGACCATTTACACCTATTTACAACAATAGCTTACAGACTGTGACACTCGCAAGGTACAAGCATAATTATAGAGTATCAGAGCTAAAACCAAGAGCCGATTTTAATAAGACTGATATTACAATGAACACATAAAATCTATAGTAGTCATGACATTGATGATGACTTTTGCCTAAATCTTAAGAATGCTGCCATTACCATATCAACTTTATAAACTGCTTATATTAAGCATTGGTGAAAAATAGAATTGATTGACAAAAGTGGAAGTGTAAAATAACTTAAATGACATGGGTTTACAAAAAATCAAAGATATACAGTGTCTGTACATGTTGCACATTATGCCTTATAGTGTAAATGATTCACAATTTCATAGATGCTTACTTTCTTAAAATTACTTTTTTTAATTAAAAAAAGAAAAATCAAAACTATTGTCATAAAAAAACTTTTTATACCATGTAACTCATTGAATTGTGAGGTAAATAAAAAGAAAACAATATTTATATACAACATAATTTTTGTTTGATTGTTTTATTAACATTTAGAAAGGAGATAAGAAAGCATTGCTTTTATCTTTGGGTTATCTCAGACTAGAACAATTTACCAGAAATGGTTGTGAATGCTCTGGCAGGCTATCACTCAATAATTTGAAGAGCAGACAAGACAAGTTCATGTGAGCAACAGCAGCACAGTATACCACGAATGTGGACCGGAATAGAAGACAATGAAGATGTCTTGCAATAAAAAAGTAATATACTGTGTGACCAACTTTATCCATAGCATTTCTACAAACCTACCTATTTACCAAACAATCCAGGCCAATCTCTATATAGACTCATTTAATCAAACTGGCCTCTTACTGAAACGTTTGGCACCCCTCAGGCAATATAAGGGGAAATGACAATTTAAGTCCAAAGACAGTAGAGAAGTTGATAACCTCCTTTGAGATGAGGATGCAGTGGTAGTTTCATTAATGAAAAATTGAATCATTATGAAATATAATGGGCCTATCATGTGTACATTATACTCATTATTGTTGTTGACTTATTATTGTTTATTGACTTATTATACAATAAAAATTGTATAAAAGTTTTTTTTTGTTTTTTGTGACTGTAGTCAGTAAATATTAAAAGATACTTATACTCTCATAGTTTCCTTAGATTATAATGTGCAGCATTACCATCCCACACACATCCAACACACGAGATACTAAAAACACAGAGCCCCAATGATAGAACAGAACAGAACATAATTCTATTTTCAAGACTTAAGCACATAGGCTCATCGTCACAATACAAACAAAATTACAATGCATGAAAAAGATGGTAAATATATGAATACAATAAGACATAAAATGAATAAATAGGTGAGAGTGGCATACACTACATTTTAATAATGTATCTTTTGTACATAAAAAACAAACTTTTTTTTTTTTTTTTTTTTTTTTTTTTTTTACATTTGTGCTAAATAATAACTGTACATACTTAATACGTAATGCAAAGGTAACTATACTGTTAGCCTTTCTGTATTACACATTACTTATGCAGTATTAGCTGAGTTTCTAAGTTTAAATGAATGTTTACAATAAAATGCTAATTTCTTTAATAGAGCTTATATTAGTAGAGTTAAGTAATTCAATAAATTTATGCATATTGGGTCTACATGTATAATATCTTGGAATATATTTACTTATTTAGAGAGAGAGAATGTGTATAATTATAGTTGAAATGTAATAAGTTAGTTTAGAACAGAAGGCTACCTCACATATAATTTGTTGATAACTACATTAAAAGTAGCCATTTAAAATTGTACATGTATTGGTCTTTGATTATATCTATAGTCAAGGAAACGAAGCCTAAAACAGATGATTGAGGCATAAAAATGTGTTTTTGTGATTGTAATTGTAATAGGAAAAATAGCAATATATATAAAAATAGAAATTTTTAAATCAACAATAAAATTATCTAATTATAGGTGGAACAAGAAAGTTTCAAATCAACATTTATTTGTACATACTTTTCATTAAAATGCCATGATTCCTTTTGAATTTTTTTACAAAAGAAAAAAAAAAGGAAATTAAGGTAGTTTTGGGGAAAATGTCTTTGGGGAAACCACCTGTAAAAAGGCAGTAAATCACACACACAAACAACAACAAAAAAACAACAAACAAAAAACAATTAAAGTGCAACATATTACTTAAGAAAAATAACCATATTAAGTATTCAAATATCATGGACAGAAAGTATCAAATACTGAGCTCAGAACATATATCAACTGTAGAAACCATGGTAGATTTCAGAAGATGTGTGTCCAAATTTAATAAAGAGGAAGAAGAAAGATAAAAAGAAAAATATATAAAAATATGTCAAAATTAAAGAAATACTTTAAAATTTCACACACACACACACAGATTTAACATGGTCTTCCCTTAATTATACATATATATTAATCATACATTTCATAGAATGTTAAAAATGTGGACAATAATCATCAACCTTCTGAGCCATATTATTTTATTACCCCACATCTATTAATGCCCCTGGGGGCTATGCTGGTCAGCAGATACCTGGTCAGCTTTTTATACCCCACTGGTCAGCTGGTCAGCAGTCAGCAGGTCAGCAGGCCTGGTCAGCTTTTTATACCTACCCGTTTATGGGTCACTTGGGGGCGACATGCTATTTTTGATACTGGTTGTAGAGCCAAACCGAAAGCCCGCTATATCACAAGTTACTGGTACACAAATTTAATGTGGACTAGAAGCAGTGGAGGCTGAGATCTGTTCTTGATATATTCTCTGATTAGAGTAAGACTGCACAGTCTCTCAGCCAAGGTTGACCTTTCTAAGTTGGAAAAAAATAAGAAAGCAAATATTTCTACAAGGAGTCTCATTGTTTCAACTTTAATAAGGACGAATGATCTGAGGGCCGAATCAATCATTAAAATGTAAATTTACGATGCATTCATAATAGTCACGATAATGAACATGGTTCATATGAATTTGATTAATATGAATTATAAACTAGCATCACATAATAAAATTATTGATTTAATATAAAGTGATTAATGATGAAATCAACCGCAAATGAGGCATACTTACCGAAGCCATTCCTCAGCGATGGTTGTCCCCCAATTAGCAAGAAATATGTATACAGTGTTTGTCCAGTGATTTGTGTGCCTTTACTGTGATTTGTGATGTCTAATATTAAAACACACAATCTTTAACTAAGTAATTCAATTTAGTTAAGAATCACTATATCAGCAAGTTGTACTTGTATTCTTTGAAAACACATGTGTTAACGAAAACACCGTCTTGTCCATGACTGGCAGTTATTTTTAGATATTAGTCCCACTTTGGAAAACCGTGTTTTGGCTATCGGCACGACCGTCGCACAAACACTTTTCACGATAGCATTACCCAGACGGAGATAATTATCTTGAACTCGTCAACAAATGATAGTAGAGGGATAATGGAACTTAAATCCAATAGATCTTTATTACTTGGCACTGATCGAGTACTTATTTATTTAAAATGTATTAACGAGACATTTATACCTGTAGTTATTCGTAATGTTTGAAAATACAGATATACCGATCCATTGAAACATTATAAACAAGACAAAACCATATCTTACACAAGTTTAGAAAATAAACAAGAAATATCTTTTAAAAAAGATATGCGGCGTTGATGGGTATTAAAGTAATGTAGAATGTAAAGCGTTTATATATGATGTACGAATCATGATGTACGAATCAATATTCTGTGAAACATTTCACCCAGGGCCTCTTTAATATATACTTCAGGGTCTCTTTAATAATATATATACTGTATATATAGAGAGACCCGGTTTCATCAAAGGTGCATATGTGATGCTTTCTTTCAGTTTTTTTTTTTTTTTTTGGTCTATGTTCACTTGAATAAATAAGAAACTAAAATCAACAGTAGGAATTGACACCTGTCGCATCGCATTATCTGACGGCCTTTTTCTCTGTAACATGTAAATTCCTCGTTAAATTATCTTGATCAAATCGCCATTAAACATTCAGTCAAAATTGCTGCTATCCATCCTCACTTCACGTTGATGTCCAAACAATAAAAAATAGTTTTAGCATTGGGAAATTATTAACATTCCAGTTTGGTCTGTTATATCACAGGACACCGATATTCAGTAATTTTTTTTATAAAAAGTCGACCTCTCTATATATAAATAAACATCAGGAATGCAATGCCTTCTATACCCCACTCACATCTCCAATACAGGAATAATTGTTGGGACAGCTTTACAAAGGATTTTTCTGGTCTGGACAATTAATGTGTAAGATATGTGCCCAACTTCAAAAAGAAGTGTAGTGATCTTGTCAAATTTAAATTCTTCCAATGCATGGTGACAGCCGGTCTTGCGATTGATGTTTGTAATTTACGTTAAGAAAAACAATGGAAAGAACTAATCTTCTATAAAAGTACACACTGCAATTACGTACCCAAATAACCACTTAATTTGATCCGCAGAACTTCGTGTCGATAAGCCACACTAACCACAAGACAGTCGTGCCGGTAGACACATAGCTATTTTAAGAGAGTAAAACCCACAGAGTAATAATCAAAGCGCTGGAAGGCTGTGAAGCGAACAGAACGAAAGAAATCAAAGCGCTTAGAAAACATGGTTTTTAGACTGCATGCGCAAATGCGCATGCGCAAGCAGTCTTTAGAACCACATTCTCAGGTCGATTGACGACAGCTGGCACGTCAATTTTAACATTTCGTAGTATTACTACGCAGAAGAAGTTCTGAGGTTAAAATAGTTCATATTGAAACCTGTCGGTTAAGAGAGGAAACTCCAATATTTTCAAAATTTCGTTCAGCACTAGACAAAATGTAATTATCTATTCAGTATATTCGCTACAGTATTTTATTTAGAACATGTAACGTAAGCAGCATCTGTCAAGTTAGGTCTACTTTTGGTATACCGAATGTAATTGTAGAATTACCGAAATCATATTGATACCGCCAAAATAAAAGCCACAAAAGCATAAATTTCATCAGAACTTTAAAAAAAACATATGACACAATTTGAATCAAACGTGTGATAAAATCTCGAAGCTTTATTCATCTTTGATGAAAGTTTTTAGTTAAAGATGCATAGCTATAAAGTAAGAAGTGCATTTCGGTTTTTCTTGTATACATTTCGGTTTTCTTGTTTTTCGTCATTTCTAATATCTACCACCCCACCAACTACGTTGATAGCGAA
>CM037782.1:22367794-22417794 GCA_021229015.1 Solen grandis
ATCGTTCTTTTTTATTTAAAACACCAGAATTAAGTCAAAGACACATACACGCAGAAAACATCATATAGATATTCTTGAAATTTAATTACCCTATTTCGAAAAAGTATTTTTAAACACCATTGAAATTATCATTTTAGTGATTCTTTGAAAAACATCCTGTAATTCATACTTCTCATGCCATTTTACTTTGGTTCACAACAAATAAACCGTTAAAACAAATTTGCTAACCATAATATCAGGCTCTCGTCTCTCAGCCTTCTTTTTGGAGAGACGCCACAGGGATGGCATCTGGTAGATGAAACATACTTTGTCAATCATATCACTCAACTCACGCTCGTATTTTCAACAAGAGGTGACCGTTTTATGTGCTTCAGGATCGACCTTGATGGCTTCAGCACCGGACTCCCAGGTTGTTTGGACGTTTTCTTATTGTCATCCGATTCTTTTTCGCCATCCGTGTCCGTATCGCTAGTCATGTCTTTGAGAATACTTTGAAATATATCGGACCCATTAGGCAGCTCGTCTCTCTCGATGTTGAGGGTCACAGGCGTGGAGGACCTGCTGTCGTCTGATTCAAACTCGATCTCATCGCAGATGCTCCGGAAGCGGACACTTCTCCTTAGCGTCCGCGGCGTCACTGTAGCCTCCAAGTCGGCGTCCAACGTTTTACTTGTCTTCGATGCATCGCACTGTTCGTTTGCTTTGCTCTTCCTTGATTGTTTCCGCTTATTTGATGGTGGGTGCATGCTATGTATTCGATAACAGTTGTGTTCAATCACAGCACGTTCTGATAAATCTGAGATATCAAAAATCTTGTCCGGTTTATGATCTTCAAACTTCTGCCGCAACAAGGACAACAGTTACTCCTCTATATGAATCTATGGCACGTTTACCTGTTGTATATCACAGAAGTCGACTTTGTCCCACCCAAAGCCGTGAGGCACTGACAAATCTCCAACACCAGCACCTTTTATTGCTATAGCGGACCCTACGTTTGTTTGTATATCTATCCAATTAACGCCGGGTGTTCGTCCCCCGCTCCTTCATCGGTAGCCCAGTCGCGAAAACCCATATTAATAAACTATCTGAACTTACCCAAATGCTCCTTTAATACTTTATTGCACTGTTCGGTCTGGCCGTTAAAATGTTTGAAGTTATCTCGTTCCAATAGTACGCTATGTTTGATTGTCAATATATTGATAAACGGGAAGAGTCAATATGGTTATTGCTTTGTCAAACATGTTTATTTGTCTTTGTCAACGTTTTTCACCATCACAGTTTCGCAAGATTTAAGGGTATAAAAGATGCCGCTGTGTTTAAAGGATTTACGTGCACACTGCACAGTAAACATGCCTCATCCATCTTACACTTAAACTGTTATAAATAACAGTATAGGTATATTAATAAATTATGATGAGAATAATATATCGGGCTATCGCAATCTAGATATATAAGTAGATGGCAAGATCAAAATGCACATAACCCACAGCTCTGAAGTTAAATGTTTTCACTTGCAAATCAAAGAATGCATTTTTATTTCCGACGATAAAAAATGGTTCCTGTGCTCTGGGTTCATCCAGAAATATCAAATATGAGTCAGACATATTTACACAGGCTCTACCTCAACCTATTCTATTTTTATAATCTGATATGTTGCTATTTTTATAAAGGATGTAAGAGGCTACGAATAAAAAGAAATTTGCACACCGAGTTTATTCTTATAAATATCAATTGAACTTTAATCAAAATATGCCATGGCAATCAACTTTTATAACATAAAAGAAATCAATTGAATCATTTCAATGTTTTAAACGAACTGGCCAGTTGAAAAGTAATTGCACATATTAAAACCTTGTCATGAGACATTAAGAAATAATCAAAACGTAAGTTTTAAAAACTTAAGTCTTTAGATTTAATGAAATTTCAATGATTTTATTCCTTCCTCTTAAGGTGCAAACTTAACAGAAGTGGTCTAGCTTAGCATAACTTAAAGTACAGATCACAAAATCTTGGGGTCATTGACGACGACATAAACAAATTTGTTTGCTATGTAAACTGTGCCACTTAGAGACCATTGTTTGTATTGAACTTTTGTTTTAACGTAGTAAAAATAGCTGTGATATATTCTGAGTTAACTTTGTACTCCCAGTTTAACGAAAAGTACATTATGAACATGAAACATAGACAGTTTGGTAGACTTTCCAGTATTATTTTTTGACAATCACCTTTATATGCTACACTTGTTACTCAATTATAATGACTTTTAGCATATAAAATTACAAAATAGAAAATTTCGACAATAGCGGGGCTTGCAGACGCGCTCTTGTGTGTGTAACATTGCAAACAAAAATAAATATAAATCTGTAAAATGAAAGAATAAAAAATAAATGAATTAATGAGATGTCTCATATTTGAATATGAAATAAGGAGATCATAATATTTCATTTCTGGTGTTAATAAAGAAGTAATGTACTTAAAGGTGTTATTCAGTAAAACAATTCATATACCACAAAATCATCAGCAATTGAAACAAAATGTTGTGAATTCAGGAACTGTTTATGTGCTTAATCTTTATTTCAGTTACAATTTTTACGAAAGAACTTCCGACAACTTAAATAAATCGCTCTCGATGTATATGTCGCGAATGGTGCCATATGTAGCCATTAGTGTTGGAGAAAAGGAATTGCCCGTGGAAATCTGAGGACAATTTTGTTGTTTGCTTGTTTTATCATTATTATTTTAGGATGATTTCTTTCTCATGTGAGTTTGTTTGCTTTGGTTCAGCGTCCTATCGACAAAATTTCAGTCATTTTGGGATTTTTTTGTTTATGGAGATATATAGGAGACATATATAGAACAACCACTCCACAATATGACGCTAAAGTCTGGAACCTGGAATTCCCTTATGTGCAGATCGCAAAGAGCAATATATATATACACACAATAATAAAGGATCTATTTCCTGTCCTGTTATATACTATACCACTGTTTAGGATCTTGGAGTGTCGCAGCCGGGGATCGAGTCCATGACCGTCTCTTCTTACCACTCGGCAACAAGAGCCGATTCTGGTGCGAGTAATTAGTTAGGATCTAGAATATAATCTTTGTCCTGATTGCTTGGCTGCCTTTAAATGAGTGTACGTATGCACGTGTACTCAATACACGCCCGTTCAATAGTGTCTGTAGAACACTTCCTTGTCTTGTCAACAATAGATATGTCAATCCCTGCTTTTCACGAGAAACCAAAAAGGTTATGATCAAGAAGTATGACTAAAGTTATGAAATGCTGAAAGGTTAACGCACCCAAACATTGATTTTGGATTACAGGAAATCTCCTCTCAACAGAAACCAAGATATGAGTCTCCCAAGTGGGACTTACATTATCTTACTTCAGACCCTCCCTGGGGTTGGGGTCAGGCCACGTGCACTTTGAAAATCTTCCTGGTGTATGGAGCGCCCGTCCCGGGAGTGGGAAATCGCGGATTTGATTCACAGCTTCGCTATTAATGGGTCTCTTAATTTCAAGTCGACCAAAATTGTAAGTTGTCTACGGAATGGTATATCTCTGAGGTAGCAACCGTAGCACTATACAATGTACATGCTCGTGAAGGCAGAAGTTCTGAAGTAAGCGGTATAGAGCTAGTGGAACTTTAAATGCAAACAATCAAACTACAAAAAATGAGGAAAATAATTGGACGGGAAAAATATCCCATCACCTCTTTTATTTATTGCTCTCAAGACGCGATATGACAAATTTTCAATTACATGCACATTAAACTGTCAAGTTTTTGTATCCTTGTAGTGTGATCGCTGATTACGCTAGTTTGTAAACATTTAATGTGTTTATCATTCGTGTTTATGATCAATGCATCAATAACTGAATTTATTATAACAGGACAGAAAATAGATCATTGTCGGGCACCCATGACTACCTAAACGAAATGAGTCGCTCGTGTCGCTCGTTGGTTTCCGACGCTATTTTGAACGAAAGGTTTTTCATGCAAACAAACATTTTAATTAACAAAACACATACGTCACTGAAATAACAAAGTCTCTAATAAAGAGGATTAAATAATATGAAGGGTTGCCTCGCCCTCCCAATGTTGGTCCTGATTTAAAACCCACAAGCCTCACAATTAGGAACGGAAAATAAACGAAGGAGTGATTTTAATGAGAGGTCCATTTAATCCCAATACAAATGGCAGATTCCGTGATAGGTCACCGCAGACGACAGAAAGGCTGAGGAAATCAAACCCACGACGATAATGAGTATCAGCATATCGTCAAAAAGGCAAATTCAACGAACCGAATATACTTTGTCAATAACAGCGATTATTTTTTGTTTCATAACAAGTCATTCATTAAATTTAGATAGCGAATTAAAGTACGAGATCGCAAGAGGTATTAATGATTTGAAAGGCTTCAATGGGCGACTCGGCGCCGGGGTTTGTATGACTTATTCGATGTAAGTTGTTATTTGTTTGATATAGGTGTTTGACTTGGATTTTATATAAAAAAAATTGAAAGAGCCAAATACTTCAGTGTTTATTTAGAAAGCAAAGAACCTCTTTTACCATAAGAGCTTACTATAGATTGGTCAGGGTCAGGGTGTGTTAGGTCGACACAATAAAGGATGGAGCAAGGGCAAGAAGATGATTTTATTAATTTTTTTTAGAAAGCCAGTAGTAACGAAAACAAAAGGATCATATATTTCACAATGAGCGGTGTTTAGAGCTACTGTTGCGTGTGCATGACATTTTCACTTTCTAAGAGAAGAACTGTAACCTCATAACGTTGTTCAACCCGTATCGGTTCAATTTCTCGCAAGTAAGTATTGGTACGACGAGGGTAAACCATTCTGTTACCCGCCAATGTTCGGCACCTTCCTGTGCTATTGCTAATGGGTTGCAAAACATAACTATACAGCAGATCAAAGCTGCGTGTGTTTATTTGAATACCACAACATACCGCAATATTTGTCAAAAATAGCTTCTTTTTAATCAACGCCATCAAGTTAAAAGTCATCATGCACGTACATGTCCGTGACAATGGGTCTCTTTGTATTGCTTTATGAAGTATGAGCACAAATTATACCCGCTCTTACGTGTGCTCGATAAGTATAATTTTAAGCTTTAAATAAAATATGGTCAATTATATAAAATATATAATATCAGCTGATTTTAGTATTTAATTATGAGCTTGAAGTTGGGCTTATTAATTTTCGAGATTTGATAAAATTTTCATATCTTGAATTGCATCTCAAAGTTATTGCTGTTTCGTCTTTCTGAAAATAATTAGGAATTAATTATTCCATTTAATTACTAGGATATATTATGAAAAAATAATCTAAGCGCAACAAGTTCCGGTGTAACCATGCCTTTAGTTAATTTGTGACGAGTGAATGTTACAATGTTAAGAGTAAATTAGTTATAATTATGCTGAAAGTAAAATGAAACGCAGGTTAACAACGATATTATCACCTGTCTTGTTGTTTACCCCCTACTTTTTCAAGCATCCCGCTTGTCTATACATGTATAGCTATACATGTATAAGTAAGTAAGTAAGTAAGTAAGTAAGTAAGTAAGTAAGTAAGTAAGTAAGTAAGTAAGTAAGTAAGTTATTTATTATAGTGACATGTGCATACAAATATACAATATACAATACAGATGGTAATAATAATGGCACCCGGCCCAATGGGCCTATATGTCACCTAAACAGACAGTGTCAAATTTTTAACAGAACTACCGGTATATATACAAATATAATATCACGTTGTATAATAGGTAAACGATATCACAGAGTTGAAAACAAAAAATTAATTTATTAAAATTGTAATTTAATATTATATATATATAATATTTATATATATATATGTATGTATATATATATATATATATATATATATATATATATATATATATATATATATATATATATATATATACACATATATATATATGATCAGCCGTCCAATACATACAAATATAAACCCAACGTATTTTTTTCTCTTCAGTATATATATGATTAATGGCCGACCGGTTTTATCCATACAAGTTACATACATAAATAATCCTACTGAAGTTTAATCCTTAAGACTTCAAATCAGCAAAAACTAAACAAAGCAATATGTTTGTTGATCTTAAATCTGCTAACCCTAACCCTAAAATGAAACATTATCATTGACGTTTAGCCAACCGCCGGAGTTTATTATAATGCATGCTCATAATTAACGTATAATTAGACACCGTGTTTTTTGTTTACCATCAATGTTCTTTAATTGATAGCGATACGGGTTTGTCACATAAGTACGTGACGTCACGATATGAATTTAGAATGAAGGACATGCTATCTAGATTTGAAACACTGATTGTTTTTATTAAGATCAACACCAAATGGTCGGAGATCAGAATGGCATATTTGTGTTCAGAAAATAGTTGATATTTATAAAGCTGAATTCTATCTCCGAAAAACAAGAGATGATTGGAACTGGATAGTTTATTACAAGTAGACAACTATACGTCGGGTTGCTTAATATGTGACGGACCTCATTGTATGAATACCACATAAACACTACAAAACGGGACCTTTTATTAATACACCTCGTTTATTATCTGTTTTCAAATGGATTTTATTTCTCATGATTATTTTATTAAACCATTTTCAGTGTAAGAAACAATGCTTACAATATTAATTATGTAAAGGTCTTTCCGAAAGGCAGGCATATGTCAAGAAGTCTATATTCTGACACTTTTGATTTGAAAACAAGGATGAAACAACACCCGAGAAGAGCAAACTTTTTGAAAGCAACGTCGGTTTCCATAGAAATAACACCAGCAACGGAACCAGGCCATGCACGTGGGCCCCGTGCAAACAGAAGAAGGGGGTCTATCAACTTGCCGGGTACGGATTTTTCGCATATATTTTTCTTGAACGTGAAATATAAATGTTGGCATTAGTTATATCGAATCATCAGACTCGTTCAATTCTACATTTTGTTTCCTGAATTCTCTAAATTTAAATGATTAAATTTGATTAATAACAAAATATAAATCTAAACATAATTCATATGCTAGTGGTCACCCCTTAATAAATAATAACCGTGATAAGTAGTACATATAGAAAAGGTCAGTTTTTTGTTTCAAATATTTTTTATAGACAGTAACTCAATGTAACACATGCACTTTTTATGTTCGTCATGAATCGGTATTCGATAGGAAATAAAAATCTGCATATAGGGCACTTTTTTTTAAAAGCCACTTTAGTTTATTATGTTTTAATTAGCAAAACAATATCACCTCTAATTTCCAGCCACCTCTAAGCAAGGTACAGTTAAAAGTTTACTTTGTTTTCCGGGGAAAAAAAATGCAGAATATTTTTGATATTGTTTGCTTGTGTATTTAGGTTTAACAAATTAACATGTCACTGATAATACTTCAGTCATTTGGCGGTATTTCTGTAATAGTGCTGCCTCACTGCGGTGATGTGGCCTGACACCTAATCACAATTTTCTGACACTGTGCCCACAAGTCCGAACCCACGGCCCCCTGGTTACGGGGCAGATAATCTTACCACAAGGTGACACATCGGGATCACTTTCCGTCGTCTGTCTGTCCGTCCGTCACGCTTCAGCAGGTAACACATGTGTTCCAGAGAACACTCTTGTATTCTTGATGGAGGTAGAGATGTCATACAACAAAATCCACGTGTGACACTTTCATTGCAATTCATTTATGTTAAAATGTCATTGTACCCAAATTACATACTATAGACATATACTTAGGTTTCTCTCATGCATATTCATCAGTTTATTTCAGCATAACAGTATGTTTCCTTTTCCATTATATGACGCCAATTTGTATTTAAGAATATGACTTGACGTGCGTACGAGTTCCACGTGCGATCTACCATGTTTTTGTTTTATAATGAACATTTCATTATTTGGCGGGTCTTGTTCACTAGACCGATTATCAACTATCGATCTATAAATAGGTTATTTCAGCAAATGCTAAACATTGGTTGGTCAAGTACTTTGCGTATTGTAAGGTCATAAAAAGGTCATAAAAGACATTCGCCTCCGAGCAGGTTTCAACTCACTCCATATACACGTATTTCTATTCAAGATTTATTATAGCCATACCGCATGAATGTTAAAGATTGAAATAAAAGAAAAAAAAAACCTAACATAGTTAGGGCATGTTTATTTCACCTGCAGGCCCTAATGATATAAATGACACAATCATAATATCTTAAATCAGCTATATATTGTGCACGTCAATTGATACCCAATTAAACCTTGGCAGACGACATGTTGTCGGATCATAAATCCTTCCATATTGATAATCAGGTCATGTTTGGCCTCTAAGGCAATCATAAATTACCTGGTTCTATTCTAATGTCCAAGACATAAAGCGTGTTTTGTTATTATGCCAATTCTTAAAAAAAAAAAAAAAAAAAAAAAAAAAAAAAAAAAAAAAATCCGTTACTGTATATTAATTAGAGCGTCCGCCCCGGAATTGGAAATTCGTGGATTAGCTCCCCGAAAGTCCTAAAAATGGTACTGTTATAGCTCCCTTGCTTGCCTCTCAGCATAAAAGGGTAGTTCCAGGACCGGTGTCAGGATAATGTGACTTGGTGTGGTATCATTCCACATGTCTACGGCGTGATATCTAAGTGTGACTGCACTATATCTGTTAAAGGTTCCCCAAATGACTGAAATACTGTCGAAGGGACGTTAAACCCAAACAAACAACACATAAAACGAAATCAAACAGACTTAACATAGTACAAGTTATAGTAAACACAACTAATAATTAACTACGGTAAAACCTCTCTTTGAAGACAACCACCGGTTCCATCAAAAATTGGTCTTAATAGCGAGGTGGTCTTAATAGGGCATGTTACCGATTAGAACAGGACTATTATTTATTTGGTTCCAAAATGAGTGATCTTAATAGCGAGGTGGTTTTAATTCCGAGGTGGTCTTAAAGGAGTTTTTACTGTAGTGTTTCTCAAAGGTGATTAAAGTTGCCGATTCAAGTTGATTTATCATCACTTGATAACCAACCATAGCCTAGAATTTGCATCTGAGGAAGCCCTCCCGCTGTACGGTAGCTCAGTGGTTCAACCCGTGTGCCTCTGTGCATTCAAGCCTACCGAACCTGTAGGTGGAGCAATTCAAAGAAACGAACGTTATTGTCAATTATGTGACAGTCTTGATATTGAAGACGAATTTCATTTTGTATTCAAATGTCCATGTTTTGAAGAAATACGAAAGAAATGTATAGCAAAATACTTTTACAATAATGCTAGTACATTGTATGTTCAAATTTATAGTCATTGCAATTTTTCGTTTATTTATATAAGTCAATGCAGTTTGATTGTTTGAATCTTTACATTTATCAATATTATACTATTGAGTCTTTATATATGGAATGTCAATCCCTTTTTTTGCGTAACTGTTTATTATATGTTTATATATATGTTTTCATAGTGAAATGTTTGACTGTACAAGTTAAATAAAATATATGTTCTGTAATGAGCTGGACGTCTTGAATCGAGAATTCTTAACATGCACGCGACTTATAGCCACGTGTATACTTTTTTAACATTGATGTATGTATAAAACTGACCAGAACACGTGTCTTATTGACTTGTAAATATTACACCGTCAAATGATATATATGCACTGTAACATTTTAATTCTTATTAATGTAGTCTAACTTACTCGAATAATTAATAATAATTTAGATAATGTATGCACAGTCAGATACGAATGGCATGATTATGTAACTAACATAACTACTTCTATTACTATCACCACCACAATTACTGCTACCGCTACCATCACTAATTGCTACTTCTACCACCTCACCACCAGCATGACTACAACAACAACAACAACTACAACTACTACTTCTACTACTACTACTACTTAACACCATCAACAGCAATCACTGCTGCTGTAGCTTATACTCCATGACCGCTAAAATTAGCACAGATATTATATTCATTTCCTGCCACAATACTACATGTGTACAATTACTATTTCTACTTCTTACTTAGGATCACTTCAACTACTACAAACATTTATTCCTGCTTTTATAGGGACGCTATATACACTGCGAATATGAAGTCTCCGTTATATATCTACTTTACCTGTGATTACATTTAAGAAACAAGAGCTTGTGCATTTATTTATTAATTAAATGATTTGTTTTGTAACACTATTGCTCTATTTTCTTCTTATATTTCTTTAGTCCTTCACGAAGATGTTGGCCCGATAAATATAACAGAGGAATGCCTCACACCACGTAACTCTCTCTCTGGATTTCTAAGGGTCGATACTGCAACAGATTTCGCTAGCGGGAAAGATGGCGCCAAAACACATAAAAGAGCACAAAGTGCGTGTATTCACAGGAGAAAAAAGGACTTCGACATTGCTAGCCACCTTCTCCAAGTGCCCCAGAAATCCGCACTTAAGACAAAGAGTCTTGACAATATTCATGTTCAACCGGCACATGTCACATTTAATCTCGAAGATAATGAGGAAGATAACTCTGATTCAGACTCACTTTCAAACTCAGAAAGGAGTGCTTCCCCTTTCGACTCGATAGACCGTGGCGATATGCCGTGTGGTTCCTCGTTCTTCCAACAGGTTATGAACGAAATGCTGTCAGAGTCGGAATCCAGTAAGTCAGAATCTGGTGAAAGTACGGATGAGCGTGGAAATGAAAACGAGGTTGAAGAAAGAAAACGACCGAAACCTAAAAGAAAAAGTCTCAGAAGTAGAACTTTCCAGAGAAATATTGCACGCCAAAGGGCTTTACATTCATAATTTTGTGAGATCTATTTATTTGCCTAGCAATACTCATTTCGTAATACTGATATATTTAATTTTTGTGTCACTGTACTTGAGTAAGTTTATTATTAGGACATTGTATGTAACACACCTGGTGCGTATTTCTAATTTTGATATTTTGACATTAACAGTTGATGGTTTCATAATGTCTACATGCTGAATAAAATGAATAATAGTAAAACAGAATATAAAAAATGTACGAAGCATTCGATTAATTTCAGTTATCGACACGTGACTTTGGATCCGACGTTTGTTGGTTCGAAACCCGTCAGGGGCAAAGGTTTCTCATAATCTCCCAAGATGCAAAGTGCTGGTCCATCGAATTGAACCATCTAGAGGGGTTTACATTAGTTTTGTAAAACTTGTTTACCATTCGTTGTAAAATAATAATAATAATAATAATAATAATAATAATTATTATTATTATTATTATTATTATTAATTTTTTTTTTTTATTATTATTATTATAAAAAAAACATAAACACTTTCATGGACAGAAATTTTTTGCATCTGCTGTAAAATCATTATTTTTTGTCTACATTTAATTTCGTGGAGGTAGTTATTATATATTTTTTTGTGGGTTAATGTATGCGGATCCATGTTCTAGCACTAAAAGGTTTTTGGTATTAAACAAAACAAAACAGTTCACGAAAATTACTCCCTCTCATTGAAGTTTTACGATTTTTCCATACATCCCTTATATTTGATACGTAGATTTCAAATACCTTTACCTTCTTAACCTTGCAATTAGTTGAACAAAAAAAAGTCTGAATATATAAAATGTAATATATGATGTGTTCAGAGCTGTATCTATTTTTTTCATGATTTTCACCTTATACTTAAAACTTAAAAAAAAATGTAAAGATAAATTGAAAAATACTCTATAGCCTTATGAAACATTCACATGATTGATAACCGATGTATGTAGATATAAAATTCCATAAAGCTATGGACTGACATTAGAATCTTAAAGGTATTCAAATCGGAACAGATGTTCCTAAAATTAATATGACTGCAGCAAATGTTTTTCGTTTCATACTGCTAAACCTGGCTAAGGTTTTTAGTTTTGTGTGACGTTAGTCACACCAACTAAAGAACTACGCATTTAACCCAGGTTCTCGTAGATTTAAAACCGAATAAACTCTCAATAGTGTAAATATGATCGAACAATTGTATATATCTCTACAACATAAGTATACTAGAATGAAGCAAAAATGATGAAAAATCAATGCTGTGTCAAAAATAAATTCTTACAGGCTACAAAAATCGCATGTGACATGAAAACGTTATAGGACTTATTTTTCTATGCTGTTGTAACTGCAATTGAATGATGTGACGTGATCACTTTACCATGCGCACGAATATAATTTGTCTCGATGAAAAGGTGGCTCGCAAATAAATTTGAGAGTAAATGTGCAGCATTCGGTCATTTTATGCTGTTGCAAAAACCCATGTGAAGTCCAAAACAAATCATTGTAACATAATAAAAATCACATTAATCTGTCGACCTCATATATCTCCAAGGATTATTTCTTGCACTAAAAAATGACTGAAACCTGCAGTGCGTTCAGTTACGCGAACAAAAGCGAACGTTCGAGAAAATTTTGAGGGTTCGCGTTACTGAACGATTTGTTCGTCACGAACGTTCGGACCAATCGCGAACGTACTTTTGACATAGCTCACTCAGCGAACAAAATGGCGGAAAGGTAAACAAAAAACAGACGATAATTTTGATATTTTTTTTAAATGTCTGCAGCCATCTGGAATTGTTCCGGTGCGTTCAATAAGCTAACCCGTGATGACGAACGTTCTCCGTGTGAACGTTCGCATAAATGAACGCAGGGCAGTATATCTACTATCCGAAATGAGTTCGGGGCCTCTGACCTGTGCAGAAAATTTGCATAATTACTTCAATCTATGACTAGAGACTGTTGTAGATAAGGTACTGAATGAATACAAATCAAAGCTCTGATAGCACTGACAGGAATGCCTCATTTCATCTGTTTATCAAAGTAAATGTAATTATTGGTGGTCGACTTGCAGCTCTTCAAGCACTCTTTCATTTGAGACACACACATGCAACTTCAGTGCCTTCAGCGCTTTGATTATTTAACTCTCTCTGGAATCCTCCGAATAGTTTTCGTGATTTTCAAATTCTCTCTCCCGACAATGCCAGTCAATAACCTGAGTTACGTCGCTTTGCTTAGGTATCTTGTCACTACAAATTGTGATTCAAGCAGGGGAGAAGTTTAGTTCAATCTGTACTAGCGATCACCTGTACATATAGCAAGCAATTTATTTCAAGCAACCAGCATAAAGAATCCTTATTACATACTATGTTATATACCTAACCTTCTTCTTTCAGCCACTTAGCTAAGCAGCCACTATTTCAGGTCAAGACATTATATTTATTTTCGTATATTTATATATTTATGTGTTTTCAGGCCACAAAAAAGAGAGTTTATGAATAATATTCAGAATAATAATATCATTTAAATATTTCAACGGTGTATGACTGGCTCAAAGGATTTAAATACTTTGAAAGGACTTGACAGTGAGATGCTGTTATAGGATAATAACTTAATGATCAAAAAGTTATTCGATGTACTTATGTGATACCCCCACCCACTTTTGTGTAACTCTCTTCCTATTCTTCGCATTGGTATAGACATACATTTACTCAGGGTCGTTCTTGCCGGCCCGGTTCCTGATACGGCTTTAATTGCTGAACTGTGTTGTGCGTTTCTCCTTGCCTGTTTTTACATGACGACATGAAAAAAATATATATTTATATACGATGTGTCTCTCGCCTTTTCTTGCAACTGTCTTTGATAATGATTATGGCAGATGTCATAATGGTTTCCGATATTTAAAAATAGTTTTAGGTTTTATCTGCGAAGTGTTTTATTGTACTTACACAAACTCAGGTATACACGGACTTGCCGTTTTTCATATTTAAACCTTTTCTACTACTAATAATAACAAATATGGGAACACAGGTTATAAATAAAACAGATTACACCAAATTATTATTTAAACATTTTGTATTACTGTAAATGTAATATTATATTGCTGTAAATGTAGATCTTCGATTTAGTAAACCAGTAGAGCAGCAAAATGGATATAACACCATTACCCCACAATGACAACAATAGTGCAATTTAGAAATAGATATAGCGAGGAGAGACTCTATGAGAGAGAGAGAGAGAGGGAGAGAGAGAGGGAGAGAGAAGGCTTAATACATATAAAGATTATAGATTCCAGTATAATCAATACTCCCACCAGCCGTTTTCCATTGCATTTATTTGTACTTTATAAATCTATATGTTTTTGTGCTGCTAATGTTTCCTACTACGGTAGGACTTATGCATTTGTAAATAAAAGTTAAAGTAAAGTAAAAGTAAAGTCCATCGGCCCTGTGTCAAAAGTTTTCTTTTGGTTTACTGCTAACTACATTTGTATTAAAAGCATAAGGTGGCCAGATAGCGTGCAGTCCATTCAAATGAATTCATTTAGTGATATTTTTTCAAAGACTATGCAATTTTAAAGAATGCTAATCTAACAGTGTATGCATATAATTTTCCTGTTTATAATTATATATGTAGATATGTAAAACCTTTCATTCCTCTCAATGTATTCATAGATTGTTTATATGTTTACACCTGATGAATACAAAGAGAAATATCCTGATGAGAAAAAGAAGCCAGACTAACGCAGTGATATGAACTGTTCACGTCCTTAATGAACTACACCCACTTCAATTTTTCATTTCTGTATTTGTACTTTATTTAAACCAACTTGTATGGTCACATATTTATTATTCCTAATGAATTCAGGGAGGTGTGAATATTGGAAATTTACAAATTTAAGAGATTTCTTCTTGACAATACAGCATTATTTATAGACATAAATAGACATAACACATCCTTTTGAAAGTATAAACGATATATTCTCATCATCTTGAATGAACTTCAGTAATGCATACAGAAAGCGATAGTATACCACTGCGTTATTGCGATGCTTAATCATTATTATTACACCAGAGAGAAGGAGGTTTTGTACTTCACCACATTTGATAAGGTTACAAAATTGATTTATTTCGTACATGCACATGTTTATTTTTCATTTTTTTTTTTTTATTTATATTTTTACGAATTATATAAAGACTGGGTGTTGGGAATGATCTGACCGGGAGATAACGATGAATATTAAAATTGCAGACAAGGGTACGACTAAACAACAGCCGCTAATAAAGTAGTCCATTTATCCATCTATTTTTCCTGAAACATACAAACAAATAAACGGACGGAGAGAGAGAGAGAGAGAGTGTGTGTGTGAGAGAGAGAGAGAGAGAGAGAGAAAGTTATATACAAAGTGGTATGTAACTGTAATTTGGTTTATGGAATGATAGATAGAGTGATATATAAATGGATCGAAAAAGTGAAAGATAGAGTGATAAATAAAAGGATCGATAAAGTGATAGATAGAGTGATAGATAAAAGGATCGATAAAGTGATAGATAGAGTGATAGATAAAAGGATCGATAAAGTGATAGATAGATGATAGATAAAAGGATCGATAAAGTGATAGATAGAGTTATAGTTAACAACGTTAACCAGACCGTCAGATTTCCTATATGTTTAAACATAGTCACGTTTCCTTTTATGAAATATAAATAAATTTAGAAGTAAAAAAGAAAATAATAAATAAAAAATGAATAAATAAAAATAGATAAAATAAATATGATTTATGTTTTAGACGCTGTGATGAGCGTCAAGTGTTATTCGAATCTTTTTTTTTTTTCTTTATTACAAAATCAAAAGCTGATAACGCCATGTGCTATTCATTTTAATCATACCTAATCTTACATCACAATGAATAAAAAGAGTCACAAAAAAAAAGAGACCTACTAGCCAAAATACAGTACCCACAACGCGTTTGAAGTACCTATTATTGTATTTCCAATCAAAGATTTTTTTTTTTCTAAAGCGTGGAAAAATAAAACCCGATCATATTCAAGCATTCGTCAGATAAAGTTAGAGTACGCTTTCCCCTGGCTTAAGATTCAAAGAATATCATGGAAATTGCGAGGGATTGGTTCAAAAAGTTATATATAATGGACGCCTACTCTAAGATGTTTACAGACCGTGCGGACCGTTAAACACATTAGGAAATATGAGGGCTTGATCGAGGTTGATTCAGGAACTTGGCAATTATGCATGGATATTGAACATCAAGCGTACGTTTTACTTTTAATTTAATCAAATTTTCAATAACTCGTATACGTTTAACCATTTAAATACGAAGTATTGAACGATACAGCGGGAATTTATTTAATACAAGGCTGTTATAACCTGTGAACAATTTACAGTTTTCGACTTTTCTGAAATACGAATATGCGAGCTTAACTTTTTCTTTTCGGCTAACGCATTTTATACAAAGCATTGAATGGAACAATAACTTGCTCATTTACCATGTCTCGGATTACGTGAATTCATATCATCACATAAAGGGAATAGATATATTTTTACCCGCAGACGTTATAAAAAGTTCAAGATTTAATTTATTTGAGAGCCGAGTACGGATCTAGTTACGTGTATAACTTATCCATATTGATAAATATACAGACCGGATGTTGAACAGATTTCGTGTTTTGATTATCATTTATCCAGAATGTAAAATGTGTACTTCGGATAATTGAATTTATTCATGATAATGGAATAGACTGGATCTTTCAGAATATTTTAGAGGGATTTTTATTTCAACCATGTCTTCTGATCAAAATATAAGAGAAGAATTTCAGACGGAAGGACTTGTGGAATATAACGCTAAAACTTTGGGAAAAAATGAAAATGCTGGTCGGAGGCGACAGCTTGGGATTATGCCTGCCAGTTCTGAAGATTTCCAGAGGGTAATGTTTGAGATGGCTGAATCTACAGACGACATGCCTGACGGGTTCGTACAGAAACAAACAGCGAATGTGCGAAACGCTAATGGTACTAAGATATCCAAAAGCCATTCTGACACGGACGTGCAATCCGTCTCAAGTGAATCTCCGCGGTATTTGTCCTGCAAAAGATACCCATGGGTGTGTGTCCGAAACAACTGTACTCACAAACATGAATATTGTGTCTGGTACACTCCAGGCGGGAAACCGCCGGAAGTTTCCAAGAAACAAGACGACCAGGACGTTCCGCCGGAAGATGCAAGCTCGGAAGCTGAATTTTTGACACTTTGGTGGCTTTTTGAACCCACAACCTCCGGTTCAAAGTTATTGTAGCAAATACATTAGTATATAACGATGAAACGTTTAACTTATGCATGTAATGTTAGTTATTGCTATGAAATTCATTTGCACCAATTTTTGACAATTAACACACATAATTGTTATGATGATATAAATTATTAGCTATACCCGACAGTATAGATGCATTTTAATACCCGCAATACCTGGGTGAAAATAAAGGAGTTGTTCTGTTCTGTTCTGTTCAATAAAATGAAAATGCAGAATTATAATGTATTAGTGTATGTGTAAGCACATGGTAACACATGGCTTTGAATATTCAGGAAATGTGTTAACAAACGGTTACTCCTGTAAGAAAAACAAACAAAAGAAAAACAAAAAAAAACGGGATGTTAAATTTTACTAAGCGTCACGCGTATACATATAGCTTCATACAACATCCATGATTTTCAGTCTCTTATAGCATTGATGACGGTCAATTAATGCATCACTTGAGATTATCGAAGCAAAAAATTAAATATTTATTAAAGACAATTTAATGGCAATTAAAACACTGATAATATTTAATTATTATTTAATCGTTAAAAACACATTTCCGGTCATGTTTTTATAAACCGGATAACAGATACACGTATATTAGTTAGATATTTGTCGACAACAATATATGAATGTTGTCTTTTGATAATATTGATTGTTAGGTAAACATTTGATTGACTCATTTGATATCTAGTATCGTTTACAGTTAACTTTGTCTTCACGGTCACCTCACCTACCGGCCAACCTGTTTTAATCAGCCACATTTATCATTCCGAAAAGGAAAAAATACACAGTTGAACCCAAATGGAGAACCACTTGCACTTAGCAGCCAATTAACTTTATTTTTTCCTTAATTGACCGGTTAAAAGAGAGCTGATTACATGCATTCTTAATCATATGCTTTATACGATGATGTTAAATGCCTTTCGTGTTAGAAAGAGTGATGAATATTTTTACTGAAATCTGATATATAGAGTAGAAATAGGTTCAAGGCTTTTTATCGTATTAGGATTTACTATATGAAAAAAATGATATGCTATTTTTAATTTCGTGTTAGAAGGTGATGAAATTTTTGCCTTTCGTGTAAAATCAAAACGACAACATTCCGTTTTTGTCCAATACCATTAAATGCACCGAATCACGTTGGAACTGAAGCACCATGAAATTAATCAATCATGCGAATAAGGCACGAAAAACCCCGATTCGTCAAAAAATAAGGATATACCAGTCAGAAAGAGAATGGACGAAAATGCAAAACAATCTGCAAAGGATTACCAACCTTCCTCCACATCATCTCTAATCAGGAGCAAAAGAAGTTTATTTGATGAACGGATACCAAAGTCATATGATATTAGATTTGATGAAAATGATTAAAGCATGTTAAAGTCATACGTTATAGTCAGAAATTGACTAAACATGCTATTTTATAAAAAAAATTTTAGATCTGCACAGAACTTAACCATATAAGGAACTGTAACATTTTATTTACGCACTGTTTTAACGGTTTACACCTCATGATTATTGATGCAACAGATACTTATAATTTGCCATTTTGCCGAAAAAGTAAAATTAATTAGAACTTTTACAACTTTCAACGAAATGACAATATTAGATTAGGAACGGATAAAGCATTTCATAAATGATGAGACATTAGGACAACAGAGATTTGTCAGTGTTCCAAATTTATGATAAGGAAGGTGATTTTTTAAATTTAATGTTTTTAGAATGTTTTATAATAAAGTTGCTTAGTTGAACTTATATTTATAAATGAGGATTTAAACGAGAAGTTTGTAATAGCTGATTTCCCATAAGTTGAAGATTTGTTTTTGTGACATACGTAATTAAATGTAAATTCATTATGTTTAAAGTTTTATTATTATAAATTGTTTGAGGAGTAAAGGAAACTGAACATTTCGAGAACAGAAAGTAGCAAAAATCTAATTTAATTGAAGCTGAACAAATCTAAGAAAAAGATATAGTCAATCAAAATTTAAAGTTTTTTGAAAATACAAGATTAAGTAAAATTTCTAATTTTAAAATAAATGTAAATAGGTTTATTATTTTTAAATATAATAATCCAAAACTTAAATAAGCTGCTATAAAACATACTGTTAAAAATCATAATATATAGTTGATTATAAGATTGGATTCAATATGTTAGAAATATAAGGTTGTGACTAATTACTGATTTAAATAAATCTGTTTAATTAAAATGAAAAATTACTAATTTACAACTCATAACCATTTTATTTATATTATACAAGAAACAAAATGTAAATATATAACATAAAGTTGGTTCTTATAACAATAGAATCTGACAACATCAAAACATAAATAAATAAATCTATAATAAATAAAATGAATAGCATATAACTTATTATAATTATAGCAATATATTATATAAACAAAATATAATGAGATATGATTAAACTAAACAATAAATACTTAATAAAATGATAATAAATTATATTTAAAAAGAAACTAAAACAATAGACAAATATTGTGTAATAAGTATGTCATACGCATTTTCTAAGACCTTATATATAAAAAATGTTGATGACCAATATAGATTAATGCAAAGTTACATTTACTTTGTCATATGTCTTCTTGTGTATAAGACTGTCCACAACATCTAATAAAGTTATACACTGCAAGACAATTAATGTATTTTTTCCATTATTAAAAAGCAAATCTATATCTTGATAAGTCTAATAAACTGCATGATGTTAGTAGTTTTAAGAATAAGAATGTTTACAGACCTTCATCTGCACATTTATGGAAATTGTAATACATAAATTCATACCATATATTAAATAGTGAGTGGTATTGTATAACCATGAGTTAACAATTCAAAATTCATATGCTTCAGACAGATGATGACCTAAGCACATTAATATCAATTGTTATGACCCAATCAATAAAAAATGAAACAGACTGATAACAAATGTTATAAATTAACAGATACATTTAAAAAAAAAAACTAAACAAAATAATAATCTTCGATTGATGATGATTATTAAGGCTGACAAATTCATATATGGACAAGCTTTTAAAAGCCTCAAAACTGGGATTTATAACGAGCAGAACATGGAAGTTATGAACCGATGCTGCGAGATTAAATTAGATATTAAGTGACCTATGCGGACTCAAAAAATCGTATACTATCTACACACATCAAAAATGAAATGTAATGGAATATATCCGCTGGGTTATCTATTGATTAGTCAAGCTATGCTATAAAGCACATAAGTAAACTGAAGTGTTCAGTAACATCTAACTCTTTTGGCTGACAATGTAACATCTAGAAACTTAACTTATATCTAAGTTATATCATTATGCAATGACCTTCATATATCTGAACATAATAGAATACGTAAGTGTAATAAGAACTTATACTCATGTTATCGTTAATGAAAATTATGCCAATATAGAACGATTTCAAGTTTAGCTTTTTTTATCGTTGCTGTAAATGTGTTTATGTAATGTATAACAAAAATTCTTTACGATGTATAACTATATGATATATAGTTTAATTTCTATACTATTTAACAAAATTTTATGATAGGTTAAAATAACGATAAAATTGCTATGGATAAGGAAGGTAACATGCCTAGAGAACAAAAAGGTTAGTTGCTTGGCAAATTGTCAAGTGTCTTACCAACATGAAACACAACCTCGGTACTTTCTACAAGCTTGAATGAACGGGGCTTCCGTGGCTGAGCGGGTAAGGTCCCTTATCCCATAACCAGTGCCAAAGCAGAGAGACTGCAGACACAGCTATGTCTGCAGAGAGACCGCTGGCATGATAATAACTCTGGTAGTTTCAGGCAGGTTAAACTACATATCCCCATATTTTTGTGAGAAAACTAAGTTTGTTATTCAAACATTTATTGAAACGAAAAAAAGGCAAATTAGCTATATATCACATACTTTAAAAAAAATAATAATAGTACACTAGTAATGTATACATATTCATTAAGTAATAACAACCATATCTTGATAAAATATTAATTACAGGACTTTTTGTTACAAATAAAGTAAAACAAAAAAACATCGATTTAATAGGAAAGGGAGGGGAGCGCACGCCGCTTCAAACCCCCTGATATCCGCACCGTAACTACTGTATTGTCATATTTCCAATCTATGACTCGTATCTTATTATTCTTTCTTGTCTTGAAGAGAGAGAGGGAAGAGAGAGAGAGGGGGGGGGGGGTTCAAACCCCCTGATATCCGCACCGTAACTTCTGTATTGTCATATTTCCTGTATGTGGGCACTAATGTCTCCAGAATGAATTATCTCACTCTCAAGACTGTGGTTTGTATTTAAATAATTTTCCTAGCGAAAATAGGCTAGATGTTCCGAATGGTTCCGACGCCAGGAAATATCGTACCCGGTAATACTGTGACTAATCAACCATTTTTTTTTTCGGATTTACCTGTAATTTCTCAATAGTTCTTTCTTCAGCAGTTAACTCATGGAAATATTTGATACGTTGATATTCTGATGTGCATTATTAAAGCAGAGGTGATTTGAAACGGCTTTAAAAGAGGGCGAATTTGAGAGGGGGCGAATCGTTAGTGTCATGGCGTCCAAAGGATTTTTTTATCTTTTTTAAACACATTTGTTAAAATGGTAGAGGTAAATAGATAACTCATTGCTTCATTCTGTACATAGTAAACCCAATAGTACATTGAAATGGTATTCGTATTGCAATAGCTGTGGATATTAGTGTCCTGCCTCTGGAAGGAGCTTTTGGGATCTCTCATTGAATTATTGTAAATAATTTAATCAAATGATAAAAATGATTTATTGAATACATGATCTCTGTATAAAGTATTGACCCTGGCAAAATTAAAATTTTGTTTTCCTCCCACTACTGATCTGAAAAAGCTGACTCAAATATTTTATTGCAATCCAGAAAATGCATTTTTTTTCGTCGGTGTAAGATATGAAAAGCTTGAACGATTGTATGTTTCTTCTACACTTTTGTATGTTTCTTCTACACTTGAAAGAAATCAAACAACCATTAACACAATTCTAGGTGTTTTAAGTTCTGATTAGCGGTAAGTCAAAGAAGTGAGAAACCCAAACTGGACTTCAAATGGCAAAGTTTCACACCCTTTTAACTTTACTGCTGCAGTATGTTTCTTCTTGTGTGTAGATCTAGAATGGTGCTGTCACACAAGGTCAATCTGAAAATATATGAGGGGGCACAGAGGGTGTATTTGGTAACACTTTCGCAAGCACTCAAGAATAGATAACTGACAACTTTTTTACCTCAAAATTATTACACAAAATTGGCCAAATCTACTCATCCTGTTGATAAGGCGTTTCCTCTTTAATTGACAATATTGCGCCTTACTGATGTTTAGTTTATGGTTTTATAAGCAGATAAGAATGTGTTAAACTATGACCCCCTGCCCCATCCCCCAATTCATGAGAGAGATGTTTTGGAATTGTGATTGAAAACAACTTCCGGAATGGAATAAGCATAACAAAAACTGGATAGAAACGCACACTAGTTAATTATTTAAATAGTGTGTGTGTGTGTGTTTTTTATTTGTCATATAAACACATTTATGAGAAATATTAAACAATATTCGTTAAAAATTGCTAAAAAATTGCTAGTTTCCAATGACAGATTGTAATGTAACCCAAGGATAAGGCACAATTAAAGTCCATCTTCAATATGTTTATTGACCCACAGTGCAGAATGAAAACAAAGACAGAAAGAGAGAGCCTGGAATGTATAAAACAAATTGTTAGGTACATAATTATACAAGCAATACAAAATAATTAATTCCAGTCAATCCACAATACAAATCTACAGCTTAAACATACAATACACATATAAATAAAGCTCTTACCAGGTTGGTACAATAGTGATGACAAGCAATTCTTTTAAATGGCTGACAAATCCTCATATATGGAGACAAGGCCCTGACTTCTTAAATAGTGCTCGTGCAAAGGACTGGGTGAGTTTATATAGGAGTCAGGAATCATGGGAAGGAAGGAAGAGGGAATGCTGGGAGATTTATAATTAGAATTAAGTGACCACTCACTCACAGAACAGGTTTATCACCCTACACATACACATCAAAACAATGAAATGGTAAAAGGAATGCATGAGTTGTTGTTAGTATGAGTAAGATTCAGGGCTGCCACAAGCCACAGGTAAGTATATAGTGAGCACATAAACAGTAAACTGAACCAGGGTTACAGTAACATTAAACAGTTTTAGGCCTGACAATGTGTTATACATCTGAAAGAAAACTTAACTTTCTATACATAAGAAGTCATTTTTCATCTCCAATGACCACTGCCAGTTATTTCTGAACAATGAATCTATGATATACTGTATATGCATAACTAAAACTGATATAAACATGTTTAGTCAAAATAAAAATTATGCTAATAATTAAGCTTGCAAGTTTAGCTATTATATATATACTGTTTGAAATGAAAAAAAAATTTACAAAAAAAAATATATATATATATATTTCCTACCTACCAATCTTACCCTTCTTTGTAGATTAAAATAAGATAATAATTATAGAAGACGAAAGTTAACATGAGAGAAAAAAAGGTTGATTTGCAGATTTATCATTTGCTTTGCATATCAGTCAAGAATTTCCATGGCAATTCCTTCTTGAACCAAAGGTTATATAGATTTGAAATACTTAGTTCTTTATTTAAACATGAAACTGCAGTAAAATATTGACTGAAAAAAAATAATGAGACCCTTACAATTATCTTAAAAGACACTTGTTTGGGAAAATCCTGCATGTATACTATGGACCCCTGAAAATTAAACATGGTGGAAAGCCCTGCGCTGAGCAGGTTTGTTTGTTTGTCAGCAACCTTAACATAGGCCATAACTTGAAATCTATTAAAGATATTGACTTGAAACTTCAAATATGAATACAACGCGACTAGGAGAAGTGCAGTAACTAAGAACCCAAATCTACCTGACCCAATTGTCTTAATCATGTCCCTCTAATTTTAATTTTTCTATTTTTAAAAAGAGCATAACTCATGAATGGCTTTTAAATGGCATTAATTCTTTACTTTCTATCATATTTATATAATGCACATTAATTCATTACTAGAGGCAAAAGTCGTTTCAGGAGTAGATGTTTTTTTTGTATGTCTTTATAAATTGTGATATAGAAACACTAGTTTGATATTCTGTACTCTAAAAGGATCCCAGCTCAGATTAATAATTTTATAGGTCTTTCAAGGGGTTTTTAGAGGAATCTGTGAAGAATGTTTATTTTATCATTACTTGAAGTCTATTGATTTGGAAGTTCTTTGCAGTGTAGTATGAAATAGTTTGTAAAAATCATAAATAGTGTCACAATTAAAGGACAGTCTTAAACACCTATTTAAAGTTGATAACTTATCCAAAATTTATAGACTTAAATGTTTATCATATAGTTTTTGTAGATCGATCGTCCCCTACAGTTCAGCCTGAGGACACAAAAGTCCTCAGTAGACGTGTGTCGCCACGAGGAGGCACTGTATAGGGCTTGACCATGGAGAGGCTATATACTGGCAGGGGAGACTAATGTTCCTTTTTCACCAGAAACTGGCTAGCCAGCGGTGGAGTCTGAAGAACACCACACAAGACGCGTCACATGGCTCATTTTGACACACACACAAAAGCTCAGAAACTGGGGGACGTTATCAATAGAAATTGATATCTGTGAACCCCAAGCACAGAGAACTCTTAAACTTTTATTTCTGAACAATTGTGTGCCACTTTTTCAGACATTGGCAGGTCTATGAATAAGCTGAAGAGGAGACATATATAATTATGAAAACAACAAAAAAAAGGAAAAAAATAAGACAAAAATAAACAGTTAAAGAAACCAAACAAACAAAAAAGAACAGTAAAGGAAAGTTAAAGATAAAAAAACTTAACCAAAACACACACACACACACACACACATAGCTGTATATTGGAATACGCCATCGTCTTTCGTCTGTGCCATGCAGGGTAGCGGCCAAACAGCGAATCAGACGACCTGAAACATCCCAATCCTTTCTAAGATACCATAAATCGTAATAAAGGTAAATTTTCGAATTCGCTCCCTTGGGCCAAGCCAGGCCATAATTTGAACAGAATTGGAAGAGATCAACTAGGTCATGTTACACACCAAATATCTTAATCCAAGGCCTTGTGGTTTGTTCTTGTGTTTTCCTGTGTAAATGTTTATCAGCTATAATACAACTTAACCGAGAGATTATGGCCATAAACATTTGAAAAAGTCAGCTCAAAAAATGAAGATGCTAGAGTATGTACAAATCGAAATAAGTATTCCTTAGTCATTTAAGGGCCATAACATATGCAAGATGTGTGTGTGTGTGTGTGTGTGTGTGTGTGTGTGTGTGTTAAAAATGATTGAAATTGTTGTGACATATGTTTAAAAATCAATTTTTCACTGAATCCACCTTGAGCATTGTCATCCATAATCGTGGACCCAGTGGGTAGGATCATAATCTCCGCAACCAATTTATGTGCCTGCGTATTCTGTTTTTCCCCCGACCTTTTTTTCCACCCAAAGGCAAACTGGACTAACCTAGAATTTCCTAAGTGTTTATAAAAATATATTTCAATATAACTTCACTAAAAGAGAGTTTGTCCTATTTCATAAGTAGTCAGAAATAGGGGTGAGCTGGACTATTTCAGTTACTATGTATGAAGAACCCATAGAATATAATTCAATTGAACAAATCTTGCCCAACTTCATAGTAGTAATAGGGGGTGAGCTGGACTACGTATGAAGACCCCAAATCTATGAAAATATATCTTTACTCGAACACTTTTTGGCCCCACTTCATAAGTAGTAAGAAATAGGGGGTCAGCTGGACTATTTCAGTTACTACGTTGAAGAACCCAAAACTTAGGAGAATGTAATTAATTGAACAAATTTTTCCCAACTTCAAACTTCAAAATAGTAAGAAATGGGGGGGGGGGGGGGGGGGGGGGGGGGGGGGAGAGAGAGAATAACCTAGGAGAATAATATATACTCGAACTTTTGCCCAATGACAATATAATTCACTTGAACAATTTTTGCCCCAATCCATAAGTAGTATGAAATAGGGGGTCAGCTGGACTATTCAGTAACTACGTATGATGACCAAAAACCTAGGAGAATAATATATACTCGAACAAATTTTGCCCCATGATAATATAATTCACTTAAATAAATTTTAACCCAGTTGTAGGTGGAAAATCCTGAAGTTTTGCAGTATTTCCTGTGGAAATAAATATCTGACTTTGGCATAGGAAAAATGGATTTTACACCAGGCACAGTTGGTCATTGCTGAGTCGAACGTTAACACTTCGTTTGACTGGAGGAACCACACCACTGTTGTAGTCGCCCATTAGCACTGTAGAATAAATATCTATCTTTATTATCTTTGATAGTATTTTCATGCAAAGCTGAACTATTTTCAAGTTGAAAAGACACAAAACTTGCATTAATCCAAATAGGAGTTTCTTAACTTGATTATATTGGATGGTTGGGAAGTGTTGTGTGAAGTTTCAACCAGTTACATGCAGTGGTTACTGAGATTTGGCTTTGATAGTTTTGGAAAAAAGCTGATCTAAAATTAAACTAAACCAAGAAATCTGAAATTTTATAAGTGTAAAAGGGCCATAATTATGGAAAGGGCAATACATAGTCATGGTTCTTGAAGCCAAGAGTCAACTAATCTAAACGTAAAACTTAACCAGGGTGAACGCCGACGACGCAAGATTCATGACAATAGCTCATCATTTTTTTTTTAAATCAGATGAGCTAATAATGATATGTAACAGTGTTTGTAGTAATAACAATAGAGGAAGATGATGATAATGAATAGTAGAAGTAGTAGTTGAAAGTAAAAGAACAAGATGATGGTATGAAACAGTAGAGTACTTACTTGGTCTCTTCTCTAATGCTCGCCATGGACAAGAATCAAACCAATGTCTTCATTGCATGAGTAAAAAATACGGGTCCTGGGCTATTGTTAGACGTTGATGAACTCAAGACACTGACTTTCTATTACAATATGAACAATGATGATACCTATGACAGTAAATGACTTTGAGTGGCTAAATATTAAGTAAAAAACTAGAAACCAAATTACAAATTCTCAATTTACAGCATTTTTTTCCATTTTAATGATAAGAAATAGGGTAACAGCCTGGACTAATTCATTACACGTATAAAAACTAAAATTAAAATAGATAAGAACAATTTTTCCCAACTTCAACTTAAATAGTAGAATGGGGTTGGGCAGCTTATGTATGCTAGTGATACAAAAACTTGAAATAATCATATACTCAATTTTGCCCAATCATATAACACTTGAACAATTTGCCCATCCTAAGTTAGTATGACAGGGTTCAGTGGTACATGCGTGATAGGGTCGAGTGGGCATAAAAGCATGCTAGGGAATATATATACTGAAAATTTTAGCCGCCTGTAATAATCTAATATTGGTTTTAACTCTGTTTTAGTGTATGTTTGATTGTTTTATATTTATCTTTAAACTAAATATCGTGATTATAGGAATAATGTTTTGATGCACTTGACATTTGTATCTTGTTCGAACGACACTTCGTTCGAATGAAGCACACTTTTAGTCACTATTAAGCATGTAAAATAAATACTATCTTTACTTCTATATATAGTTTTCCATGCAAACTGAAACTATTTTCAATTTAAAAGACACAATGCAATAACCATTGGAGTAATTATGATTAATTGAATGTTTGAATTTCAACCATTACATGCATGGCTTATGCATTACTTTGGATAAAGAAAAATCTGACTGAAATTAACTAACCAAGAATCCGAAATTTAAGCGAAGGGCCATCACCTGACACAGTCCATCTACTAAGCAGGTCACCAAGGAATGTAACTTACCTAGTGACGCGACGCGCAGATTCATGCACTTATCTCAATATTTCACTTGTAAATCCATGGCTAATAAGGTACTTAGTATAATAAATAGAGGAAGAGATAACAATAAGTAGAAGTAGTATGTTGAAACTAGAGTCCAGAGATAGGTTCAGTACGAGCTTTTCCAACAAAAAGTACCTTCCTCACAATGCTCGCATGGACAAATTCAACCAATATCTCAGCACATGCCATCCAATTTTCTCTCCCGCTTCTGATGGCTCAAGTGTATTTACATAGGCATACTAGGGCCGACGCCAGCGGTTACAGGTGTATCCTCAGCACAACTCAACCCTCTGGGTTGAATCCAGTAGAACTGGACAGTTTCTGGAGGAAGTTCTGCAGTGTTTGCGTAGTTCCGGTGGTTTTACTCCGGTACCTCTGTGTAGTTTGGGCCATCCTAGTGATTAGCTGACGTCACTATATGAGTGAATGCATGGACGATAAACCCCATGTCATACATAAACAGTTGATTAAATAGGTCATGACAATGTAAAAAATATCTAAAATTTAATACCAAATTTTGAAAACTAATTTATTAAGAATTGATATTGAGTCAATGGACTTTGATTTATGTATGTAAGTTCCGGGATATATGTATTAAGAAAGGTGTTTCCACTTGTTCCAACATTACCAAATCGAGTAAAATTGCTATAAAATTTCGTGGATAATAAGTGACAGATGTTAAAGAAATGGGACCATCTCTATATAGTATCATATGTTCAAATGAAGTAGTCAACTTTACTTATGTGATAACTACAAGTTAAACACAAAAATGACCACTTACAAATGTGATATTAAATATAACAATTCTAGACAAATAAGAGTCGGTACTATCATATTGTCAACTGTAATATAATTTGTAGTACGAATGTACGTAAAATTTTGTAATCTTAAATATGACTTGACTATTTGAGTTTTTTTCAGTGGGGACCTCTCCCCCCCCCCCCCTTCACACACACACACACACACACACGAAGCGCTTGAATATAGCGGTTTTTAACTTTAATTCGCCATTTACATAGAGTTTATGTATCGAAATATTCACATTCAAATAAATCTTATGTTTATTATCCGTGTCTTTATACATAAAAAAATCACTATATATAAATGTATAGACTATCGTGTTTTTTTTTTTAATTGATAAAAACAGCGTC
The DNA here is from genome assembly GCA_021229015.1 of Solen grandis. Taxonomy (NCBI): domain Eukaryota; kingdom Metazoa; phylum Mollusca; class Bivalvia; order Adapedonta; family Solenidae; genus Solen; species Solen grandis. The sequence continues at coordinate 22,397,043 of CM037782.1, forward strand.
CTGTCCTCAAATACCTGTGCTCCGAAGGCGTGTTGATGCTGTTTTGTTTTTACTAAATTTAGTTCTGTATATTTTATGCACATAACACATGAGTGACAGCAGCTTGATATAGGGAGTCCGGCTGCGATTTAGTTCTTTTACGTGGCCGGTGAATAGCACTGAATATTCACACCTACCTACCTACCTACCACTGGCATATTAATGAAAATGAATAAAGAGAATAAGTGTTATTAGACAATCTTTTAATGTTCGTCAGGTGAAATACTTTAAGATGTGTTTCCCTGTTTTGTTTTTCATTCATGAAATCACATGCTTATTGTAACAATCTGTCTGTAAATAGAATGTTGTACAACTTCATGTCAATCAGCTGATGTTAATATTTGCCATGTGTTAGATATATATATATATAGAGAGAGGGGGGGGGAGAGAGATAGAGGGGTGAGAGAGAGAGAGAGAGAGTGAGAGAGAGAAGAACGAGAAAGGGGGATATATATAAAGTTAATTTATTGTTCAATTTTAAGGAAAAGGAATGAAAGAAAAACGTATCAGTATGCATGTTCATATGATCCTATTTCATCCGATCAAAGATTCTTCACACATACTTCAGCGAGCTGTAATACTACTACGCCGTTTGTTTATTAATATCCACCAATCATAGACGTTTCAAAAAAACTTAAAATAAAAAACATAGGTAGTATTGAACAAGAGTTGTGCAACACTCACATTAATTGTTCGGATATATCCGTTGGATTCCGATTTACATTACGGATTCGATCCGTGTAGTAACATATATGTATCCGACTATTTTCGGCTTTTTCCGCAATATCGATATTGAGTTACCTGTCATTGCGAAATACATGCTTGGTATTTCGCAACGGGATCGCCTATATAAACGGCTGGGGTTCGATTTTCCGTCATCACAGAAATGTGAACCATACGCGGGAACGTGTCTTAAAGCAAATTAGGGATTTTTCCCAAACACTGAGCGAAAGCAGGCCGAGTTAGACTCAGAGGAGAAAAAAGGAGTTAACATGGTATTTATTTCGTTTTTTATTTATGCATTTCTTCTGAAAGAACGTGTTGTATTATGTTGACAATATATGTTTTAATCAAATAGCATTTAGAATTATACTAACCTTTACAATGTTGTGGGCACTTGTGACTGCATTTGCAACCAGTACAGACCAAGATCAGCCAGCACAAACGTGCAGTCTGATCATGGCCTGCACAGATTGCTAATCAGTCCATAATTTTTCAGTAAGCACCCCACCCCCTAAACGACTAATGATACAGTCCGAAATGAAGAAAAGACATGCCTAATTAAGAAATTTAGCATGGTAATAGTTGAATACATTATGAAATATCGATTAGAGTGTTAGATTTCAATTGACAGTCAAATGCACTTCAATACAATTGTATCTGTCTGTTTCTTCGCACAACAACAATCGTATAAGTTGTAATACGGTGTGGTGAGACATAAAATGCTAATAAAAAAGAAATCGATACATGATGAGAGAGAGAGAGAGAAAGAAAGAGAGAGAGAGAGGACGAAGGTCGAAAGAAAATGGAGAGGGGTCGAAGAAAGAGTTTAGGGTATCAACTTTTATTTAATTCATTATTAGTTTCATATATGTAAGTGTTGTACAATGACAATAAAACACAAGAAAAATAAATAAATTAGTTAAATTTTACAATGTTCAGGTGAACATTGAGAAAATGAGAGAAGCCATGGGGCAGCCGAAGAACATCCGCAACATCGCGGTCATTGCCCACGTGGATCATGGGAAGACGACCTTAACCGATGCACTTCTTGCACGTGCCGGGGTCATCTCCCTGGATCAGGCAGGGGACAAGCGGGCAACTGACACCAGGAAGGACGAACAGCAGAAAGGAATAACCATCAAGTCAACGTAGGAAACCTCACGGGCTTTCTTTCTTTCTTTTCTTTCTTTTTTTTCTTTCCATCTAAATTTCACTTTCACGGAATGTCGTATGTGTATTATCAATGAAATATTTAAATGCATTATTTTACTTTGAAGTATATCTTTGGTGAATATAAGCATAAAATTGCTCTTAGTATAAAATCTTATTCTACATATCGAGCGTACAATTATGTGTAAAGAAAGTTTAACTCTAAATAATAATCTACATATTTTACGGGGGCCGCCGTGGCCGAGCGGTTACAGTCATGGACTACAAATCTCTCAGCCCCTCACCGCTGTGGGTTCGAATCCCGGTAGGGGCTTCGGATTTTTCATGTGAGGAAGCCTTCCAGCTGGCTTGCGGTAGGTCGGTGGTTCTACCCAGGTACCTCTGTGTACTCGGGGTCTTCCTCCACCAGTAATTAGCTGGACGTCGCTATATGATTGAAATACTATCGCAGCGACGGTAAACCCCAATACAACAACAACTACAACAACAACATATTTTACGGACGAATGGCCTTGATTTACTACGCAAAACCAGTAATCGATTTCATGTACAGTCAAGCGATGAATATTTGATCATGGGAAATTCTTTCGTAAATGTTTCGGTTTAGTAACATTACTTCAACTGCATAATAAAATATTGACAATTGCTTTGAGATTCATTTGATACACTGAAGAAATACTTGTGCAAACCTAATTTGAATTGACCTATGCGTTTACATTTTAAAACGACTAATATAACAAGACTTAATCTATAAGATTCTACCTTCACCTTTAAAGTTTTTGTCATTTCAACTTTCCCGTCATAAAAGTAATTCGCCACTGTATCTATTGGCACAAAAACATTTTATATTCTGTATTATTTGTAGGGCTATCTCCTTGTTTTACGAGCTGCCTCCAGTCGTCGGGTCCGCCTCAGAGGAGACCACCGAGGGGAGGTCTATCCTTGTCAATCTGATTGACTCCCCTGGTCACATTGATTTCTCCTCTGAGGTGACGGCGGCGCTGCGGGTGACGGATGGCGGGCTTGTGGTCGTTGACTGCATCGAAGGTAAGATATGCACTTCTTGTGTGCATTATTAAAGAGACAACCATTGAGTTATTTAGAAACATTCAAGGGCCAATTACTCTGTTGTTGTTGTTGTATTGGGGTTTACCGTCGCTGCGATGTATTTCAATCATATAGCGACGTCCAGCTAATTACAGGTGGAGGAAGACCCCGAGTACACAGAGGTACCCGAGTAGAACCACCGACAGCTGGAAGGCTTCCTCACATGAAAAATCCGAAGTTCCTACCGGGGTTTCGAACCCACAGCGGTGAGGGGCTGAGAGATTTGTAGTCCACGACTGTAACCACTCGGCCACGGCGGCCCCCAAATTACTCTGTATCTGTAGCCTAAAACTGGCGACCAAAATAAAAACAGATAGTGGCTGCTCAGCGCAGGCAGAGATGTGAATACCTTTAATGTAGCTTCGTGGCGCAGATGGTTGCTGTATAGAGGTAAAAACAATAGCTATAGATTTATGCAGGTTGTACATGTGGAAAATGAAGGCTATGTCGGTCATGGGGATAAATTATACTAGCTTCATGTCAGACCATCAATATAGTATTGTAGATTGGACACCCACACCCTTCAAGTGACTAGACCCTATTTCATTGACATTCATTTTCTGATATGAAAACTTGGGTTGTCTTCTGTCCGCAGGCGTGTGTGTGCAGACGGAGACTGTGCTGCGACAAGCTCTGACCGAGCGGATCAAACCCGTCCTGATGGTCAACAAGATGGACCGTGGCATCTTCGAGGTTCAGCTCTCGCCGGAAGAGATGTACCGGAAGTTGTCGAGCATTATCGAGAACGTGAACTGTATCCTAGCAACGTACTCTGAAGGTGAAGAGTCACTGGGAGATATGATGGTAGGTGTTTTAGTCCGAGATTCTATTTTTGTTTTGACAATATTGCATGGTACAATAGACTTTTTCAAGCGCGTCAAGCTGAGCGCTTTTAAAAACAGTTACTAGTAATCATGCTTACTATGCATTGCATTAAAAAAGACTTACCATATAAAGCTTTTATAGATATACCTTTTTTACTCGTATGCTTGAAACATGAAAATTATTAGCTTTTGAAAAATTCTAAATGGTATTAACTGAAAGAAGATATTTATGTTTTATTATTTCTGTCATCAGCTGGATCCAGCCAAGGGAAACGTCTCTTTTGGTTCCGGTCTGCATGGCTGGGGCTTCAACCTGAACCAGTTTGCCCAGATGTATGCTGAGAAATTTAAGATCGAAAAGAGAAAGTTTGTTAAATATCTCTGGGGTGACTATTTTTACAACCAAGAGACAAGAAAGTTCAGCAGAACGAAAACGGAAGGGTCCATTCGGGGTTTCGTGAAGTTCGTAATGGAACCAGTGATGAAGGTACGGGCTTTATATCAATGATAACTGGAATTTAACGCAAGTGTACAAAAGTTTGATCAGGATACTTCAAATTCCGATATTCTTTTTTCGTACGTTTATACAGAGTTTCTCTCTATCTCTATGTTAGTGTAGATTGAAATGCTAAGGCAGCTTTATTTTATCAATCTTATTTGCCACCTCTCTCTAGCTATACTAATTCATATCCTACATAAAATTAAAGTTACAAAAGATTTTCCCGTAATGTTTTTCCAGGTACTGAATGCCGCGAAAGAAAACGAAAAAGGCACTGTGTTTGAACTGATGGAGAAGTTGTCGATTGGCATGACAGCAGAAGAGCGAGCACAGGAGGGGAAGAAGCTGATGAAAACGGTCATGAAAAAATGGCTGCCAGCAGCTGACGCTATGTTGGATATGATAGTGGAACATCTCCCGTCGCCAGATGTCGCTCAGTCCTACAGAACGGAAGTGTTGTACGAGGGACCAATGGACGATCCTGCCGCCACAGGTAAAATGCTTTCATATTAGGATTCTTACTAAAAAAAAAACGTGTCCCTATTATGTCTAGAAAATTTAGAAAACACTTTAGAAAATAGACAACATGAACACTTGGCATGTTGAATATGATTATGAAACTTGTTTTATTATTTTAGCCATGAAGAAGTGCGATCCAAATGGACCTCTGATGATCTTCGTCTCCAAGATGGTGCCCTCTTCCGACAAGGGCCGCTTCAACGCCATCGGCCGTGTGTTTTCTGGCACAGTTGGCTCCGGGCAGAAGGTCCGCATCATGGGCCCCAACTACCAGCCAGGAAACAAACTTGAGACTGACCTTCACATCAAGGGAATACAGAGGTACATGTGGTTATAGTTATGTACTGACAATCCTGTAATTTAAAGTTCTTAATAGTCAAACAATATATACTAGTAGGTACGACCGTATAAGTTGGACAAATCCAACTGAACATTTTTCATTATCGCAATTTTATAGTCACGGAAGTAACTTGGTATAGTTCCCCAAGTCCCCTTAGTTACCTTGGGTTGATTATATACATTTTGAAATGTATTTGACAAGTTTCTAGAGTGAAATAACCCGTGTAATACTTTTAAAATTTTGAGAAAGCTATACTGTTCATTACTTGAACAAAATTTCATTTTTGTTTTCAGAACACAGATAATGATGGGCGGAAGCTTTATATCCGTTGGACAGGTACCCTGTGGCAATATCGTATCCCTTGGCGGCATAGACAAGTTTTTGCAGAAGACGGGAACCATCACCACCTATGAGCATGCGCACAACCTGAAAGTTCTTAAATTCTCAGTCAGCCCCGTTGTGAGGGTAGCCGTCGATGTAGTCAATCCGTCTGACTTACCAAAACTGGTTGAAGGATTGAAGAGACTCTCACAGTCCGACCCAGTGGTGCAGGTATGAAAATAAATCGTCACACGATGCTGGTATGTGTATCCAGAACATACCGTAATTTTACTAACTATACTTTTTTTTCTTATAAAATGGATAAATCTAAAAGTTGTATTCATAGTGCGTGTATTTCCTCAAAATGGTTCAAACATTACATCCCGATCTGGGTCACGTAAGGAAGCCGGTAGCTGACTTACGAGTTGTCGATTGTTCTATCTGATGTCTCCGTGTGCGCGAGGAGGTATTCTTCCACCTTTAACTTACTCAACGTTGCTAAGTGACTGAAATACTGCCACAACGATGGTAAACTGCGGCAACAACAATCACTGCTCTCACTGGTCTTAAGATTATATTATTCATTATGGAATAGTACAAGAGATCACTGCCTGTCCAGTCATTTAAAATTGAAAGATGTACAGAAACTTTTAGTTCAGTGTAGGACTTCTTTAGCTCTAATACATAGACACTAACTTAGCATCTACTAAATATGGTAACCACTGTATGACGTATGTTACAGTGTGGCCAGGACAACGGGCAGCACATAGTGGCGGGGGCCGGGGAGCTCCACCTGGAGGTGTGTCTGCAGGACCTGGAGGAGATGCACGCCCAGGTCCCACTTAAGGTACAGACTTTCTTCAATTAAAGTGAAAAATTTTATTTTCGTTAGCATTGAATTTCACGGATTTATCTCTGGTTCATTTGTGTGGAATTAAATTTCGCGGACTTTGTATGAGCATATTAGTCAATTTTATAGTCACGAAATCAACGAAAATTAATTCCCAGCGAAAGTGTTTTATTCCAAAGTATGTTTAGTTTATGATAGTGAGTATTTTTTGAATTCTACATAGAGAATATTTTTCTTATGTTTTATTTTTAATTCTACATGCAGGCGGGGTTATTATATACGACCTGCATTTCGAGATGTAATGTATCGCTATAATATATGATATTCTATTTCTGTAGAAGTCGGACCCAGTAGTTGCCTATGAGGAGACAGTGTCCGCCACCTCTGACCGAATCTGTCTAGCCAAGGCCAGCAACAAGCTGAACAGACTGCACATGACCGCTTCTCCACTTCCGGAAGATCTTACAGTGGAGATAGAAAAGGTTAGATAATGCTTAATTCTTTGACAGTCTTAGATGGTTAATATTTGTTCATTATCTGTTTATATTCAAAACGTTAATGGCAAGTATCATTTCTTTTACCCATTTATAAATACTTTTCATTCTTTGGTACTCCTTTTAGTTTTCGTAAATACATTCTAAAGACATTGTTTTAATATGCAATTCCTTTTACTCATATACAGATCGATTAATATTAAATATACATGTATACGTTAAATTTTGAAATAAATCCCTAACTCCTCTTTATTACTCCACATTCCTTATGCAATTATTCCTCACTATATATTCAGTCATTACTAATTATTTATTCAATTATTCCTTTAATTTATTCATTATTCCCAACTCTTTATTAACTACAGGGTTTCCTAAACAAGATGCGCGATGCCAAAGAGCGAGGTCAGTATCTTGTGGACCGTTTCGATTTCGATTCAAAAGACAGCAGAAAGATCTGGTGTTTCGGTCCCGAGGGGACAGGTCCCAATATCCTGGTAGACAGTTCCAGGGGAGTTCAGTACATGCAGGACTTCCGGGATACAGTCGTGGCAGGGTTCCAGTGGGCTTCAGGGGAGGTAAACATCTTTTTCTTCCATATTACCTTTTACTTTCCTTGCAAGTTATCTAAACGTTTTCTTTGAAGAACTCAGATTTGTTGATGGTATGTACAACTGTACTTTGTAACAATATTTGATTAGATCTTCAATTCCAAAATGCCTTAAATTTTTAAGCATTTAAAAGTACATGAATATAGTATATATCACCTGGCAAAGCACAGCTAGACAAGGAACCATGAATAAAAATTAAGTTGTGAGAATATGTCTTCAAACTAAGAACTGTTTGTTTAATACTATTACAGGGTGTTTTAAGTGAGAGCAAAGTGAGAGGCGTTCGGTTTGACATCCAGGACGCCAAGCTGCACAGCGACGCTAGCCACCGCCGCGGGTTCCAGGTCATACCAATGACCAGACGGGTTATGTTCGCCTCCATGCTGACGGCAGAGCCACGTATTGTAGAGCCCGTGTACCTTGTTGAAGTCCAGTGCCCCGAGCAATGCACTGGAGCAGTTTACAACCTGTTGTCAAGGAGACGAGGACTGGTCGTGGAACAGATCCACTCAGCCAATTCCCCCATGTGCACAGTGAAGGCGCACATGCCTGTGAATGAATCCTTTGGGTTTAATGGCGAATTGAAGGGCGTTACTGGAGGTCAAGCCTTCCCGCAGTGCATCTTTGACCATTGGCAAGTACTTCCGGGTGATCCTCTGGACAAAGAATCAATGGCTGGCTTAATTGTGGCCGACATACGAAAACGAAAGGGGTTGCAAATCGAAGTTCCATCTCTTGATAATTATTTAGACAAAATGTAACCGTAAACATTGGATTTTGATGACTTGAAAGATTTTTTGCAATAAAGGAAATACCGAATAATTCAATGAAATGCTTGTGGCACACGTATAGATTTTGATTGTTAAAGATAACGTTTGATAAAAAAAAAGATATTCATGTGCGGTAGTTTCTGTCTTTTTTACATGATATGGCAAGCAACTGAGAAAGTAAATGTGGTAAATACAACTGTGTTTTGATATTTCTTATTCCAATTCGGATCGAATGTCCCTCCATAACTTTACGTTCAGCATTGGTATCTGCATTGAGGAACAGACGTAGCACCAAACTGCTGAAATGGTCTCTTACCATACAATTTAGAGAGAGAGAGAGTCTGAATTAGAGACAATGATAATGGTGAATGTATGGAAATACCATCTGACTAAAGGCTATTGGTTGTAAGGAGTCGAAATTAATTTTCATTAACAGTTTTATTAAAATCCATTATAACACAGAGGATATAAATGCAGATTACAAAAATATTTATTTGATTTCTCCAGACGATTTCATAAGAATCGGACATGAACATAAATTAGTAACAACATGGCAGGCTTTCTGTACATAGCAGTTGACAAAATGGGCAATTCTGCTACACAATGTGTCCGCTTTTAGGCCAAGAACTTTTCCGTGATCTTCAAAATATTTGTCGCTATCTCGACACCTCTGTTTCCACGCCAGTTCTTCATCATAGTACTGAAAGCATATGTATAAAACACAATATGACCAGTCTATTATAATAACTTGTAAGATATACTACTTAACATTTGCTAAGGATCATTTATTGTTCATTGCATATCGGTTGATTTGATATAATGATTGAAAAAAAAAAACTTATGAAATTTATTGCTCAAAATAACCAAATTAAGCAGCAAAGAGCTATCACAGATGGTATTCACACCACCGCTGTATTGCTATGGTGCATCTAATGATTAATAAAAAAAGGTTACCATGATATCACATGAAGGTGAAGGTCACAATTCCGTTTGAAAGGGTGGTGGACTGTCTTAATGAATATTGCATGTAATATGAATCATCTGCGAAGCAATTTTAAATACAAATTTATTTAAAAAAAAAAAAATCCGGACGCAACGCAACAGAACAGGCCTATAAGCTTCTCATATAGTCCCCCCCCCCCAAAAAAAAAATAAAAAAAATCTCATTTTGGGATATAATGTATCTTAACTACTCAAAATGCTGATCGTCAACAGTATATCTATCAAATACACAAGTAAATGGAATTTCACAAAGTCAATGATCCTTAGCAAAGTTAAAGTAGTAAATATAGATTAATTTAATGCATATGGCATTTCTGTTCTGATGTTTTGGTTAATTAACATACAGTCGTATCAATATGAAACGGAATATTCATCTTTAAACAACAATTACTAATAATGTTAAAAAAAACTTGTGATTAAAAGTTTATAATTTGTATTGCATACAGAGTTTTACACATCAAATTGGAGGTTGTTTTTTTACAATAATACTCTAATTTATGAAGGAATCGGTTCATTTCTGGACGAGTTTTTCAACAACAAAAATCAGTCCTATAAATTGTCGATGTCTGGGCGTGCGCTCAGTTGGCCTTTTCTTTCAGTAACGTTTTGTGTGTCATTGTGTTGCTTGAATAGTTACTTCAGTGGATAGACCTTTACATTATGCGTTTGATCTTGTGACCTTGGCCTTTGAATACCTTTGATGAAAAATGCGGCGGAGCCAAAAACAACAACAATCAAAACCATAGGTTTGACTTAATATCTACTTTGATATAAACGTTCTCGTTTATGTAAAAACTATCCTCTGCAACTTATCCAAATGTCTTCATTCTCACGCTCGCCCTGTACTAAACCATCGATTAGCAGATCCCCTAGCACGTAGATTGCGCGTACAACGTCCCGCCGTGTGACACTTGTAGCTTCATAGTAGGCAAAGGTCTCGAGAAAATTTTTCTGGAAAATAAATCTTATCATTATTGACTGTTTAAATAAAAATACTGATAATAAATAGATAGATTTAATTAGAAATAAATTGTATGTTGTGGAAGATAATTATCGAGTTTTGAGAATATATTCATTTGAAAAATCTTCTATGATATCAAATAATAATAGTATTATAGTACCTTGCCAAACCTTAGCCAAACTAGGCGATTTTTGTCAACACGACACTGTATGATAATCAAGTTTTAGTAAGGTACAAACAACAACAACATAAGCTCATACAAGCTTCTGAACCGACCATATGGCTGTCTTACTATGAGAGGAAACCGGACAACCCGCGAAAATCCCACCTGCCCCACCTGGTGGCACCTACCTACTCACACTGATACTGCCTGGTCGTATTAATGAGAAGCCATTGCGATAATCACCTAATTGCTAACCGGAACCTAGTGGCATAATATGACACCAAGTCATGATATACTAACACTTGGCTAACCAGTCCTGGAACTACCTTTATGCGCCGAGCACTAGGGAAATTACAACAACTTTCAGGTATGGGCACTAACAGTAGCCACCGGGAAAGAAATTTACCTGGAGAACGTCGATCATCAAGGTTGAAAATAAAATCATTTGTATCAATATCGTGGTCCTTGAAAACATTGACAGTGATTGTTTCTCCACATAATTCTTCTTCCACCTGGATAACGTCTACGATGTCTAAAATAAAAACCATTCAATTAAATAATACACCTTACTCTGCCATTGCATGTTATATCTGCCATAATAATATACATGTTAATTCTAACAAAATAAAAGCACACAAAGGGAAATATGAAAATTCGAGTTAACCGCTAAAGTATATATATATTTCTCGCCGTGGCCGAGCGGTTACAGTCGAGGACTACAAATCTCTCAGCCCCTCACCGCTGTGGGTTCGAATCCCGGTAGGGACTTCGGATTTATCATGTGAGGAAGCCTTCCAGCTGGCTTGCGGTAGGTCGGTGGTTCTACTCGGGTACCTCTGTGTACTCGGGGTCTTCCTCCACCTGTAATTAGCTGGACGTCGCTATATGATTGAAATACTATCGCAGAGACGGTAAACAACAACAACAACAATAGATAAGTTATTAAGTAACAACTGATTAGAATAATTGGATCTAAATATATGTACAAATTAACTTTAAATACTTATCTATGAAGGATTTTGTATTCATGACATTTTCATAGAAATAGAAAGAATCATTCCATCTTTTTTGTGCATATGTAAAACGTAGATCTACCTTTCTTTTTATCCCTCCATCTGATATATTTGAGATTCTTAAGGATATTCTTTGTCCTCTCGAGTGTAGCTTTCTTACTTCCTGTGTCGTCTGCAGCTCGGAAACAGGTCGGTATAAATTGAATGGCCTTAAAATTCTGCGGCATTAGTTTCTTCTTCTTTTTCTTCTTTACCCCTTTGTCGCCTGCCTTGTTTTCTTTATCACCCACAAACGAAACTTCACGATGCGCACCTTGAAGGTTTTGAACCTTGCGTGAATTATTGTTACTGTCTGTGAAAATTGGTAACTTTGAAAATCCCGGTGGAGCAGTATGATTTTGGGCTCGCCGTCTTGCGACAGAAATGACAGATGGCATGTGGAGGATAGGTGCGTGTCGTCTGCAAGCAATCACTGGGTAGTTCAGATTTTGGTTTGCTCCACCTTTCTTCATTGCGTAGACTGGGTATTTGGCATCAGACACTGGTTTGTGCATGGATATTTCGTGTTTCTTGAAAGAGTCTGATACTGCATGTTTTGCATTGTTGTTGAATTCTGATTCGACATCTTTTGAAAAACCAGGGGCGGGGGTTTTATGGAGCATTTTCCTTCTTTTGGCAATTTCTAGAACTGACTGCATCTGTAATAATAATATTAATAATAATAATAATAATAATTATTATTATTTTTTTTGTTCATATCAGACCAATAAGTTGCTCTGATTTTGATATTGCTGAATTGTGATATTTGGCATATATTTCTTTCTTTTCTTTTTTTTTTTTTTTTCGTTTTTGTTCAATTTCAACATAAATTTCATGATCGACAGCAATTAGATAAAGAATGCCTAAGCAGCGGGAATTCTCAATTTTAGTCAAGTATAGATTATAACATGTGCAATTTGAAAGAAAAACATGTGTATAAACAAAATACATGGTATACATTATGTTTTACATGTAACCTTTATCATCCTGGAGTAGGCTATAATAATTATGCAGACCTATATTTCGTATTTAGTTCTATAGTTTTAAAAAAAGTCCCACATAGGTTTTAACATACAAATATATATTTATCTCCTGTTTCTGCCTACACATTTATAAGTGTATTACTGGCACTAAGTAAACTGTAATAAGAACGTTTGTGAATAACTGAAAAACAGTATCAAAAATTGATTGGTCTAGTATGAAATATAATTGAAAAGTATGCTTTATTTTTTTTAACTAGATCTAGATAAAGAAACATAAAAGTGTATCAATTACAAGGAGATAATAAATATATACAAATTATGAAGGCTAAGTTGATATTAAATCGTCAGAAAAAAGATTTAGACGATTACAATAAATATATATAAATCGAGATAAAATGCAAGAGATCTGAATAATGTAAATAAATAAATTATTATTTACCTCTAAATAGAATAACAAGCAGTTGGTGACATAAATAGGAATTGATCTTTGTAAAAAGTAGCGCTTCAGCAGTGGCAAGGTTGAATCTCGGATTGAATATGTTGACGTTGTTGTCATGTACATTGAAATCCCTCAAAAACAGATAAATAAAATTTAGATTGATAAAAACAACGATTATTTATATAATTTGGAAAAAAAATGAAATTCAAAATTGAAAGAAATATATAGATTCTTTATTTGTGTCAATATTTTCTTAAATATGATGATGATGATGATGATGATGATGAAGTAATGCTAGTTGGGTTGGTAGGTGGATTGACGCTGATAGTCACTTTGCCTTATTTTTATTTTAAAAAAAAAAGTAAGTAAGTAAGTAAGTAAGTAAGTAAGTAAGTAAGTAAGTAAGTAAGTAAGTAAGTAAGTAAACAAACAAACAAACAAACAAACAAACAAACAAATAAATAAATAAATAAATAAATAAATAAATAAATGTTCCTGTGTTCTAATAATGGCCCGCAGTATATACAATTAAAATGGCTGCGCCCATGGAAAATGTGGTTGAATTAGGATTCGTAGATAAATGCCAAAGTTTTCTCCTACGAAGTAGGTTTTTTCCGAGCAAGGTTGGAGGAAAACCAGCATGGTTATCACTTAACCCGTTACCTAAACCAGAAGAGCTGGCATGCCGTCTGTGTTCCAAACCGACCCTGTTCTTAATGCAAATTTATGCTCCAAACTTAGAGCAAAACGAAGCATTTCACAGGACGATATTCCTGTTCGTATGTAAAAATCCTGAGTGTTGTAAGGCAAATTCTGCAGACAATTTTTATGTGTTTAGATCACAACTTAGCAGAAATAATGATTTTTATAGTTCGGAACCCCCGGAACAGAGAACGGTCGAGACCGAGATAGATGCCACTTTGTATAACAAGCTGTGTTGTGTGTGTGGAGGACTGGGAACGAAGACTTGCGGCAAATGTCACAATGTTAATTACTGCAGTAAAGATCACCAAACTATCGACTGGAAATCAGGACACAAGAAAATTTGTTCTTCTGGTATGATATTTACCACAAATTCGCCGGTTTAGCCTTAATTGTTTATATTTATGTTTTTGGGAAACAAGTCCTCACTACTAATACTAATCACTTTTGATGGTTCCTGTGTTGGACCAGTATTTTCACCTGAGAAGGTCTTGAAACATCCTTGCCCTCTTGGGTTCCAACTCACAACATCCGGATCTGTATTTGGGTATGTTACACTGGACCATGACATTTTTTTATGGTTTGTCAGGGTATTAACGGAGTATCTAGTTTTTTTTTTATCATTTTATAATTCATTACATAAATTCATGCACCCATCAGGGGAATAGATTGAAAACATACCAAAATGCTTACATTTTTATTTCTCAACCATACCCTATGGTGTGACCATCCGTTTGAATTGTCTTTACAATTCCAACAATGGTAATATCATTGGGTTTTGTTGAGAAATAAAGAACTTCTGGTATTTTATAGTTGAGTATGCTTTACTGGAGCACTGACTCATTTTTATAAGGGAACATACAGCAGCAGATACAAACCAATTATTTTAACTCAAACATCAAATATGAGCTTCTTACATTTCAGTTTCTTTTCCTATTTGAACAAATTCAATTAAGTTTAAATTTTGTTTAATATCAATCATGATACAAATTATATTAATCACTCTCAATAGCTTTGGTGGCTGTGTATGTGGTCATTATTGTGGGAGGAAACCGGAGGTCCTCGAGAAAACCAGTGCATCTAAGATGTATGTGACCAGGTATCGAATCTGGGAGGCACTGGTGAGAAGTGAAGCTTGTTACCTTTATGCTATCCAGGCACCATGGAACAAATTCCATTGCAACAGATATATAATGGTATATCTGTAAATCACAGAGCTAAAGATTTCATGTTACAAATCTTCCTTACATTTAAACTCTCATACCGGGTAAATAGTTGCTGTCAGTTACTGACCTAGAATTGGGTTGATGATGTCTAATTACTGAATTCACCTCTGAATTTATTCTTATAGCCCATTAATGGCATATTTAGCATAAAAAGCCTGGTGCTCGGAAATTCAAAATGGCTGACCTCTATTGCTTTTACTGATCTTTTTGAATGTGTTAAATTCATCATAAAACTTGACTATTTTAGTTTACCGTCGCTTCAACAGTATTTCAGTCATATAGTGACATCCAGCTAATTACAGGTGGAGGAGGACCCCCTAATGCACGGAGGCATATGGGTAGAACCACTGACCTACTGCAAGTCATCTGGAAGACTTCCTCACATGAAAATCTGAATGACTCTGCCAGGATTCAAACTCAAGTGATGCGGGGCTGAGTGAGTGTTAAAGTCATATATGGCTTGCCATCGAGCAGAAGAAAAGTGTACATGATCATCCATTAATATTTTGTTTAACTCTATCTCATGAATTTATGAGTTGCTGAATATTATTTTACTGGACTTGAAATGGCATATACTGTACAGACTGAATAGAATTGCATGAGCAAACAGAGATGACCATGACTAGGTCTCTTTGTTTGCCAATGTGTCTAAACATGCCCATGATATGAGACCATACATTATATATGTTAATGAGTCATGTCTTTTTATGCTTCTTTTTAAATCTAATACTTGTGTACAGGCAATATTTTTTTGGAAATGTTACAACTTTTAACATACCTAACCATGACATTTGCCTTGATGATGACAAATGTTATAAGTATTTATAAGTGTCACACAACAATGCTATAGATGAGCAAGCAGATTTGATTCAGATCCAGGAGATATTTTCTAGAAGTAGTGTTAAACTGTAATTTCTCTAATTAACAAGTCTGGTGGACTCATTACTTCAAATGCAGAAAATATATTAATCCAAGCTTAAGTGGAAATGATGTTCAGTTAATGTTATATTAACTCCTCTTACCCAACTGCTGATATGAAGGGGTGGCAGACTTCCTTTCCAAAATATCTGATATTGTCAAGACCCCCACTGAGAATGGCATAGCTTGCTTGAAATAAGTAGTTATAAAAGGAAACAAATACATACGTTGAAAAGGTTTTCATTGATTTTTTACCGAATTTCTGAATAATCCAGGTGAGACAATGGAAGTTCAGCATGGCTTTCTATTCCCTGAGATGGAACTTGAAACAGAAGAGGAGCAAATTGAAGATGAGAAGGAAGAAAAAAGTGATAAAGACAAACTCGAAGAATATGCAGAGTACCTGAAGTCTAACCAGGATACCAATGTTGAAGAATTATCTGACGCAGATCTTGAAAAAATGGCCTCAAAGGAATCAGCAATGAAAGGCAGTTACGCAGATTCAAGAAAAGAATAAGTCATGAGCCGGAACAGGTATTTTTATCTGTCATAATAATTCTGAAAGTTTTATTCTAATTTTGTTTAACCCTTTCCCTCATAGAGGACCTATGCGAACAGCATAAAACCAGATCAGCCTGCGAGTAACTCGCAGGCTGATCAGGTTTTATGCTGTTCGCTGCTCCTCAGTGGTCTGGAAATGAGGATTTTGTAATTAAATTTGGTAAGGTTTAAGTGTGGTTTTCTGCAGATCAGGCTTTATGTGATACCTATTGAGGGCGCCAGAATGAGTCTATATGAGGGAAAGGGTTAAGGAAGATACACTTATAATTATTGATGATATAGTCCACATCCATTATAAAAAACTTCATTATAATGCAAAATTCAATATAACATGCTCCAACAATGGATCCCAAATTAATATTCATATCCCCACTACCCTTAGACTGCATGGGAGTCACTTTGTCCATCCTGAAATGTTTCCAGGATCTAACCTGACAGAGGATCAGTGGATTTTCAGACTATTTTTGCACAAATGTTTGCCTTATTAATACACACTTGAGCTCAAAGATTAACGTCATACTCAGAGGTCAAATGTTGTCTAGGCTCTAACTTGAGAAACAATCAGTTTATTTCATGTCATGTAGCATTAAATGTTTGCTTATTAGGAAGGAGTGTTGTGTGGAAGAACAAGATTGCTACCTTAACCCTTTCCCTCATAGAGGAAACCATGAAAAGACCTATGCGAACAGCATAAAACCAGATCAGCCTGCGAGTAACTCGCAGGCTGATCAGGTTTTATGCTGTTCGCTGCTCCTCAGTGATCTGGAAATGAGAACTTTATAATTAAATTTGGTAAGGTTGAAGTGTGGTTTTCTGCAGATCAGGCTTTATGTGGTACCTATTGAGTGCGTCAAAATGAGTCTATATGAGGGAAAGGGTTAAAAGTTAAGATCATACTCAAGGATCAAAGGTGAATAATCAGTGCCAATTTGCTTGTCAGGGTTCTAACTTTAAGGAAATAAATTTTTGTGACAACAGGTAAAAATTCTGTTTTTTATGCTCACCGAAGGTGACGCATATAGTCGCCGCTTCGTCCGTCCGTCCGTCACACTTTCCTTGTCCGGACTATTTCTCAGGAACTAACAGCTTGAATTCAACGAAACTTTATGGGAAGCTTTATTACCAAGAGGAGATGCACATATCGTCAGCATGACCCGATTCCTAAATTTTTCACAGAGTTATGGCCCATTGACTTTTCGGCCTATAGTACATATTGCATGATTCTTGTCCGGGCTATTTCTCAGGAACTAATGGCTTGAATTCAACGAAATTTTATGGGAAGCTTTATTACCAAGAGGAGATGCGCATATCATCAGCATGACCTGATTCGTAAATTTTTCACAGAGTTAAGGCCCCTTGACTTTTTGGCCTATAGTTCATATTGCATGATTCTTGTCCGGGCTATTTCTCAGGAACTAATGGCTTGAATTCAACGAAACTTTATGGGAAGCTTTATCACCAAGAGTAGATATGCATATCGTCGGCGTGACCTGGTTCCTAAATTTCTAAGAGAGTTATGGCCAATTGACTTTTCAGCCTATAGTACATATTGCATGATTCTTGTCTGGGCTATTTCTCAGGAACTAATGGCTTGAATTCAACGAAACTTTATGGGAAGCTTTATTACCAAGAGGAGATGCGCATATCATTAGCATGACCCGATTCCTAAATTTTTCAAAGAGTTAAGGCCCCTCGACTTTTTGGCCTATAGTACATATTGCATGATTCTTGTCCGGGCTATTTCTCAGGAACTAATGGCTTGAATTCAACAAAACTTTATGGGAAGCTTTATCACCAAGAGTAGATAAGCATATCGTCGGCGTGACCTGGTTCCTCAATTTTTAAGAGAGTTATGGCCCCTACTACCATGTTGTTGACTAATATTCATGTCATTTGCCTAATTTAACAGGAGATATCATTTAAACAAAACCCCACAAAATTCAATATGCTAGTAATGTCAATCATAATCATGTCAGGTAATTGTTGTTTAGGCCATTATACACTATTTCAAATATCCAGTCATATGTCAAGAGTGTTGGTTAACCTCTTTGATATGAGCACACATTGAAATGTATGACTTAATTTTTAGTAGTATAAAAACTTTAAAAAAATCAATGAAAGATCTGATGAGTAACACGTATTATCATATTAAATAGTAAACTGTTACTAAGTCTCCAAATTAGAGTTGGTAAAACATCTCATCTGATGAGGAGAATAGATATGATTTAGGAATGGGGATTTCAACATATCCTCCCACCCATTGACCAAGGCCTTATTTGTAACAATGACGTTCTTCGGGGAGCATCTGTCAGTTCTACTGACTTTCTTGTTATTTTTTATTTTTTTAGCTCACCTGAGCACAACGTGCTCATGGTGAGCTATTGTGATCGCCTTTTGTCCGTCGTCCGTCGTCCGTGCGTGCGTGCGTGCGTCCGTCGTCAACAATTTGCTTTAAACAACATCTCCTCATGAACCGCTGAAGGGATTTTGACCAAACTTCACAGGAAACATCCTTATGATGCCCTCTATCAAAGTTGTACAAATTATTCAGATTGGTTAAAAAAGTAGGTCACAGGAGCTAAAAATAGATTTTAAAAATGCAAACTTTGAAAATCTTCTTCTGCAAAACTGCAAGGCCTAGAGCTTAGATATTTGGTATGTAGCATCATCTTATGGGCCATTACCAAGATTGTACAAATCATAGCCCTATGGTGATAAATGACCCCGCACCAGGGGTCACTTGTTTTACATAGAGTTATATAGGAAAATCTTTAAAAATCTTCTTCTATGAATCCATTAGGCCTAGAGCTTAGATATTTGGTATGTAGCATCATCTAATGGTTCATTACCAAGATTGTTCAAATCATAGCCCTACGGTGATAAATGCCCCCGCACCAGGGGTCACTTGTTTTACATAGAGTTATATAGGAAAATGTTTAAAAATCTTCTTCTATGAATCCATAAGGCCTAGAGATTAGATATTTGGTATGTAGCATCATCTTATGGTTCATTACCAAGATTGTACAAATCATGACCCTATGGTGATAAATGACCCCGCACCATGGGTCACTTGTTTTACATAGATTTATATAGGAAAATCTTTAAAAATCTTCTTCTATGAATCCATTAGGCCTAGAGCTTAGATATTTGGTATGTAGCATCATCTTATGGTTCATTACCAAGATTGTTCAAATCATAGCCCTATGGTGATAAATGCCCCCGCACCAGTGGTCACTTGTTTAACATAGATTTATATAGGAAAAACTTTAAAAATCTTCTTCTATGAATCCATAAGGCCTAGAGCTTAGATATTTCATATGTAGCATCATCTAATGGTTCATTACCAAGATTGTTCAAATCATAGCCAAACGGTGATAAATGCCCCCGCAATAGGGGTCACTTGTTTTACATAGAGTTATATAGTAAAAGCTTTAAAAATCTTATTCTATGAATCCATAAGGCCTAGAGATTAGATATTTGGTATGTAGCATCATCTTATGGTTCATTACCAAGATTGTTCAAATCATAGCCAAACGGTGATAAATGCCCCCGCAATAGGGGTCACTTGTTTTACATAGAGTTATATAGGAAAAGTTTAAAAATCTTTTCTATGAATCCATAAGGCCTAGAGATTAGATATTTGGTATGAAGCATCATCTTATGGTTCATTACCAAGATTGTACAAATCATGACCCTATGGTGATAAATGACCCCGCACCATGGGTCACTTGTTTTACATAGAGTTATATAGAAAAAACTTTAAAAATCTTCTTCTATGAATCCATTAGGCCTAGAGCTTAGATATTTGGTATGAGCATCATCTTATGGCATTACCAAGATTGTACAAATCATGCCTAGTGATAAATGACCCCGCACCAGGTCACTTGTTTTACATAGATTATATAGAAAACTTTAAAAATCTTCTTCTATGAATCCATTAGGCCTAGAGCTTAGATATTTGGTATGTAGCATCATTTTATGGTTCATTACCAAGATTGTACAAATCATAGCCCTATGGTGATAAATGACCCCGCACCAGGGGTCACTTGTTTTACATAGATTATATAGGAAAATCTTTAAAAATCTTCTTCTATGAATCCATAAGGCCTAGAGATTAGATATTTGGTATGAAGCATCATCTTATGGTTTATTACCAAGATTGTACAAATCATGACCCTATGGTGATAAATGACCCCGCACCAGGGGTCACTTGTTTTACATAGAGTTATATAGGAAAATCTTTAAAAATCTTCTTCTGTGAATCCATTAGGCCTAGAGCTTAGATATTTGGTATGTAGCATCATCTAATGGTTCATTATCAAGATTTTCAAAATGGTGGCCCTTTGGAGATAAATGACCCCGCACTAAGTCTTCTCCTCTGAAACCATAAGGCCCAGTGCTTATATATTTGGTGTGTAGTATTGTCAGGGCTAAAATGTTTAAGATTGAGTTATTTTACAAGATTTTTGAAAAGGTGCCTG
>CM037782.1:22417894-22433124 GCA_021229015.1 Solen grandis
AGGTCATGACACATCACCTCTTTACATCAGTTATGAATGTGTAATATCCATGGGTTTGTAAGAACTGGGAAGGAAGTTTGTACTTTGAAACCCTATGATCATTCAAAACTAAAAATTGCTTCTTTTAACTTTTTTCTGTTTACACTGAATGTGAAACAAGATTTTACTACATATGCTAATACTTTTTTTTTACCGGCTCCTGATTTGATGTACTTAAACGTTGAAGGATCTTAGATTACTATACTTCATGTTACAACAAGAATCTTGTCCCAACCAGTGTTTAACACCACTACCATCATACCCACAGCCATATATGCTACCTCTGGATATATAAGAGCTGTCCATAGGACAGCATGCTTGACATTTCAGTGCCAGCAAATAAAACAAAACTTTTGTCATAAAAGGCAAAACAAGAACCTCTAATTTTTCAAAGAATAAACAAGGAGCCATATACAAGTATTCCAAGTTTTAAAGCAATACTTTAAAGGATTCAGTGAAAAAATAAGGAAGTGTGAAAAACTTAACCAAGTAACCAAAAAACTTAACCAAAGCATTACACTGATGCTCAAGTGAGTAGAATACATGTAGTTTTCCTTATTTTACAAATAAATGGAAAAATGCTCTCTATACATGCACCTGGTAGTTGCTTTCCTAAAATATTTATTACAATTCAAAAATAAAGTAAAAAAGTCTTCACATTAGATATTAATGAAAAGAATTATCCTGATTTTAGAATCTTCTTTCGCAATTTATTTTTGAATGTCAACAACTTTTTAACCCTTTCCCTAATAAATACTCATTTTGACACACTCAATAGGTACCACATAAAGCCTGATCTGCAGAAAACCACAGTTAAACCTTACCAAATTTAATTACAAAATCCTCATTTCCAGACCTCTGAGGAGCAGCGAACAGCATAAAACCTGATCAGCCTGCGAGTTACTCGCAAGCTGATCTGGTTTTATGCTGTTCGCATAGGTCTTTTCATAGTGTCCTCTATGAGGGAAAGGGTTAAATAAAGTATCATTTTATTGTTTTGACATCAGCTCAGTAAAAAAAAAACCTCAATGGTAAACTAATACAAGCATTTGGACATAAAATACATGAAAAGCCGCGAAGAGGACAATTGAAGGCTATCAAGCCACATGTGTCAAATCATTAAAGGCTGAAATAATGCATAAATCAAGTAGTTCACAAGTTTTATTTATGGAAACCAAGGGATGTCAGTCCAAATAGAAACATGATAAGCCATCTCTGTAATTCTGGAATCCATGTCATGTGTGCAATATTTTGTTAGCAGAGTAATAAGTGAATCAGAGATGTATGTCTGTAACTGAGATGCAGGATTCCTTTAAGCCATCTCAAGCATGAACCTTAGCCTGTAATACTGATAATAATTAAACCCAATTTATCTTTACACACAGTAAACCCTATCTGACTGAGATTTATATTTAGTCTGATTTGAATTCTATCATGTGCAGGGTACTACAACAGAGTGTGTTGCTGTTGGTTTTTTTAATTCTTAAAATGAAAGTACCAGCATTCCCTTCTCACAGGCTTGCATTGCATACCAACCAGCAATCCCGAAGTGGTTGGAACCTAGGCAAAAATACATCATCTTAAATATACATGACAGTTGTCGCAAAAACACATCATCTTATATATACATGACTGTTGTCACAAAAATACATCATCTGAAACATACATGACAGTTGTCACAAAATTACATCTTTACTATTACCAAGTTTTGGTAACTTTTAATTCATCATAAAAGAAAAGTATAAAACTTGACAAACATAAACTGCATGAAACAGTGCTATCAGCTTTGTAATATATATGCTAAATTATGACAGACAGAATCTTAAAAAAAAGATAAAACCTGTATACACATTTTTTTTTCAATGCAAGTGTAAAGACATAATAACTTAAGTAAAAGACAAAAATATTTTACTGATTTTTTTATCTCCCTACGTATTCCTTCTTCACAGTAAAATATTTAAAATAAAGAAGCCCAGCCACTTTATAAAGTAGCAATAAATATGCTAGGTATTTCTGAAGAGGCCAAGGAAATGAGGGGTTATGGGTTCGATCCCCGTTTGTGTCATACCAAAAATGGTACTTTTAGCTTCCTGTTTGGAGCTCAGCATATACAGGGTAGTCCTAGGACTGCAGGTTGGCCCGATGTCAGGATAATGTAACTGGGTGTGGTATCATGCCAAATGTCTACAGCGTGACACTGCAATGTGGCAACACAATATATATGTCTCAAGTAGACATAGTCTGCAAATGACTTAAATACTGTCAGTGGGATGTTAAACCCAACAAATATGCTGGGTTATGATTAATGCAATCTAATTAGAGTAATTGTTCATTTATAAGTCATTACTTAGATAAGAGTTAAAATGAGTTTAAAAGTATCAAGTCTGCAATGTGAAGATGAGCACATGTCAAGGACTGACCTCTGTGAACAGAAAGGGAATCTATTTTCCAATAATTAAAATGAAGGTAAAATGTTGTACATATTATTATGTACATTGACTAAACTGAGTGAGTATGATACGACTAAAAACAAGCAATGAATTGATAACCCTGCCCAAAAGTAGGCAAATTAAATGAAATTAAGTCAACTAAATCTATCACCGAAGTGTTTAATACCCCCACTACCCTGCTACTTGTCAGTCAACAACATATTAATGTTGTTTACCAACAGACATACCCATCAAAGCCTGTTACAAAAATAGGGTCCTGGCATGCAGGACTTTGTCACATAAGTTTGATCATGGAAGAGGTATGTAGTTTATAATTCTTCTATAAAGTGAACATTTTGAGGGTCTTTAATTTATTTTAAGAAGATGATGGGAAGAAAACAAGCAACTATCAATACATAATGAGTAATCATCCATAAACAAACATACTGGCATTGATTTTCAATTGTTGACCTCTAAATATGACTATGACCTTTTAGAGAGCAATCTGGTTCTTAATATTGTAAATATTTGTGTCAAACCATTTGGAAATCCAGTGAGGCATTGTTAAGTTACAGCCTGGACAAGCATATTAGCAATTATTTTTTATTGTTGACTTCTACGTATGACCTTGACCTTTGAGTTAGCAATCTGGTTCTTTTGCGCTACATTCTGTCTTAATATGGTAAGCATTTGTACCAAACCATGTGGAAATACAGCAATCCTTTGTTAATTTAGAGCCCGGACAAGCATATTGGCATTGATTTTCTACTGTTAACCTCTAAGTTTGAACCTTGACCTTTGAGCTAGCAATCTGGTTCTTTGCGCGACACTTTGTCTTAATATGGTAAACATTTGTGCCAAACCAAAAAATTCAGGACAGACGCACAGATGGGAGGACAGACAGACCGACAGACAATGTGATTCCTATATAGTTCCCCCTACCCTAGAATAGTGGGGGTTTAATTAGTTATACAAGAGCTGTCAGAGGACAGCACGCTCAACTATTCAAAATGCTTGTTGGAAAATCAAATGAAATCTATTTCAATTCTTGTCCTTCAAATACCCTGTATATACTAATAGTCAAAAATGATAAACCTTTATAGTCCCTAAATATGTTTATGAAGTCTTAAATCAATCCCATGCCTAAGCATAAAACACTGTGCATGCAAAACTTTAACCAAGTATCCAAGTTAGAAAAGGGCCATAATTTGTATAAAATTCAGTCCAAGAGTTATCCTCCTTGGTTTTCTGGTGCCTCTGAGCATACTCATAAATTTTCTAGTCAATACCATAAACAATTTCTGAGATATAAGCTGAATAGTAGCTTGCATGCAAAACTTTAACCAAAATGTTAAGAGGTACCTATCTTGGTTGTATGATACTCTCAACATATTCATAAACTTTCAAGTCAATACTATGAATGGTTATTGAGATATAAGGCTGATAGTAGCTTGCATGCAAAACTTTTACCAAATTTTCTATGCATAGTTTCATGACTCACCTATTAGCATATCTATAATCTTAACAATAGATTACAATTAAATTTTATCTCACAAAAACAATGTTAACAAAGGAACTCATGTCATTGTTTGTGGTCAATCCTGTTTTTATTCAAATAAAAGGTAGGGTCTTGGAACTATCCATTGCATGCAAAACTTTCTAAGTTAAAAAGGGGCCATAATTCATATCAAATTCAGTCAAGAGTTATCTACCTTGGTTGTCTGATGCACCTGAACATATTCATAAACTTTCAAGTCAATACCATAAATGATTATTGAAATATAAGGTTGATGGTAACTTACATGCAAAACTTTAACCAAAAGCTGCAACGCTAATGCCGCCACAAGGGTGACTACAATAGCTCTCATATTCTTTGAAAAGTCAAGCTAAAAATATGCGTATCCAAAACTACAACATGGCTCTTGAAAAATGGAACAGGTACTTTATATTTGTAAGGTACTGTATCATTCCATTGTCCATATAATTATACAGTCATGCCAAATTTCAACACAAGAATGTTTCTAACAAAAGCATGGGCCATATAATTCATATAATGTTGAGTATATATGCACCACAGCAGTATTTCAAGATATGCAAAGTCTTTAACACTGCACATACTGGGCAAACACCAGTTAAAACCCTAGGTGTCCAACAAAACAAGTTGGTTAAGATTCTGTGAAGCTCTGGGACTCTGTCTCAAATAGATTTTGAGATATGGCTCTGGACTGAAGAGAGATGGACACAATGACTGACAACGCCAAACAATTTCCTTCTCCTTAATCTTCTGTTCAGCGGGGAATAAAACAAGAGGGCCATGATGGCCCTGAAACGCTCACCTGAGTACCATTGCTACAACTGATTACAAGGTTTTTAAACAGACAAGAATTCTGATATAACTCAATCTTAAACATTTTAGCCCTGACAATACTACACACCAAATATATAAGCACTGGGCCTTATGGTTTCAGGGGAGAAGACTTAGTGCGGGGTCATTTATCTCCAAAGGGCTCAGGTGAGATAAAAACCTATGGTCAACAAAAATTAATTTTAACGGAAAACCATAAGGTTTAATTCTGTAATTGTAACATATAAACACAGTAATGAAATTCAACCTATAAACAAATTTAAAAAACTTAAACAAACAAGGGTGTTCTCTAGAACACTTTTGTCACCTGCTGAAGCATGACGGAAAAAGTGTGATGGACAGACAGACAGACGGACTGACAGATGACGGAAAAGTGATCCCTATGCGTCACCCCTGCTTACAGCATGTGACACAAAAAATGTCTCTCCAAAAGACCATAATCCTTACATAGCACTGAATACATCAACTGAAATCTGGGTCTACATCAGAAGCTCTTACCTGATGCCACTACCCAGCCAACACCTGCCTGAGCTGCCTTCTCAATGGCCAACTGCATACAAAAATTCCCAACGACTGGACCCAGAAGGTTTTCTCCATTAACATAGGCGGTTGCAGAGTTTTCCTTAATGACGGTTGGTTCCTTGTCACATACTGTGATACCGGATTCTATGTCATGTACATACATATCTGAAACAGACACACATAAAAACGTTGTATATCTTACTGACATTGATAACATTGTGTGGTTTATTATCCTGATGAAGACCGATGTCAGCTGAAAGTAGTTGATTAATAAAATCTGTCTGTCAGTTGAAAGCTGTTGATTATTAAAATCTATCTATTTAATTAGGTTTTCGCCTCTGCTGGGCGAAAACCTATTGTTCTTCTTCTGTTGATTTGTTTTTTTTTTTATTTTTATTATTTTTCCAATTCCACCCATTTTTGTGTCCAGCCTAGCGGCCAGATGAGAAAAGCTACAGCTATGAAATTTTGGGCATGGAGTCATCTTTATCTGAACATGTGCCTAATTGGTCAAACTTTTCACATTTATTTCTGATTTAGCCACTAGGGGGCGCAATGCATGTAATCACTGTTTTGCTAATAACTCAAAAATTTGAAACCTGATTTAGATGCGGTTTTTTACATAATGTTCCTTGTTGACAGCCCAATCAAATATGATGGATATCTTATCATCGAGTACTGGAAAAAAATTGTTCTAGGAGAGGTTGAATGTTCGAACCTTGGAAAAAAGTGGAAAAATGAGGGTAGGTCTACGAAAAACCTACCCACTTTTGTTAGAGATCAGATAGAAGAATTCTGTTTGCTGCATTCGATTTGCAAGACATATACGCACAAAATATATGGGGTGGCGAATTAAGGAAATGCGTGGTTTGTCCTCTAGAAACGGTCAAACTTCACTAAATTTTAGGAAAAATTAAAATTTCAAAAACATGTTTTTGTCGCTCCTGACTTTATTTTCTTTTCATTCTTCATGAAATTTTCACACAATATGTATTGTTATGTTTGAAAGGGCCTCACAATTCAAAAAATAAAAATGAATTGAAAAGGTCAAGGTCATATTACGATTATTGTGTTTTTATTCGGCCACAAATAGCTCCAAAACTAAAAATATTTAATTGAGAGTATATGAACAAAAGTTTTAGTTCTTAAAGAGCTCTTTCCAGTAATACTTAGTTTTTGAAGATCGGACTTGTTTTGGTCATTATACGGCAGTCCAAAGTTTGATCCTTTTTTGGAGTAAATGTAAATCAGGTTTTATGCTTCAAATTCTGATACATAAGAATAAAAAGTTTGACTTGTGCGACTAACGTTAGTATACTTTATTGAACTATTTGCTGCTTTGCTACGTACCTAACAGTAAAATTTTAATCAATTTTCTTTTTCATTTTGCCGCTAGGGGGCGCTTTTCTTGAAATAATTCTTTTGCTTATAACTCAAAAAGTTGAAGTCCGATTCGAATGCGGTTTTTTGCATTCTGTTCCCTGTTGATAGCCTAATTTCATATGATAGGATTCGAGGGTCCGTGTGACTGAAAGCTTTTGAGCTACGGAAGGTTGAATGTTCGAACCTCGCAAAAAAAAAAAACAATAAAAAAACCTGTGCAAATGAGTGTAGGTCTACGAAAAACCTATCCGTTTTTGTTAGAAATCAGATAGAAGAATTCCGTCTCCTGCATACCATTTGAAAGACGTATACACACAAAATATATGGGGTGGCGAATTTAAGAAATGCGTGGTTTGTCCACTAGAAACGGTCAAACTTTACTTAAATTTAGGAAAAATTATAATTCCAAAAACATGTTTTTTGTCGCTCCTGACTTTATGTTTTGTTTATTAGTCATGAAATTTTTACACGTTATGGTTTGTTAAGTTTGAAAGGGCCTCACAATTAAAAAGTTAACAAAACATTGAAAAGGTCAAGGTCATATTACGATAAGTGTGTTTTTATTCGGCCCAAAGTGCTCCAAATCTAAAAAATATTTCATTGAGAGTATTGAACAATAGTTTTAGTTCTAAATAGTTCTTTCGTATAATGTTTAGTTTTTGAAGATCGGACTTGATCTGTCCATTTTACGGCAGTCCAAAGTTTGATCCTTTTTTGGAATAATTGTTAATCAGTTTTTATGCTTGAAATTGTGATATATAAGAAAAAGAATGTTCGACTAGTGCGACTTATATACTTGTTTGAACTATTTGCTGTTTTTGCAATTTTGATTCTCATTTTGCCGCTAGAGGGCGTTTTGCTTAAAATCACTCTTTTGCTTATAACTCAAAACGTTAAAGTCTGATTGAAATGCAGTTTTCAGCATTTTGTTCCTTGTTGACAGCACCAAAAATGTGATGGATTTCAAAGGATAGGGTATGGGAAAATATTTGCGCTAGAAGAGTTTGAATGTTCTAACATTGCAAAAAAAAAAAAAAAAAAAAAAAAATGTGCTTATGAGAGTAGGTCTTCAAAAAACCTTTCCGTTCTGTTTCATATTGAAAATTGTGGCTGAGTTGAAATAAAGTGTTCAAGTTGATTAGGTTAAAAGCGAAAACCGGGATACCGCTTGCGGTTCTAGTCTATTTTTTGGTCTTGCATTCCACACACCTATTCACTCTGATAGGGATCAACATTAACAGTATCCCAGGATCCCAAGGACTCCAAAAATTGGGAAGGGATTCCAGAATTAAATGCCAGGTGTCCTGTTGGGACATTTACTTTTTTAATTAAAAGTAAATTGAACAGCCACATTTGTTAATAACCTGATTGGCTATGTGATCATCTCCATAAAACTGTCGTCTTGTCCTATGGATCACTGTTATTTCAAAATATGACTATGCACAACGAAGTTACAGCCGGGACAGGATTTCTTACTCACACACACTACACACAAACACACATACAGGTGTAACACAATATGCCCATTGCCATGAAATGGCAGGGGCATAAAAGAGCTTTAACGCAAAGATAAAACCTGAGACCGAACAACCAATTTTACCATGTTCATTCAGTCATGAAATATAGGTCATAGCCCAAGTATTGCTTAAACAAGAGGGCCATGATGGCCCTGAATCGCTCACCTGAGAAATATTGCCCTCATTGCCTTTTATGAAACAGTCATACTGAATACAAAATCCATGAAGAAGTACAGCAAAATAATTATAATTTTACACAAAAACTGTACCTGAGTCAAAATTTTGATGGCCATAGCCATAAGATCAAGTGACCCCTAAGGCGGGCCCAAATTATATTCAGGAGCCATATGATTTGAAAACTAATGGTTCAGCTTATGGTTTCTGACAAGATCTTTTAAAGACTGCTATATAAGTCTATGTAAAATCCAGTGACCCCTGAGACGGGCCAATTTTGACCCCAGGGCCATGATTTGAATCAGCTTGGTATAGGACCACTAGACAATGCTATATACCAAATATCTAAGCTCTAGGCCCTGCAGTTTTACAGAAGAAGATTTTCAAAGATTGCATATTTAAAATCTATTTTTAGTTCATGTGACCTACTTATCCAACCAATCAAAACAATTTGAACAATTTTGATAGAGGGCATCATAAGGATCAATCCTGTAAAATTTGGTCAAAATCCATCCATCGATTAGGAGGAGATGATGTTTAAAGGAAGACCTTGTAGAAAAGAGCTCATGTGTGATGTCCCCTTCACAGATTCTCAATCTGTTATTCAAGCCCTGACCAAAACCGAGACAACACAGCTAGCCTCTGGAGTGGCTCACCAGTGGAACAACAATGTTGCCAAAAGGCAGACAAACTAGCAAAGCTTGGACTCAAGCACAGTGAGTCTGAACACACCATCACCAGTGTAAGCTGTCATGAGGAATTAGCCATTATCAAGTCACTGATGAGGCCCAGACTGGAAAAAAATGCATACATCAACTACATGGGCCAGAGCAAGTTGTCATTGTCAGGCTGCAATCAGGTCACAACAGACTGAATTCACACATGTACAGGAAGCACAAGCTGGTACCACTACCACCTGGAGGATATGAAGATGACCAGGAAGTTAATCTCTGCGACTGGATGGATCATGTAGGATGAATGAGAAGAAGAATATTGCTTATACACATGTATCTTTGTTTATTTCTGGATAACTGACTTTTGCTAATGATTGTTATTTCAAGATAAATATTTTTCAACTTGCATGATTTATTTACCATCCTTTTCAAGCAGAAATAAATCACCAAATTTGATGCTGTCATTCATGATTGTAACATCAATATGTACCATCATACAAATTTTTTTTTTGTTGTTGTTGTTGGGTTTAAC
This sequence comes from Solen grandis, assembly GCA_021229015.1. NCBI lineage: Eukaryota > Metazoa > Mollusca > Bivalvia > Adapedonta > Solenidae > Solen > Solen grandis. The sequence continues at coordinate 22,427,530 of CM037782.1, forward strand.
ATTCCACCAACAGTAATTCAGTTCTTTGGAGAACTTGAGACAGATATAGTGCTGCCACACTGCAGTATCACGCCATAGACATGTGGCACGATACCACACCCAATCACAATATCCTGACAACAGGCCAACCAGTCCTGCAACTACCCTTATATGCTGAGCACCAAGCAAGGAAGCTATAACAGTACCATTTTTTACGACTTTGGTATGTCCAACCAGGGATCACATCCATAACCTCCTGCACCCGAGGCAAATACAAAAATTGTTATGACCTTTAAAACTAAGGTGTACCGCTATTATATGGTGTGCAGTATAGAAAATCCAGGTAAGTAAGGGTGTGAAAAAAGACTAATTGGATAATAGGCCTATTAGAGGTTGGGAAAGCAAGGACAAACCATGACTATTTTGATCATTGGGTGTAAATATTTTAGATGTTTTATCAAAGCTTTTTGACTCTCTTTTTTTTTTTTTTAATTTCTTCAGGTACATTACAAGCTAAAATATGCTGTCATAAAATAAACAGATCAACACACCCAGTCTATTCAACCCATGACTGTAATGACCCCGATAATCAGCTGTTACGAGATTCCCTGCCAAGCTTGATGCATGAGCTTTTTTCGTTCCCACTTTGCCCATACAATCAATAATAAATCGTTTTACTTCATCCTTTGGAATAACGTCCCATTTATCTTTGGGCATAAAATCTGTTATCTCTCGACATGTCAATGTCCCCAAAGGGTTTCAATTTTATGCCCAACTTAAAAAGTTTCCTACACCCTAATGTTGACATTTTTGCTGTTTAGACTCCAACATAGAAGAGCTGGTACAGGTTAAACTGCGGGTCTCTGATCACGAGACCATTTTATACGCTATATAGGATGACGTTTAGTATAGATCTATGAGCATTGTGTAGTGTACGAAAGAAAAAATCTTGAAAAAAAAATAAAAACCTTGAAAAAAGTATTTGTTTTATCAAAAATAACAACAAGAAAGTAACCGTGCAAGACAATTAATTGATTAATACGGTATTTACGTTATCTTTCTTAACAATAAGATATAATAACAATTAAAACTAATTAACAAGATATAAAAATTAAGGAAACATATACTTGAAGATATTCCAAAAAGGTTCTAATATCACAGGACAATTTGTCCTGAAATTTTACAAGATTCACAGGACAGAAATCAACTTCACAGGACCGAACTTCATTATTGTTTATCTTTTACTTTATTGTTTTTATTAAATTTTAAACATATTTTATTATCATGATATCTTTAGAAATTTCTGATTTAATTAAATGAAATTTTAACACTTAAGTCAGTCATCTATTCACAGAACCGAAACAGAAATCACCAGTCAGGTCAGACGGACACTTTTCGGAACGTCTGTAAATGTACATAGCCTTTTAAAGTACTTTATTTACTTACCTTACACCAGGGTCTCTGTATATATAGTATTGAGAGACCCAGCCTAGACAAGTGACATATACACTTTATGCAGTTATACCACAGTCACAAACGTAGGTCGTCGTCCAGTGGTAACATACGTACCCGACTGGGGATCCGAAGGTTGCTGGTTGAAACCCCGTTTGGGGGAAAGGCTTTTTTGTGATCTTCTTGAGGCGCAAAGTGCTGGAACCTTTTGGAGGGATAAGTTGTAACACAGGAGTTTGAAATTCTATCAATAAATTGGTATAATTAATATAGTAATACGTATACACTTATTATTATACAGTATACGTTCGGGACTCATTTTTAGTATATTATTAATTGACAGATCTTCAAACTCACTTTTTCCAAATCGACGGAAAATAAGTAAGTTTAAACTTATATAGATATAAGTACCTATTTGTAAGTTACATATCATATTATAAAATAGACCAAAAGAAACTATTAAAACAGAGAGAGAGAAGAGAGAGAGAGAGAGAAAGCATGTTTTTGATTAGATAAAGTGCCCAATGCTTTAATGTGAAATGCAGCATAAATAAAATACACACAATAGAAGCTGTTCACACACCAATTAATTCTATCCAATTCACGTTGAAACTCTCAAAATATACTTTTCATTTAACACATTAAGTGTCAAATTTTAATCTATCATTTTGTTTGCACGTAATTCCACCACCATGGTGAAATGTCTTAGAAGTTGCGAATTGTACACAAATGACTTCCAGTTGTTAAAATGTAATAAACACAGCAGATGGAATTTCTGAGATACTTTTATTTCAATAATTTAAGCGTAATAGGGCCACTCTACATGGAAATCATTTTGAATTAAAATTAAATAAAATGAGATAAAATGTGCAATATTCATCTGTTTGAACCACATTTTTGTACAAAAATCACCAAAGTTCATTAACTGAAACAGTTTTTTTTCTCGTCGTCGCGCTTATGATAAAACCTTGCGAGACTACGATAAGAAAAAGAGAGGTGGTAGATTTGGTCAGGGGCGCAGTTAGGACCTCTGATTAAGTGATTTTCGGTCCTCTTGCTCTTGGGTAATACCCTGTCTCACAAATTGTTTTCTCGTTTCAACAAGCTATTTTAAATGACTACAGTATCCATAAGGATTCTTTTTGTTCCCACAAGACACTTTGCTGTATGATTAAATAAGAGAGAGAGAGAGAGAGAGAGATGTCTACGTTACTGTAATGTTTGTATGGCATGTATCTTATGAATATTCATGACACCACACACATTCATCCAGTCACACTGACATAGATACGACTCCTCTGGATTTATACCCTTATATACAGAGAAATGAACATTCGTTATGTACAATAGTATACTAACAACAGGAGAATGTTTATTTCTGTATCTAGATGCACTGACATACTTAGTGGCAAGTTCTCCTTGTCTACAATGAAAGTACTATGGAAAATAGTGACCTTTAGCTTATTTTGATACAGTATCGAGGTTGGTCCTTTTTTTTTTCAATGGATGACAAATGAAGCTGGCCATTAAGTAACTTTCTTATTTTAAGTTCAATTTTGATGCCAATAGAAACGCCTTGAAATTAACAACAATTCACTCACTTTATATATTGACTTGTTTACGTCATGGGACGACGTATTTGTCCAAAAAGGTTTATGCTGCTGCCACAGCAGGACCATACTGAAATTTAGCTGTAATCACAGGACTGACAGTCCTAATTTTGCGTTGAGCATGAACTGGAATAGTAATGGAGAAAGGCACGTGGTTTGTAATTTAGAACTGTTTTATTGATTTTCCACATCAAATAGATTTTGTTTCTTTTATATCATTTTGCTGTAAAGGCCGAACCTATTTCAATAAAATAATTATATTTGCCATTTACACACTATAGTATTAGATTAAACAAGGACATATCCCAGGTCGTGACAAAACTTGTAAAAGAGTTCAAATCTCTCTCTCTTCCATGATTTTGTTTTGAGGAAGACGAAAAGTTTAATAATAATATATATATAATTTAACATGAATTTGTCATCATATATCAACTTTTACTAAATACTAAACGGGATCACGAAATTGTTATTAAATCTCTCCATGCCACGCGGTAAATTTTGAACTAGATCGATGACAAATACACAAGATATATAGTGTGAAAAATATGTCATGATTATAAGAAACTGTTATGTGTTTGTTAAATATTGAAATTGAAAAAGTCCACACTTTTCTTTGGAACTGAGTGTACATCTAGTCTACACATAATGCAGCTTCAGGGCCGGACGGACTATGAAAATATCCCTAATGCAAGTTACGCTGGCATACATATGGTTTGAGCTCCTTTTTCAACCTTTTTATTTTACATCGATTCGTAAACAAGTTCTTACAACTTACACAACCCTCTCGACGGTTCGTGGTTGCACAAGTAATTTCGAACCCGCAACATTCGGAGTCGCAGTCACGGCGCCCAATAGAGACAGTGCTCCCCATGAGAGGCTCTATTGAACAAGAATTTCGTGTTTATAGAGCTGTTAGTGATACTACACAACATTCACTGATAAAATAGAAAAGCGACCTCGTGTTGTCATGTATCGGGCCAGAATCTTTGGAGGTGACATAGTAACCGAACTATGTCGCCATGATGTAACAAGGTTACTTTTACTTGACTGTTTCGTATGCATTGTCCTGACTTTTAAGTAAAGCCTTCATTTAATTAGTCTCTTGTATCGCTCTATCATTAGGATCACAACGCTTATTTGAGTTATTTCTGTGTGATTTTATGAACCATGGATTCATTTGTATTTTCTGCAAGCTTTTTTATCATCTTACTTTGTATTGAAGGAAACCTACAACTGGAACAAGGACAACTAATGTACCAGTTTGTGTCTGTGGATTATGACTGGCAGGACGGAACGGCTAAGCTTAAAGCAATCCGGGACGGCAAGTATGTTCTGGAGAACAATATCATCACGGGAATAAAAGTTTATAAAGATGACGTATATGTGACTGTTCCAAGATGGCGACTGGGTGTCCCATCTACCCTCAATGTTTTAACTTCTTCAATCAACAGAACCGTTCTACGGCCTTACCCGAGCTGGGCCATGAACAAAATAGGCGACTGTGACTCATTCCAGTACGTCCAAAGCATGGAAATTGATCCAAATACGGGATACATGTGGATTATAGACACTGGTAGAATCAATACTCTGTCTCAAGTCGGCTCTCCTAGGAACCTGTGTCCACCGAAACTCGTTATTTATGACCTAAACGCAGGAACAGTGATTCGAACCTTTGTCTTCCCGACAGAAGTTGTATCTCATACTGCAAATTTCATGAACGATATTGTGTTGGATTATCAGCATGGGCAAGCCAGGTATGCGTACATAACCGACACTGCATTGTCTAAATTATATGTGTATAATTACGATATGAATAGGGCTTATAGCTTTTCTCACAGCTCAATGAACACCCAGCAACTCATCCATGGGGTCCAGGACAACCTAATATCTGCAGCTATAGATGGTATCGCATTGTCTTCAGACTTTCAAACTCTTTACTATTGCACCCTTTCATCTCTAAAGTTGTATTCGATTCCAACAGCAGTGTTACGCAATGGAAACATTTCAGACTTTGATATCAAACTGAAACTAATTGGAAACAAACGAGGAGCAACCGATGGCATGGTCTATGGGCAGAAAAAACTTTTTTATGGCGTATTCGAGGAAAGTGCAATTTACTTTGCGACGCAAGGTTCTCATGGACCCATCGATTTAAACACAGAACAAAAGCTTGTTTCAAATGCCGACTCTCTTGCTTGGGTGGACACGTTTGGTTATAACGGGACAGAGCTTTGGTTTGTATCGAATAAGCTGAATAAGTTCTCACGAAATCAGATGGACTTTTTCGGAACAGCGCCAAACATGAATATTTGGAAAATGGATGTCGGGGAGCCAGGCTATTTGTTTGATGCCATTAGAAGGACGTCACACCCTGTAATTCCGGGTATCTTCGGTTAAACTCTCATATACATGTAGATCTACGTTCATACGTGTCTTTGACAACATTTGAGATAGTTTCTTTTTATATATAGCTATGCCTTTTTTTTTCTCCCAGCTCATGAAATGTGTCTAGAGTAACAATAAAGTTGAATTTCGCCAAAATGGACAATAACAT
>CM037782.1:22433224-22483224 GCA_021229015.1 Solen grandis
ATGTAGCCCTCTTTGTTAATAAGTAGTTGACCCTTACTTTCCCACTGGCCACGTTTACAATACTGCGATTATAATTCAGCCGTGATTTTCAACACTTAATAAGAAATATTTCTTCAGCACAAAGGATTAGCCATGGCCTTGTCTGACTTATAATGCCGATAAGTGGCTACATTTATAGTGCTTGGTTTACTTTAAGACTTACAGAAATTATGTCAATGTTATTCAAAGTCTTTCATCTACCACTTGTATATACTTTGCCTGAAAAAACATGTCATCGCAAACACTTTCTGAATTACACAAATGTACTGATAATTGCTCCTTTCCTTAACAATCCCTTCTACATAGTTCTACAGTAAAGGGTGTACTTTATTCAGCATTAACATTCTTGAGCTAATTGGGGCATATTTGTTTTAAAACTCAAACTAAGTTCCAGTAGGAGGAACTGGGCTGGATTAAGTTATTCCTACAGCAGAGGGTGTATTTAATTCCATATACACACTCTTGAACTAATTTGGACCTAATTTCTTAAAGTTTTTACAAAGTTCCACATTCAGTGGTTCCTGGCATGGAGCAGTGTTTTATACCTTGTTAAGTCATACTCAAGTCTTGCTCAAGCAAGATTAAACCACCAACCTTCTGATCCAGCGTCTTTGGACCAACACTCACGTTCCCTGACCTTTACAAAGTCATATTCTTTAACAAAAGGTCAAGCTTGAAGGCCATGGTCAAAAATGTTCGATATATGTATGAGTATCAGTATAAAGTACAGATTACTAAATGTAATGTCTGAAAAAATGAAGGGAATCCACTGAGGAAGCAAAAAATTACGACAAAACATGCTGGTCCAGACGACTTGGAACTGAGACAAGTTATAAATGTCAGTTCCTCATGTCCTCTGGATGTCCCTCTGGAAAATAAATGTAATTCTACGACAAGTTGTCAAGCAAACCAGACAAAATAGCTGGAAATAGATTTGATATCTGTCTGTGACCATTCCGGTCATTACCAATCATGTACCTCGATTAAGTAAGCAGATATTTTTCAAAAATTGTTGATGTGACATACTGTGAAATCATTTATTGTCGTGGAACACTTAATTTCACTGATTTCATGTGCAGGGTTTTATCTACAAATAACAATCCCTATGAAAACCTATTCTGTATACGGACCTCTAGATCATGGATCCATGAATAAAGATACACACAGAATCACCTTAAGTACATAATCAACAAAATTTTAATGTCAGCTGAGAAAAATGATTTCACAGCACATCATCAATAGACTGATGTTCTTGTACAGTTGCAACTGTGGCTCTTTGGATTATCCCCTCTTGGAGGACAATGGTGAAGAACCCAGCCTGACTGTGGGAATGGCCGAGTTCTCAGACGCACCAAAGAGCTTAGTTAGGGCAGGGCTCACCCTGGCTGTAAAAATGTTTGCGCCAACACATTCGCCAAATGAGAAAAATTAGAGCCAAATTTAAGAAGTTGGAGACAAATTTAATGCAAGTGGCTCCACTATGTTTTCGGAAATTTTTATTGTCTTTATATACTGGTTTCATATATGCATTTGCTATACTTGAACTGTCAAAGACATATTCAATTGGTGCATAATATTTAAATATAAAAAAAAAGAAATAAAAAAAATATATGGAAATAAAAACAACAGAATACTGTCACATAATTCTAAATGAAAATTAAATGAATTTAATTGACATTTAGTTTTATAAATAAATTATTAAAAAATATTTCATTCAATTGTCAAACAAAATAGTTCATTCAATGAGAATAGGTATATTAATATTTTGATACATCAAGAACCAAACATAAACAAAAGAAAAAAAGTGTTCATGTTTAAAAAAATAATATTTTTTCCAACAAAAAAATCATAAATAATAACCTGTCTAAAAATTTTATATGGAAATATTAAGTGAAATTAAAAAAATAAAATAAAAAAATTGGGTACGTTATATATCTGGTACGTTTTAGTTTGGATACGTTTTGACTCGCTCCATTAGTGATTAGTATCGAGTCATTTATATACATCGGTACATCTACGCTATTTACCAGTTGGAATCTAAATAGGTAAACTAAATAATCAATTTAAATCATTTAAAGAAACGGTAGTAATGAAACATTGCTCATGTTTTTCGCAAATGTCCGCCACTGTGATGATTGCGCAATTTCATATCAGTTCCAAATACAGGTATGAACAAAAGTCGGTAGAGAGTGTGACAAATATAAACAAGTTATAAACTGCCAATACCATCCGAGTATTCCACATCTTTGCATAATTAGGAAGCCTTAGAATGCCTGTTGATTGGATAATCCCACAGCAGGTGCTGGTTACGTAAAGTAGTATACAGTGTAGAGCTACCTGTATTTTTGTGCATTACAGAACTTAAATAACCGCGGTACTAATTTACTGATTTCTTCTTCGTATGCGCCAAACACATTCGCCAATTAGAAAAATCTTGCGCCAGTTTCATAATTTTGTCGCATTTGGCGCCTTTGGTGACCGACAGCGTGAGCCCTGGTTAGGGTGACAGCCAGGACAGGTGGTCCTGTTGAACATCTTTGTTCAAGTATTTATGGATTTATGGCTAATCAATCATATCCCCATACTTTTACTTTCACTATTCTTAGAATAGCAGCCCATGGTAGTTCATACCCCGCTTGCAGCTAGACCTTACAAATTTGCATATTCATGTAATGGCCCAGTGAATTTACTGAGCCCAGTGTCATCATTATCAATAAGTTTCCTTTGATCAACATTGCCAATACTTGAAATATGTTATAAAATGAGATCTATTTTCATATCAGCAATGACACCGATTGCTAACTTTGCCAAATTCATTCATATAAATATATAGAGGATATCTGTTCATTTTTGTGAAAGATGCAATTTCATTTCATCAAGGGAAATTCGAAAACTGTATTCCCACGAGAGGCATAGTCATTCGTGAGCTAGAATACAATTTTCAAAGTTCATGAGATGAAATAAATATTGCATTTTCTGCAAAAAAAACAACTTTCTTTTTATATTTCATGTCAGAAAGAGTGAAAGTATAGTAATATATTAATTTATTATAACTCAATTTTTATTTATATTGCAGAAATCCTTCCAAAAGCATAAAATAAATGTCTTTTTCTGTTTTCTTCACAAAATTACCTACAAGTACAATTTATCAGCATTATACACTCTTTTCAGAGCTAGTGACTGATCACACTGTTCCAGTCTCACATTTTTAAAATTGTGTCTTCCTTTTATAAAGTGTCTACGGCAGTCTCCTGCCAGGAAATGTGACGTTTTTATTCTTAAGTCTGATTCTCCCTCTCACGACAACTCTCCTATTTCCAGCCTGTGGTCATATATTTCATAGCAACGCTATAGACACACATCAAACTTGACAGTCTTCCATTATTTCTAACCGTCTCGTAGACTTTTGAATTTCTCCCTTGCGTGACAAAAAACACTTTAACGGTTATTTCACTTAGTCCATGTAGCCAAAACACTATCTGGTTCAAAAATGAATAAATATATATCAGTAGTGTAAAAATTGCTTCCTCAGTTTTTTGCAACCGAATACATAGTTATAACATATATTAAGACAATGCTCATTTCTTTTTCTATTCAAATTTTGTGTACTTTAACATAAACCAGAATGGTGTTAATGAGAACACAGGTCTAGGACTGACCATAAAACTTTTCTATGTCCATATAAAAATGGAAGGAAATGGAAAAACATTGTGGCCACCCCTCGACTGGTGTCTTCAGCTATGAAATAACTCAGTTATGCTCATTTATAGACGAGTTAGCCATCAATCCTTGCTTCCTGTATAACATCGAACAAATAATTAGAGGTCATTCCCTAAACAATTCAGATATGAATATAAACAAGAGGGCCAAGATGGCCCTGTGTCGCTCACCTGAGTAAGATGGCTGTGTTAGGCATAATGACAAAAAATCTGGCATCTAAAAGTGTTTTTCTAACATTTGACTAAATGACCTACATATTGATCCTACCTGAATTTGCACTCAACTGGGAATTCATGCAGTCATCATTCATATTAAGTTTAATGAAGACTGGGACAAAAATGTTGGCCTCTAGAGTGTTCACAAGGTTTTTCTTAGATTTGACCTGGTGACCTAGTTTTTGACCTCATGTGACTCATTTTCAAACTCATCCAATATATCAATTAGACAAACATCCTGACCAAATCTATTGATGATTGGGCTAAAACTGTGGCCTCTAGAGAGTTCACAAGGTTTTTCTTAGATTTGACCTGGTGACCTAGTTTTTGATCCCACATGACCCAATTTTCAAACTCATGCAAGATATCATTAGACAAACATCCTGACCAAATTATGAGATTGGCAAAACTGTGGCCTTAGGGTTCACAAGGTTTTTCTAGATTTGACCTGGTGACCTAGTTTTTGACCCACATACCCATTTCACCTCATCCGAGATATCATGTAGACAAACATCCTGACCAAGTTTCGTGAACATTTGGCCAAAACTGTGGCCTCTAGAGTGTTCACAAGGTTTTTCTAAGATTTGACCTGGTGACCTAGTTTTTGACCCCACATGACCCAATATCGAACTCATCCGAGATATCATGTAGACAAAAATCCTGACCAAATTTTATGAAGATTGGGCTAAAACTGTGGCCTCTAGAGTGTTCACAAGGTTTTTCAAGGATTTGACCTAGTGACCTACTTTTTGACCCCACATGACCCAATTTCGAACTCATCCGAGATATCATGTAGACAAACATCCTGATTAAGTTTGATGAAGATTGGGCCAAATTTGTGGCCTCTAGAGTGTTCACAAGGTTTTTCTAAGATTTGACCTAGTGACCTAGTTTTTGACCCCACATGACCCAATTTCGAACTCATCCGAGATATCATGTAGACAAACATCCTGACCAAGTTTCATGAAGATTGGGCCAAAACTGTGGCCTCTAGAGTGGTCACAAGCAATTGTTGACGACGGACGATGCACGACGCACGACGGACAAAAGGCGATCACAAAAGCTCACCCGAGCACAAGTGCTCAGGTGAGCTAAAAAAGCTTTTAAGTTTCAATATGTTCCAGAAATTCAACAGAATGAAAAAATGAAAAAGAAAAAGAAATAAATAAAATTGGCCATGCATGACCTTTGGAAATCGACATATAAACTGATAGGTCATCTTCTCAAATACTACAATGTAAATACAGTTAAAAAAATGTTTACACACAAAAATGCCACCAACTGCAAAAGGCCTTAGAAAAATTGTCCCAAATAAAAAGGGGGACATGATCCTCTCCATTATTACAATTTAAGTAATTGATAAAATCTGAATCCTACAGAAAAAGGCACTCTTCAGAAACTGTGTGTGTGACACTGGAGACATTGCTACTGATGCTGATGCAGCAGATAGACACAGAAATTATTGTCTTGATCACTTTGACATACCACCAGACTGATAAATGTTTCATTCTGCCATGTTTTTTCAGCTGTCTTGCATTTTGTTAAAAAGGAAGGTAAAATCGTCCTTTTCACCTGATACAGCCCTAAATACAATATTACATGGTGTAAAATAAGTATCCCTGATTTACATTATATTTATTTTTTTATCTTTTTTCACTGAGTTTCTGTGTGATTAATACTAAATGCTATTAATATCAATAAGCAACCTGAAAACTCTGCATAAAGGTATCTAAAGGATACTCCAGCATTGCTGATATGTTTTTGAATTTCCGGCAATTTTAAAATATATCAACCTCATAACCTCAATTTGACACATTGGTAAACAGAGCAGACCCAGATCCATGAAGGAGGTGTCTGATCAGGGTCTTCTCTGTTTGCTCATTCAATAATGTTGCTCTGATTCTACACAATATACACAGCAAAGAAAAATCTATTTTATTATGTATCCCTTTGAACCAATATAATCAACTAACAAAAGCTATTCATAATATCTTTTTTAAGTTTTAGTTATCATGTCAGTGATTACTGACTACAGATTCCAAGGTTGTGTATGAAATCCCTCCACTGGGAGCCCCATTAAATTCCAAGACCTCTTGCTGACTGTACTGGTAAACTTAATAACTGGCAAGAGGGATTGTAAAATTGTAACAACTAGTTTCCCAAACAACATAAAAAAAAGTTAAAATTCAAGTACAAAACAATATATTTTCACGATACTAAATTCTCGCTACATCTCTATGGGGAAATCACTAGCCTCTTCTTAATACAAAGCAATACCTCATCACTGATTTGTACTTCTGCCACATCTCTATTCAAATCAATACCAGCGACATGGTAAATCATAAATTCAAGGAACGAGCTAACTTACCATGTCATCTCACTCTACATAAATTTATTAGACAGACATCGACACGAATATCTGTTGTCATAAAACCACTTTTCCCGATATCCGAACTTAGTTGTCGTCATTTTGATATCCAATCCATGTTTGATAAATGAATTATGTTTCCCAGAAAAGCATCTCGAGGAAACTGGAAGGCACCTTAACGAGGATATTTAATTTCCAAACTGGAATCAACCAGCCTTAGTTTTATACAGGCATATAAAACATTTCAGCAGCCAGTTTCAAACACGCAATCTAAGTATTTTGTGTCTTGTTTTATGCTTTTATTGATCTAGCGTTATCACCATTGATCTTTTTTTTTGAGAAAGAGAACGTCATCTGTGTACATGTTGAATTTGTTTTTCTACAGTTTAATTTTTATGTGGCGAAAGTAGGTACTTTGAGATCAGCAATCTTTTCTACACATTTGTAATGGAAGGTATTTCATTCTTAAAGTACCAATTTATATTTCCATATTAGGTTCCATTTATGCAAAACAGTTAGTTTGCAAAGTGCCCAAAACAAAAGTATAAACACCACTTAAATGAGCACCAGTCCGGCTTCTGTTTCAATCAAGCACTCTTGTGTGTGTAAAAATATTCAATCAAATATATCAATCAATATTCAAGAAGAATTCGTCTATCATGAGACAAACTGAAACCAATTTACCACCCACAACTTTGCTTCAAGGGGACCAAACTGAAATACTAGGAGAGCCCCACCTGTCACTACTATGAGCTTCAAGCAGAGCCCCTCTGAATACCCACCACCTATCTCACTATCAAGTTATACACACTCAGAATCCTTGGCAGTTTTATTGGTATATTTGGACAAAGTTTTCTTTACCTGGCAAACATTTGGCACATGAACTTCAATATCATTAAACATTAAGAATCACACATAATGATTTAAGAATGACAACATACCGGTCACTTGCAATCCATCAGAGCGTTCACACCACACCTCCCTCGACTTTGTAGCGGTCCAGTTGGACGTCTTCCACCTGAAGGTGAAGCAATCGTTGGCCTGGCATGGGCGGCTCTCCCACAACTGTGTCGGGCACGGGGACTTTCCGACCTGAGCGTAAGCCAGGATTGCTCTCGACCTGCTCTGAACCCCATGGCGATATTCTGGAAAATTGCATTATAGAAACTTCACTTTTATAAAAAAAACAAGATGGAGTCAAGTTCTAGAAGCTGAAGTGACATTGAGATGATTACTGAAATCATAAAAAGTGATGAAACTAATCTGCTTTAATGGCAATTTTCTAATTAACTTGCATGTCACTTCATGAAGCAGTTGTCAAACTGTTGCAGTAACTGCAGCAATAAAGTACTCTGCCATATTGATCTAATAGCTGTGCATGGGGATGTCACAAATCACAAGGGGCAAACCATGCAAAAAACTCCAATCCCAAAACAACAGCTTGGGTTGAAATGCTATAATTACAGCAAACAGAACTGCAATGGATAGATCTTTGACCATCTGGATTTGCATGAAATGAAAATGAAAAGAAACAAGAGGGCCAAGATGGCCTGAATAGCTCACCTGAGAAATATTGCCTTCATTGCCTTTTACAACTTAGTCATACTGAATACAAAATCCATGCAGAGGTACAACAATATACAGTAGAACCTTGCCAAACCGAACATCATTAAACTGAATTCCTTGCCATTTCGAAGTTTATTTTCGGTCCTTATTTCTTCCCTTCTTTTTTTATCTAAGAATAAAATGTTTAATCTGAATTTCGCTATTTCGATTTTTGAACTATTTCAAAGTAAAATCTCGGCCCAGGTCGCAATTTATGTATATTTTTTAATTTTTATTTCGAAGTCAATTTTTATAAAGTTTCGTGAACCAATTATGGTCCTTCTCATCATTTCTATCCGGTCAGTAACCTAGTTTATATTGCGGCTGCACCTGGAGTGATGGCTCAGACAAGTTTTTCACACCTCTTTTTGAGATTGGATTGGGCAATGTGTGTCTGACCTGAAATGTTGATTAATGCTAATCAATGTCTGATAGGTTACATAATATGCACATGCCAGCAGATAAACCCAGGTGTCAGATCTTGAATACATTTCATATCATCGTGTTCGTCACCAGCATGCGATGCTACATGAAACAGCAGATCAACGGTAAAAATATGTATCATTATGTTGACATGATTGAACAATTATGTTAATCAGTAACACCGCAGTAGATTATGAAATATTTTTATTACCGTACTTTTCATAACATGCAAATAGTATTTAGATCTATATACGTAACGATCTGCACGGTAATGAAAATGCAGACATGCACACACAGAAACTATAATTTCCATCGGATTTTAATTAGAATAACGTTATTTTGATGTTTTCAGCTTGGTCCCAAGGATTTCGGTTTAACGAGGTTCTACTGTAATCATAATTCCATACAAAAACTGTACCTTTGGTCAAAAAAACAACAACAAGTTACCCCCAGGGTGGGACCAATTTTGACACCAGGGCCATGATTTGAAAACTTGGTTCAGGCCATGTTATGTATACATACCAAATATCTAAACCTATGATTTTGTGGTGTCTGACAAGAAGATTTTTCATGTTTTTCCTATGTAAATCTATGTAAATTAAAATGACCTTTGAGGCATAGCCAATTCTGACACCAAAGCCATGATGTGAACAAAAATGATAGATGTCCATTAGGCCATGTTATATACCAAATATCTAAACTCAAGACCATTTAGTTTCTGACAAGAAGTTTTTCCTAAATAAGTCTATGGCAAGGCCAATTTTGACCCAAGGGCCATGATTTTAACAAACTTGATAGATGTCTATAAAAGGCTATGCTACACACCAAATATCTAAACTCCAGGCCTTTTAGTTTCTGACAAAAAGATTTTTCCTCCGGGCAGGGCCAATTTTGACCCCAGGGCCATGATTTGAAAAAACTTGGTAGAAGTCTACAATGCCATTTTATAGACCAAAGATCTAAGCTCCTTGTGGTTTCAGAGTAGAAGATATTTTTTTAATTTTATTTTTAAAATCTATTTTTAGCTCCTGTGACCCAGATATGCAAATGGACTGGAACCATTTTGAACAACTTTGATAGTGCTTCATGCAAGGAACATCAAGGCAAGTTTTATCAAATTTGGCCCAGTGGTTTCAGAGGAGATGTCATTTGAAACAATTGTGGATGACGGCCCGACGGACGACAGACAGCTATGAAGTGCATCGATCTAAAAGCTCAAATGAGCACTATGTGCTCAGGTGAGCTAAAAAGACAGGATAGCATGTTTTAAAGAAACAGCTGATGAAAGCAGGAATTGAAGAGTTGAATTTAATTAAGCCTGATATGTGACAAAGCTGACATTTACTCTAAAACTTCCGAATTTCCTAAAAATGGGACTGCCAAACTTACAATATGAAACAGTTATCGACTGAAGGGATATCACAAAGCTGGTTAAACAACAGTATATAGCCTGTTCTGACTGCACTCAGTTCCAGCATTCCAAGAGTTAAAAACTTGAACAGATGAAATAAATGTAACATTCCAAAGAAAGTAAAAGAAAAAGCAATTATAATCAAAACATTACATATATAGATATTTGAAGCAGTGCTTGTCCTAAATGAAACCACAATCACTTAGAAATCAAAGACAGAATGGGGTTTGATGTTTTAAAACTAGATGTGGGTGTTCCTCGGAACACTTGTGTCGCCTGCATTTAAGCATGTTTGATGAAAGAATTGACTAGAAAATCGATCTTTTGACAAATTATTGATAAAGCATAATCTATTTTGTGAGGTACAAAATAACACCAAATCACACACACACACACACACACA
The DNA here is from genome assembly GCA_021229015.1 of Solen grandis. Classification (NCBI taxonomy): domain Eukaryota; kingdom Metazoa; phylum Mollusca; class Bivalvia; order Adapedonta; family Solenidae; genus Solen; species Solen grandis. The sequence continues at coordinate 22,443,409 of CM037782.1, forward strand.
CACACACACACACACATATATATATATATATATATATATATATATATATATTTATTTTTTTTTGGGGGGGGGAGGGGGGGGCAATAAAATATTCAAACAGTGCAATATGTAATAATTTTCCCGAGCACTTTCGACTATACAGTCTTCATCAGAGGAGTGTCAGAATGACTATGAATTCAAAACATTAACTGTAAGAAAAATTATGACGTCATTAAGCACTTATGACGTTAATTATATATATGTTGCAAGTTTGTAGTCATCATTATCATTATTGAGTTATCATTCTTGTGTACTGCACTCAGACCAATGAGATCTATCTACTATAAATGTTTAAGGCAACACTTCAAATACTTTACAAGTTATGCACCACACAAGAATTAAATCCAAAAAAATAAACAAAGGGAAATAACTCCAAAAATACAACAGTTATCATTCTTGCACAATGCACTCCATGAGATCTTTCCACCTGTGAGGTTTCAAAGTGATACCTCAAATACTTTTCGTGTTATGCTCGACAAAAATGAAGTCTGAGTATCAACAAAGGGCAATAAAAAGAAACAGAGTTATCATTCATGTGCACTGCACTCAGACCATTGAGATCTATGAAGTTTCAAGAAAAAGGGAATAACTCAGAAAAAAAACAGAGTTATCATTCTTTGCACTGCACTCAAACCATGAGATCTTTCCATCTATGAAGTTTCAAAGCAATATCTCAAATACTTTTTATGTTATGCTCCTGACAAAAATTAAGTCTGAAAATTTACAAAGGGCAATAACTCAGAAAAGATTAAAGTCAGAGTTATCATTCTTGTGCACTGCACTCCACCTCAATGTGATCTATCCATGTTTTAAGTTTCAAGGTGATAAAGGGTCAGAAGATAGAAAGTCAGAGTTATCATTCTTGTGCACTGCACTCCACCTCAATGTGATCTATCCATGTTTTAAGTTTCAAGGTGATACCTCAAATACTTTTTGAGTTATGGTCCGGACAAAAATAAAATCTCAGAATCAACAAAGGGTAATAACTCAGAAAATACGAAAGTCAGAGTTATCATTCTTGTGCACTGCACTCCACCTCAATGTGATCTATCCATGTTTTAAGTTTCAAGGTGATACCTCAAATACTTTTTGAGTTATGGTCCGGACAAAAATAAAATCTCAGAATCAACAAAGGGTAATAACTCAGAAAATACGAAAGTCAGAGTTATCATTCTTGTGCACTGCACTCCACCTCAATGTGATCTATCCATGTTTTAAGTTTCAAGGTGATACCTCAAATACTTTTCGAGTTATGCTCCGGACAAGAAAGTGTGACGCCGACGACGCCGACGACGACGACGACGACGGACAAAGTGATCCCTATGTGTCTGCCATGCTATGCAGGCGACACAACTATGTGTCTGCCATGCTATGCAGGCGACACAAAAAGTAGCTGATCAAAACTATCATGAAAGGTGACAGATACCCTTGCCTTGCACCTTGCCTTCATGTAATGTGACTGTAGGACAGAATGGGATGTGAGGAGCATAATTCTTATGAAGCCCCCACTTCTGTGAAGTGAGGGTACAATAAACTTATATCTAAGCTTTTACACACATTCTCTCTCTCTCTCTCTCTCTCTCTCTCTCTCTCTCTCTCAGGTTTCCTTATTGATCTAGAGTAAAAGCAGTTTCATCTTGACAAAGATACATCCATGAACAGTAACTCAGATAATTATAGGATTATGGTTTCTGCATGTTTGAAGTAAATATCTTATTTATATTTCCAAAGTTATGTCTGGGAAAAGCCAATTCTACCCCCCACCAAAAAAAAACAAAGGGGAATAACTGATATCCGGGAATCTGAGTTACAGTTCTTGTGTGCTTAACTTCTTACTGTGTTCCAAATGATAACAGGGGACTAAAGTCTACATACCATTACGGTCAAAGTCCTTGCAGTCTATAAAGCAGTCATTCCATTCGGACCATTCAGAGATGATACACTCCCCAGGACACGGCAGTGAACATGGTCGCTCCCTCTGTGCATGTTCAGATAATATCATTAAAGGTCAACCACAAAAAAAATTTTACTTTTTCTAAAACCTTTCCTATTTTGTTACATGCAAAAAAATAAATCTCTTTAAGTATGTTAAATGCCGATTTTTTTTACCTGCTGGGCAGTATTTACATTTAAGGGTCACGTGACCCCTAGATGTCATCGATAGACCAAGTGTCATTTGCCTTTTTAATTTCATATAAATGTATGTAATCATTAATCAAATTTAAAACGTTTTAATCTTACATTGTATCTGAGAGATTAATCCATGAATTTGATGAAAATAAATGATATATTTGTGATTACGCAAATCAGATAGACTGTGAAATAAAAAGTTAAATTCAGAGATAAACAGAAGTTGAAGTTAAATTTTTCATAATTTGAGTACATTTTCACCACTATGACATGACGTGTTCCTATACGTTGGTGTTAGTAGTGCAACCATGGTTATTTTATTTTAATTCTCTCCATCCCGAACATTTATGAACTGACGCTTGTTTGTAATGAACATTACGAAAAGGAAGCAATAAACCATTACTTTTACCTCTTGAAACACAGGAAGAAATAAAAATACTTACTTTATATCATAATTCCATTTAAAAAAAGGTTTTTATCGACAGTCCATAACTACTCATTCGTCAATAAATCAAGTTTTTAGTAAAATATTTTCTCATGTCATTTCAGATAATCAGAATCACATTTACATTTTTTTCTATACCCCACAAAGACATAACTTATAAAATTGATTTGATTTGAATAATAATGGACCAACAGAACCTACCTATATCCATAGACATATTCACCAACCTGCATATGTCTGCCCAGATCAATTTACCCTTTTATTACCCCCTGATTGACCCCAAACAGGAATTACATAATTGTACCAAACCAAAAAGTTAATTCTTATCATTAGATATGTTAGGGAATTTACTCATTTAGAAACATGGTCTTTGTGGAAAAGCAGATACAGGATTTTACAGAAAATAAGAGGGATTTTGATATGAAGGTATGTAAAACGTTTATTAATATTACTTATATTCAGGACCTTTATGTCAATTTGATCAAATATTGTTTTTAGAATACATCCTGATATGACATTTTTTTTTTTCATTATGCCCCAACCCCCCACCCCATTACTATTCAGTACATAAAGCGACCAGTTTTATAAAGTTTGAATGAAGAATATATCTTAATATTTTTTATAGGAATGTATATTAATTGAGCTACACATTTTCACCCTCATTTGTTCATTGTCATCTTGGTTTTAGCTTGAAATTAGTTACAGTAACTGTGAATTGTTCAATAAAATGCTGGCAGATTTTTGTCTATTGATGACGTCATAGCAAAGGGAGAGAATTCGGTCAAACTTTTCTCACGTGGGTCATTTTTGCAACTTTCAATAGCCAATTTCATACAAACTACAAATAATTTCAACATATTTTTTGTACAGAAGGTCTTACACTGGTGTATTCTAACAGAAAATAATGAAAATTAAATCTTTGTGGTTGACCTTTAACCCTCAGCTAGCTGACTTTAGAACTCAAAACCAGTTGAAAATGCATTTGTATCTTGGGTGAAATACAGGTAATATCTTAAAAATTTAATATTTGCAAAAATTCTTTGCTAAACATCATTCATATATATATAGCTAAAGTCATTTATCATCTCTAAGTAAATGAGTGGAACTTTCAAGGGATAAACTAAATCTGAATAAAATCATGATATTTACAAGAGAAAACAAATGTTGACCTTGATCAAGGTTGTGACCTACCTCTAGGATAGTAATGTCAAGGTCAGGGCCACATTTGGAGTTATTGACAGCATGCCCCGTGTCAGACTGGCATGTGATGTTGCGTGTCTGAATCCCATGCCCGCAGAGCCCATGCTGTTTGTTGCATGGGGACCAGTCTGACACCACCCAAGTATAGCAACCCTTCTGTAGACAAGGCTTACTCTGGGTCAAGGTGGCTGGACATGGCTGCCCATTCCCACGTGTTTCCTGAACTATTTCTCTTGTTCGGATTTGATTTCCTAAAGAAAATGTCCAAGTAATAATGTTTGTTTGTTTTTTTTCCACATGTGTCGCTTTCACAGATGAATTATCAGAGTATCCATTCCACTTCTCAACATAATTATATGCATTTGTAAACAGTAATTTATATCACCATAACAAAAACTAAGGACAATTATATTTGCTTTCTATACATAGATGCTGTTGTTATTGCATATGTTGCATGCCACATGACATCATTTCAACATGTTACAGAAATATCCAACAATCTTCCAATCAAAAATTGTAATAATCATTTTTTGAAAATGTAAAATTAATGTGAAAGAAAATACATATTGGCTTGAATATAATTGCACCCAGAGTCAATTTAGGTGTATATTTAAACAATAATATTAAGTTGATATCTGGAAAATATATTTTTAAACAACATTAAAACTTAAGTATCACTTAGAGGTAACAAGTTGGTGTAGCCAGGTTTATATACTAGTCACATAGGACATTTTCTATAAAGCTGGTTAGAAATAAATGTTATTGGTTACCTAGGCCACAGGTCTGGGTGCATGAGCTCCATGACGACCACTGGGTCAGTAGACAGTCTGTGTCACATGGTATCTCGCATGACATCATCGTCTCTTTGTCATATTCTCCTAAAGCCTGGTATAGACAAGCAGAACAATCATACAACAAACAGATGTAATTATGATTGTCTAAGATATATAAATGTACAGTATTCCTTATTATTCAAAGTAAATCAGCAAATATCCTTTTTAATCACTATATAGACATATGATTACATAAGGGTGCCATGGTCAAAAGGAACTAAACTAACTGCAGATAAAAGGTTGTGGATTTGAATGCCATGGGAGCATGGATTTTTCCTGCCTTTTAAGGCACAAAAGTACTGATGTAACCCAGGAACCATCAAGAGGATAAGTATAAATTCCAAGTGATGTAAAATGAAAATGTTAATTATAAATGATATTATTAAGCCTTTACCGCATACAGATGCATTTTGACACATTTGGCAAACAGAGCAGACGCAAATCAGGCAGGTTCTTCCAGGAGCAGCCTGATCAGGGTCTTCTCTATTTGCTCATACAGTATTGTAGCTCAGATTCTAAGCATGTCAAAGAAATATCCATAGTTTCCTATATCATTTAAAGATCAGTAAATTAAATCTATGCATGAATATTCATGAGGTAAAGGCTTAATCAATTACAATTATATATTCAGTTGTTATCAGTTATCTGTAGATACAATTTCAGTGGTGATGATGAAATACAAGCTGCATACTAGACTACAGGCCTCCCAAGGGAAATAACTTTGTAAAGAATATGAAAAATTGTAGTTCTTAATAAAACTTTACCAACCAAGCATGAATCACAGACAAAATTCAAGTGCTGACTGTAAAACATTCCATCTTCTTCTATTTTCACATGTACTTAAAACAGTTCTGTAATCAATCAGCCCATAAGATGAATAAAAATGGTATATGTAGTATACAGTCGAACCCCGGTTATTCGAAATCCCGGGGATCGGCATTTTATTTCGAGTAAGACATGGTTTCGAATAATCCAAACCACGTCGACTGTTGGAACAAAAACCCATCCCAGCCACTTTTTCATGCAGTGAACGTAATATATAATGTACGTTATATTAAAATATGTTATTACGATTTAGGAGCGTAAATGAAAATGAATATAGATTAATTAACTTTTATTTTACAACTTTCATCTTTTTATGCATAAAAGATATCGATAAAAAGACAATCTATGCATACGTCAATAACCAAGATACATACATGTACATTTTTTTCAGGTCTGACTAAATCACAAGCGACTACATGTATCCACTATCAACGTCGTCTTGAAAACAGCAATAGATAAATTGATATTTATTGACAAAATTAATCTTTTTCTGCATAAATGTTACAAAACCAATGTATACATCAATACATACATAAACATTCATCAGGTCAGAACTACATGTATAAACGTGACATCAACGTCGTCTCGAAATGTTCATTTAAAAAACGATGTAATCGTGGTCTGCTTGTTACACTTGTGTAAATCTTCTTTTACTATCGCAGTTGTTTCCATATCAGAACAATGACAAGCTTAAGTTTTGAGGTCTATTTATTCATTAGAATAAACTGAAATTTTTTACTCGAATTGTGTTGATTAGTTGTTGTGCATTAATTACTAGTTAAAACAATATAAATTAAACCCGTCTGACCTGCATTCCTTTTATTATGAATACATATCACATACCTATAAAATCATTAATCATTACCTTTACGATTGATCTGCTTGACAAACATCCAATCAATTAAGAACTTGTGCAAACTGTAAGCGGCCGTCTCCCACTCATTTCGGTAATTAATTGACATTCGCGCCTTTCCATTGTTTGTTTTCAAAATGTCACCGGTAATTAATGCTTGTCAGCAACTTCGGATAAGGGGTTGCGAAAATCATACAAACTGATCGGCACGGGCCAAAAAATCTTTTCGGATGAGGCCAGGTATTCGAATGGCACAAATTCGAATAACCCAGATATTTTTTATATAGAAATAAGAAGGAGAGTGATCGGGACCAACGAAGTATTTCGAATGACGCCATGTATTTGAATGAGAGGTGGTGGAGTAACCGGGGTTCAACTGTATTATCATACCAGCTGATGCAGTAAAAAAAATTAACTCAAGTTATCATGATGGGTGATAAACACTTCAACTGCAGCACCCTCGAGTCAAGGACAAGACATGACAGGAATCTCGGAATCATATGGTCACAAAGTAATATCTATCATTTGGGCCCATCGAAAAGCTGGTTTGCTGAGTGTAAAATTATTCTTGTTACAGGGTGTTGCATGCATACATCTTCCTATCTTTGTTTTATCTTATATGAATTTCTTGCCAAAAAAGTTGCAGACGTTATTCTTATAATTGTCATCTTAAAATAGAAACACTAAATATATTAAATTTATTTTTTTTTCAAAATAGTTCTTTATTATAAGTTCCAAAAGCTATGTCTGTGACTATATTAACTGAAGGTTACACATATGACACAGTGGAGTAATGGAGCAGAATAATCCACATAGAGATTAGACATAGGAAAGCTTTGTTATCAGTGCACCCCAAAACTTATAGATAAGGTAGACAGAGAATACACTTAACCTGTTGTCCAAGGGTAGCGTACCGGACTACGGATCTAAAGGCTGTGGGTTTGAACCCCTTTAGGGATATGATATGGTGCTAACTACTGGTCCAACCCAGGAAACAAACAGAGAGATTATAAAAAGTTGTAAGAACTTGTTTCCCCAACTGACACAAAATAAGTAAATTAGAACAAAACCCGTAACTCACTTCCAGGCACAGCTCACTCTCAACGATACGGTTTGTGTTGTCCCGACAGATTGGGTAGCGCTGCTGGTGGCCAAAGCCACACTCATGTTCCCCGCTGTTCACCAGGCAATCTGTCCAGTCTGACTCGTCCCATGTGTAGTCAATACATGCGTCACCATGGGTACAGAATCGCTCCTCCAGAAGGTTGGGGCAGCGGAACTTGGGGTCAGGACTGGGCTCCCTAAGGACATTACGAGTCCGTGACTGGACCTGGTTGGGATTTGCACACGGCTGCGAATAGAAATAAACATGCTTTAGATTTTTCATAAACAAAATTTCTAAGAAATGAATGTGTCACACAGTCATAATTAACACAAATCAACAAACAGTCTGTTCATATTTTAAAGAAATGAGCATAACTCAGTCATTTTTTAAACCATCCAAATGGTTATCAAACCTGACCTACATGAAGAATTTCATCACAAAATTTCATGACAATCCAGTGACATTAACTTAAACTACTGTCTATGAATGGTATAGCTGACAAAGCCTGATGAGGCAAAGAGTATCCCTAAAACAAATGTTCAACCTGTAACTCATTTCAAGGTACTGTCAGGTATCCATGATGAGGTTCATGCAAATAGTAATACATTTTGTAACCCTTTTGAAAAGATGTTGCCTTGTCTTCTGCTATTGACTTGCCACCTATGAAAGATTATGATCGTATAATGAGGTAAAATTGATGCACGTCCTTCCCCTTACCTGTTTGCACCTGGACCATGCTGACCATTCACTGACCACACACTCCTGGTCACAGGGGGCGTAACACAGCTGGCGGATGTGGGGTTTGGGCTGGTCATAGCACCTGGACTCCGGGATATTGTTGGAGAAATCAGTGGTAGGGATAACCTCACAACTGCAAAAGGCCGCAAATCATTATAATGATTACCTTTGCAAAATATTCCTTATCTTCTAAAATAAAAAAAAGCAGATCTTTTTGCTGCCATGTGTCAATCATTTGCGTTTAAAGGGTCTTCTTTGTGGACAATTCCAATTCTACACAGCCTGTTGGACAAAGAAAAATCCATTATTTCATATACATTTTAAACTTCAGTAAACTTACATCCACCAAGTCATTAACATAAATATTCATGAGGTAAGGGGTTAAATCAACTTGTGATTGAACTGCACCCTGAGTATCAAGAAATATGCTTACTTGACAGTCCTGGTCTGTGTGCCATTTCCACACCAGTTGCTATGGTGACTGGGTATACAAGGGCTCCACTTGTAGGTCCGCCATTTGTACTGGGTACAGTCTATGGTGCATATGCGTGTCTGTGTCTGCTGCGTTTGCTGGAGGATTATGACATTGAAAATATGACAATTGTTTAGGACAATGGAAACACCCATAGCAACTGTTCATGGCAATTGAAACACCACAGCAATTCTTCCTATTATTTTTCACATATTACCAATTATTCATGATATTTGAAACATTATAGCAAGGATTCATGATGTTGAATAAATTATAGCAATTGTTCATGATGTAGGAAATGTCATTGTAATTGTTCATGACAGAAATATTGTTTATTGTTCATGACATTAGATTGCACATGAAATCAGATGGTTGAAAATGATATTCTACTGCACATTACATTCATTTACATATATATCAAATTGTGCATGACATGAAATTGTTTATCATATATTACTTGTTAAATATATCAAATCACTCATTTTTTTTTACATCAAATTACACATCATAGACACATCAGACTGTTTATCAACAGAGTGTGTATGCTGAAATTTCAAGGTCCAGATTAAACTGTGCAACATGTTGATTGGATGACCCTTGCAAATATTCATTTTTGGAGGTTTCAATAAAATTTTAAAAAATTTGAATGAAATTATCAGCGCTATTTCTTGAAAAGGACATTTTAACCCTTTCCCTCATATAGACTCATTTTGACGCACTCAATAGGTACCACATAAAGCCTGATCTGCAGAAAACCACAGTTAAACCTTTCCAAATTTAATTATGAAGTCCTCATTTCCAGACCACTGAGGAGCAGCGAACAGCATAAAACCTGATCAGCCTGCGAGTTACTCACAGGCTGATCTGGTTTTATGTTGTTCGCATAGGTCTTTTCATGGTTTCCTCCATGAGGGAAAGGGTTAAGCGCTTGAGAACAAAAAATGAAGTAATAGATTCCATTCGTCCATATGTCAATCATCTTGGAAAAAATATGGGGAACAAGAGTATCTCCTACTAAGAATAATAAATATTATTTCTGGAGAGTTTTCACTTCACAATACAAGGAGAGACAAGATAATGTATTTTACATAAGAACAGGAAGGAAACAATCCCCCAAGAGAAAAATGTAACTCTCGAACACTAAGCAGACACGACATTGCAGGGAAATACTGATAAAATACTGAAATAAAGAACATGTGACAAAAATTTAATGGCCAAAAAAACATGAAAATTCTGCAACAAAGTAGGTATCTTATGCCTTAAGTTTCTTACAAAATTAGGAATTAGATTATCTAAGCAAGCTCCCAAATTATTTAAAACTTAATCGATATCTCTCCATTCATATGACTTAAATGTGCTTCCATATGGTAGTATTAAAACTGGCAATCTGTCCCAGTTTAAGTATAATTTAATACTTTGCACAATAGTCTAATTTGAGAACTTTTAATATAAAGTTCAATAACCTCTGTAAGCCAAAGGCTAACGGATACCCCCACATACCTTATTCACCCACAGGAGCAGTACTTTGTAATAGCTATTTCAAATATACAAGTACCCTTCAACTGTTTCTAATGTAAAGGAAACCAAATCAAGATTCAAGGCTACTGGCTATAGTAAGTCAGGAAATGTTTTTATTTATTTTTGCAAAAAGCCTGAAGCAGCCTAAAAGGGGACATATTTATTTTGTTTGTTCTATAAACATTACAGATGCACAGGTAGAAATATGGAGTAAATCCAGGGCTCATCCTGGCTGTAATAAATGTTTGCGCCAACACATTCGCCAAATGAGAAAATAAGAGCCAAATTTAAGAAGTTGGAGCCAAATTTAATGCAAGTGGCTCCAATATGTTTTCGGAAAACTTTATTGTCTTTACTGGTATGATATATGCATTTGTTATACTTGAATTGTCAAAGACATATTCAGCTGGAAATAAAAACAATACAAATACAAAAAAAATGGTTAATTTAATTTCAATAAAATATAAATAATAACCTGACTAAAAATATATGAAAATATTAAGTGAAATTAAAAAAAAAATACAAAATGAAAATAATAATAATACTTGGGTACGTTATATATTGGGTACGTTTTGGTTTGGATACGTTTTGACTTGCTGCATTAGTGATTAGTATCGAGCCATTTATATACATTGGTACATCTATGCTATTTACCAGTTGGAATCTAGCTAGGTAAACCAATTAATTTAAATGTTTTAAAAGAAACGGTAGTAATGGAACATTGCTGATGTTTTTCGCAAATGTCCGCCATTGTGATGATTGCGCAATTTCATAACAGTTCCTAATGCAGGTATAAACAAAAGTCAGTAGAGAGTGTGACAAACTCCACATCTTTGCATAATTAGGAAGCCTTAGAATGCGTGTTGATTGGATAATCCCACAGCAGGTGCTAGTTACTTTAACCCTTTCCCTCATATATACTCATTTTGACGCACTCAATAGGTATCACATAAAGCCTGATCTGCAGAAAACCACAGTTAAACCTTACCAAATTTATTTACAAATCCTCATTTCCAGACTACTGAGAGCACGAACAGCATAAAACCTGATCAGCCTGCGAGTTACTCGTAGGCTGATCTGGTTTTATGCTGTTCGCATAGGTCTTTTCATGGTTTCCTCTATGAGGGAAAGGGTTATGTAGTATACAGTGTAGAGCGACCTGTATTTTTGTGCATTACGGAACTTAAACAAACGCGGTACTAATTTGCCGATTTCTTCTTCGTATGCGCCAAACACATTCGCCAATTAGAAAAATCTTGCGCCAGTTTCATATTTTTGTCGCATCTGGCGCCTTTGGCGACCGACAGCGTGAGCTCTGAAATCCCAGCAATTATAAGTATAGGAGGAGCTGGACACCCAAGATTTCCCTTTATATATATATTATATATAGGAAGAAAATTCAAAGGGCAGTAACTCAGGCCTTAATGGTAACAACAAAATTCCCAAAACACATGCACATCTTCACATATATGTTGTCCATCTGTGAAAGTTTGGGGTAGATCACAGCAATACTGTAGGAGGAGTTAAGACACACAATATTTGTTCCCTGTATATTCTATAAAAGGCAAATATTCAAAGTGGCATAACTCCTGTAATAGTTAAGAAGGATTCCTGTGAAGTTTCATCAAAATAAGCAAAAACTTTAGCATAAGAAACACACAAAATTGTGCCTACGGACAGACAGCCAACTCGATTCCAGTATACCCCCTCCTCCAAACTTTGCTGTGGGGGTTACAAAAAATACTTAGGGGCTCAATTCACAGTCTTGTTTCTCTAATAAATATGCCAATTAATTCAATACTTATTAAATATTGTTAGTTTTTATGTAATAATTCAAACTGTAATGTGCATGTACTTGAATACTTTATGAAAAAGGAATGCATTTCTACCTGATTGAAGAATTCAAGTATTACTAAGTGCTAAGCATTTTTGTTGGAATTCAAGCCAGTATAAATTTCTATACTGAAATAGAACACATGCACTGGTGGGTGACATGATTTTCAACAGTCCTAGGTACATGTATGTCCTTGGAAATACCCAATATCTGTGAATTACAGATATCATCTTTTGTTTTACATTAAATTACAAGTAAGGAGATATTGTTTCAAAATCAAAATTAACTTGATTGGTCAATAAAAAAATTCTCGTTACCTTGCCATTTTTCTGGATTGATGGACACTGCCTGCCCCCCTCATTAGGAATCTGCTTGATGTGTCTGTATCTGAACTGGGTACCAGTCCCACAGGAAGTGGAACAGTCTCCCCATGGGGACCAGTCTGACATCACACAGTCTACTGGGCAGGGAATCAGGCACACCTCCTCTTTGTAAGCTGGAAACCAGTGAGACAAGTCTAATAAAAGTAACAAGGCAATTAGAAGAACCACAATCTATAAGTAGACACTGTGACATCACTAGCTTGCACTAATCTCTATACTAGATCATAGGATTAACACCTATGCTTAAATACTACTTAATGTGCCTTTGTCTTTATCAACACATTATATTGTAATCTAAACACTTCTATTGCAGATTGAGTAATACATATAAATAAGAATTACTATCCTACTTTCACTTTCACATGAATATTTGGAAATTTTTAATTTAATATTTTTTTACAATGCAAAAAATACTTTACACTGACATAATAAATTGACAGTAACTTAATACCATTTTTAAATATTTTATTTATATTACTTATCCATTTCAATATAATCTCCAACCCAGGAGATATTAGTGGCGCAGCCATGATTTATCCACCATGATTGTTTGATCGCTTTTACACAGGTCATTCAGACTGGTGTTGACACATTGGAAGAACCAAACTTTTTTAAACTTATCATGAACGGCAAAGCACTAACCTTCCTCTACATGAACACTACCATATTTGGAAATGGAAAAATTATTATCTGGAAACCAATATAACACATTTTCACAACACAGTAAAATACAGTAAATAACATCAAATATTACTTGAAAAAATCTGGGGCCTGTTTCACTTAACTTCATACGAAAAAAAAAAACAACTTTGTAAACGTAAATTCTCAGACATAAAATAGTATTTTTCCTGTGATTTTTTCTTTACAAAAAGTGTTGTGTTTGTGTAACTGGGTTATCTTTCTTCATTATAGACACTATGTAGAACAAAAGACTTGCAACTAAAATCAGATTTGTTTGTACGAAGTTTAGCGAAACGGGCCCCTATTTCATAATGAAATATATTGTGGACTGAGAACCAGTGCTAAGGATTTCTGGACTGAGGCTATAAAACCGTGTAACAGGCAACCTAAATGAATAAGAAGAAGAGAATGAACAACCAACCTCAACCATAACTAACATAAAAAAAATCTAAATAATTTTTTTTCTATGTAAATATCATTTAAAACATTTAGATTAATTACATAAAACATTGTAAGTTTTCATGGGCATAATCTATGTCAACTTGTATATTTAATAAAAATAGGAATGATATAATGTCTTTCTACCCAATATAGGATTTTAAGCATTACTTGTGCAAAGTAATTTGTTGGTGGAATTCAAGCCATGGCTCTAAACATATATGTTTTAAGGCAGTCTTTTCATAGTAGATGTCATATATTATTTTAAACTGAATAGAAAGGGAGCTATCATGGAACCATTTTATATGAGGGATCATTTATTGGATACTCACGTCTTAGGGAGCATAACTTGGCAGCCTCCACTTCTCCCTTGTCATTTTTGCAAGCGAACACCTTGTAGGTCCTGCCCTCCCCACACACGGCATTGGATCCCACAGTGCCAGGCAGGGGCGGGGTCACCTCCTTTTCACTACCATACTGCACATAGGACGAGTGACCTGAATATAGGATATAACGGTACTGAATAACTGAATGCAAATTTAGTGAACTAAATATCTGAATTTACAGTACATCATTGATTCAATATGTATTATCATTATCAATATGCATTCATTACCAAAAAAATTTGATAGTCTAAAGGTCAATATATTTATTGTTAGATGTTGATCTCTACATTAAATTTTTCATTTCAACTCAAAATACATGTACCAACCAAATTCAGGGGACACAACTCTCATGATCTTTTAGTATTCCTAAGTCAAGATTTATGGTTCCTGAATATTTGCATTAAAAAAAAAAAAATGAAAATCCTGATTTTAGCAATTTTTTTTATATAGTTTTATATAAAACAAAAAGTCATTTGGCTATCAGAAAAACCTGAAGATCAGGAAAATTCCTGAAAACTTTTACCATGTATTCATGTATTTTTTCTATCAAAGAATCTTAATTCTTTTAGCATTTTTCATATCCATATCAACTTTTTCACAGATCTAAATGCACAGTTATGTTAAAAAATTTGTAAAAGGAAATTTGACAGTATATGTAGGAAAATAAACTTTAAAGCCTCCATAGAAAGATTTAATAATTTAATTTTCAAAATGATGAAAAACAATATTCTCACTAGCTTAACATGACAGAAAACATAGTTCTTAAGTCTGATAATACATATTCTATTTCTTTTAACAATAAATCTTATGAATACAAATCAGTAAATAGAAAACAATGAATAGAAGTATGACCAGAGAATGTCCGTTGGGCCTGGAAGAAGCTGTCCATGGGTTCCAGGATGCATTCTGACCAGTTGCCAATAGCCACAGGCTGGTGTTTATCACAGAGACACCGTTCAAAGGAATCTACAGGGTAAAGCCTGGGGTCCCGGCACTTCAAGTTGGGAGGGTAGCGCTCATCCACTGTAGATATACCACATGCGTGTAAGCATCATCAACTAGTATCCAGTACTAATGGGCCTCCACCCCTCTAATATAGGTCTCCATCAATTTTTACACCCTTTTATAGGTCTACACCAATTTTACTCCACAAATTTTTACACCCTCTTAAAGGTCTCCACTAATTTTCTATCCCCTCTATAAAACAGACAACGGAAAAGTAATCCCTATGTGTCACCTCTGTTTACAGCAGGGGACAAAGACAAAAAACCTTTAAAATCGCCCCTCCTCCACTAATAAAGGCCTCCATTTTAAAGAGAAAATCAGGCAACCATTCCAGGTAGGATGTTAATGTTACAAAAAGGCATCCAATTCTTGTATTAACCTTTAAATCATTGATTGATATCATATCCAAAACAACAATATTTAAAGATATTTTGAAGAAAACACACTTCTGAACAAGTGGATAAAAGGGAAGGGTACAGGAATCAACAGACTGTAGAAGACAGATGGTAAAAAAAAAAAAAAAAAAAGCAAAGAAGGAAAGAGACTATTTGTTACTATTTCACTCACCGATAAGTTTGCGTGTCCGGAAGCGGTTTCCATTACATCCTTTGACACAATCGCTCCAGTTGGACCATTCCTGGAACTGACACTCCTCATCACATGTCTTGAAACACGGCTTGACTTCTGGTGGGGGAGGGCCAACGTGATGTAAACACATGTCATACGGCATCATCGTGTTGTTCATCGACTTACAAACAACGTCTGCAATATAACCGGGAACCATATATCTCCCGTGAGATGAGGATGTCAACTGAGAAAAAGACTTAAAATAGTAAACAAACATTTTTCAGACATAATAAAAACTTTTCCGGAGACATCATTCAGTCTTTTGCCCTTTATCCCATACAACCATATTTTGATGTCTTGGCAAACAGAGAAAACCCCTGAGGATATTGTCTGATCAGCAGCTCCACTGTTTTCTAGAACAATATTTTTATCTCAAAATCTACACAGTTTGCAATGCCAAGCAAAATATACTGTTTCTTATACCATTTAAATTTGAGTGAAATGATAATCCTCAAGCGAAAAATGTCAAAACCTGCATATTCATGAGGCAAACAAATGAAATTTGTTTGTAATCTTATCTGAAAACAGTACACATACTCAACAAATTTAAATATATTGTGATCAATCTAGAATTTTTTCCAGCACAGGGGAGTCAACAAGAAGGTTACCTCTAGCCTGAAGCCCCCGCCCACAGCGGGGTATCTGTTGTAATGGTAACACACAGTGCCCCCACTGTCCGGTGTCCCAGTAAAAAGTCTCACAGAGGGACAGGTTAGTGCACTGGGTTGTCTCTGTCAACCGCAATGAGCAGGGAGATCCT
The DNA here is from genome assembly GCA_021229015.1 of Solen grandis. Lineage (NCBI taxonomy): Eukaryota > Metazoa > Mollusca > Bivalvia > Adapedonta > Solenidae > Solen > Solen grandis. Next base: position 22,459,681 of record CM037782.1, read on the forward strand.
CCATACATTGGGTGCTGGGTGATAAAACGCTTTCTGGTCTTGACAGGGATTGTCTGCTTCGCTGGAATGAGATGAAATGCCAGTGGAAGGATATATTGTTATCCAAGGGAAGCAACTGTGTTTATAGAAGGCTTCTGGAAAAACAAAATAGTTATGTCCCCTTACAGAGATTTTTACGAAATGTCTATACATGTGTTTGATAAACACTTAATGAAAGGAAACCCATTTCAGTTAAAGACTAATATAGAAAGAAAAAATAATTTCAATGCTGGTCCGTACTAATAATAATTTCAGTTTTCAATTCTGATTTTGTATGAATGAAGACATGAATTGTCTTTTACCACTGTTTATTTAACCATGTCCTGCTGCCATTTTCTAATCTTCTGCAATAATCACAAAGTCTGACAAATCTGGACTATTCAAAATGTATCATTGATTTCTTGACTTTTTTCTCACCAAAATCCCAAGAAAGCAGACGACATTTAGAGCTACAGCATGTATTCGGACTTCCTAGACTCTGTAGCACCCACTTAACTCTGTCTCATTTCTTATCACAGGACTGTTCTTGTCAGATGGGGACGGTCTGCCAACCATCTTGAAGCAACTCTTCACAAACATGGAGTAGTTTGGTTTGTACATAGAAACCCATATTAACCTTATAACTCACATCTTTCCTTTTATTAAATGTAGGACCACAGAATGGCTTGATCAGAGTGTAAATTGGTTTTAAGCTTTTTACTATTCAGCATATCAAGAGAATCTGATTTCCAGGAACTTAACAAACTAAGGGAAATTCTTTTATAATTTAATACATTTTTAGATGAATCAGTCATGGATTGTCATTTTAACTCAAGTCAATAAAACTGAAATGAAGCAGACAACACAAAATGAGATTGTAATTAGTTCAAGCCTATATAAAAATCTGCACTTTCTTGGAAGAGATGCATATGAATCAGGGAAACAGCAAGTTGATAAATAAGGCTTGTTAACAGGTGATAAATCCTATCCTAAGGCTTTCCTAAAAATTGTTCTGTCATGCCTTTGATATTAGGATACGTAACACTGCACTAATGTTTCTTGTCAAAGTTTTTACTTATGCATGTAATTGTAATAATTGCATGATTGTAATTTTGCATGAACTTCTTAAAAGTTTTTGACTCAGATGTGTCCCATATGTGTCTAAGATGTGTACCAAATATGCCCTATATGTGTCTAAGATGTGTACCAGATGTGTCCTTATGTGATTAAGATGTGTACCAGATGTGTCCTGTGTGTGACTAAGATGTGTACCAGATGTGTCCTGTATGTGACTAAGATGTGTACCAGATGTGTCCTGTATGTTACTAAGATGTGTAGTGACTAAGATGTGTACCAGATGTGTCCTGTATGTACTAAGATGTGTACCAGATGTGTCCTGTATGTGACTAAGATGTGTACCAGATGTGTCCTGTATGTGACTAAGATGTGTACCAGATGTGTCCTGTATGTTACTAAGATGTGTACCAGATGTGTCCTGTATGTGACTAAGATGTGTACCAGATGTGTCCTGTATGTGACTAAGATGTGTACCAGATGTGTCCTGTATGTTACTAAGATGTGTACCAGATGTGTCCTGTATGTTACTAAGATGTGTACCAGATGTGTCCTGTATGTGACTAAGATGTGTACCAGATGTGTCCTGTATGTGACTAAGATGTGTACCAGATGTGTCCTGTATGTTACTAAGATGTGTACCAGATGTGTCCTGTATGTGACTAAGATGTGTCCTATTTGGCATTAAATAGGTTAGGTTCTAGCTTTTCTTTAAACCTTGCTATTACAACCAATCATTAAAACCAAATATAGAAGCAATAAATCAATCTAAAGATTTATTCCAGCACATTGGTTTAGTTTGACCAAAGTCATATTATTCAATTCTGAGAACAGAGCTTTCAATTCTAAAAACTAATTTCTTTGTTTCATTGATTTATTGAAACTGCATCTGTCCGTAGAAACACACATTTTTTACCAATTAAACTTTCTAGATTTTCATCAAAATTGTGTTGAAACAGTTTCAGGGTATTTCATATAATATCTATTCAAAGGCTATAATTGGCTTCATTGGCTAAGTTTGCTTAGGGTTTTGCTTATTTACTTATATTTTTTTGTTTAAAAAATCAACTATCTAATACAAACCTTAAATTTAAGCTATTCAACTCCAAAGTCTTGTGCATTTCGTTATTTTCATGTTACTGTATGTTGTGTTAAAATAAGGTATACCTGTTAGAGACAGCATATTTAAATTTACAAATCATTGGAGCCAGAATGTTTTTATTTGAAATTCAAATTGTTGACATAAACTAGGAGAAATAAAATACCTAAATTTTATACATTAGACAGCAAGATACTTCATCATTTATGACTGAACTGATTAAGAATAATAATGAACATACTGCTTTGGAACTACAACTAAGTGATGAATATAAAAATAATGTACAGGCATACTATAAAAATCTGAGCTAAAAATTAAAAAACAAAAGAGTTAATCATTGAATACAAGAGTTTTCTCTGGAATACGTGTTTCTCCTGCTGAAGTGTGATAGAAAGAGTGTGACGGACAGACAGTCAGACGTACAGACAGACCAAGGAAAATTTATCCCTATGTGTCACCTCTGCTTACAGCATATGACACAAAAATCATATGCATGATAAGTCAAATGAGGCTGTGTGTAACACTTGATCAGCCAGCAAATTAAGAAGCTATGCTATAGTTTGCTGTTTCAGTGACATAACAATCTGATTAACCCTTTCCCTCATATAGACTCATTTTGATGCCCTCAATAGGTATCACATAAAGCTTGATCTGCAGAAAACCACAGTTAAACCATACCAAATTTAATAACAAAATCCTAATTTCCAGACCACTGAGGAGCAGCGAACAGCATAAAACCTGATCAGCCTGCGAGTTACTCGCAGGCTGATCTGGTTTTATGCTGTTCGCATAGATCTTTTCATGGTGTCCTCTATGAGGGAAAGGGTTAATTTATCTGATTAATCAGTAGAAAATCAACTCTCCCAGGGGCCTGTATAGTCTCAGACTTACAATCTATGGGTTCAAGTGCTGGCCCCAGTTCTTGAAAAGAACCACTTTACTTACTGTAAGTCGATACCCATGCTCAGAGTATGGCTTCTAGGTTCAACGGGAAATCGCATATGGTATTTGAATTTGAGGCCGAGATGTACGTAAGTATTTTCAAGAACTCAGAGCCAGGTCTTGTCACTCAGATCTCTCACGCAAGAAAGTCTTCCAGTCGGTTAGTGGTGAGTTGGTGGTCTCACCCAAGTGTTGCTTTAAGGGCCATTTCACAAAGGATTGTTTTGGTCCTGATAATACCGTTTGGTCAATCAGACACATTTTTGTGAAAATAGTCGGGACGCTGCAAGCACTACCCAATACCTTCAGTGGAAGATCTGGCAAGATCGCCTCAGTCCTCCCAAGGTCCAGTACCGAAAAGTGATTGATTGGCTACTGTTTTTAAACATGCTGAGAAACAGTAGCTTACCAAAATCCATCAGCCCATGGTCATCTTTGTCGTCCTAGGATCCCCTGAAGATCCCCATGTTCACCTGCCCTAGCCCTACCGATTTCTATCGAGGGTCTTGTACCTGCAGGTACTTTACCATACCTGTGCCTATAATCATTTCCCTTTTTTAACCTGATTGAATCCAAACCATGGTCCAATGATCAGGACTTAAAAGTGTCATTAGTAGGTATGATTGGAGGTGAATCAGGATGACAACCAGGCCAATCAAAAAGACTGATCATGGGGGACAATCTGGTCCACGCAGACTTTAACAAAAAAATCCTTTGTTAAATGGCCTTGTACATATACTTCCTTAAAGTAAATGTTAAGAATGAGGATTCTGATAGGCTGGGAGACTTTACCTTCTAGACAAGTTGCTGAGCATTCTGACCAATCAGAGAACTCGGTTAATTCACAGTTGACTGGGCATGGAACATTGCATGGTTGAGTTGTCTTTGGTTTTAAAGACAGTGTACATCTGAAAATAAAAATATAATAATGCCATTTTCTATTTTCTAAAATTGAAAATCTAAACAAGAGGGCCAAGATGGCCCTGAATCGCTCACCTGAGAAACATTGCCTTCATTGTCTTTAATGGTATTAAGAATCATACTGAAGACACACACAATGCAGAAGTACAGCAAGGATCATCTAAATTCCACACAAAAAGTGTACCTGCCATCTAAAATTTTGAAGGTCATAGCTCTAATAAGTCTATATAAAATCAAGAGACCCCTGGCCCCATGTTAATTTTCACCTAAGGGCCATGATTTGAACAAACTTGGTAAAGGTCTACAAGACAATGCTACACACCAAAGATCTAAACTCAAGGCCTTGTGGCTTCTGAAAAGATTTTCTAGATTTTCCTATAATAAGCCTATGTTAAATTAAGTGACCCCTGGTTCGGGGCCAATTTTGACCCCAGAGTCATGATTTGAACAAACTTGATAGAGGTCTACTAGGCCATGTTACATACCAAATGTCTAACCCCCAGGCCTTGTGGTTTCTGACAAGAAGATTTTTCTAGTTTTTCCTATATAAGTCTTTGTAAAATAAGGTGACCCTTAGGGCTTGGCCAATTTTGATCCCAGGGTCATGATTTGAACAAACTTGATAGAGGTTTACTAGACAAAGCCACAAACCAAATATCTAAGCTGTAGTCCTTGTGGTTTGGAAGAAGATGATTTTTCAAGATTTCACTCTTAAAATTTATTTTTAACTCCCATGACCTAATTATGCAACAGACTGGAACCATTTAAACAATTTATAGGGGATCCCCTTAGGAACATCCTTGCCAAGTTAAATCACTTTCCTATCAGTAGTTTCAGAGAAGAAGATGTAAAACTGTTGACAACTGACGCCGCCAGATGCCAGACACAGGCTGGTCCCAAAAGCTCACCTTGGAACTTTGTGCAAGGTGAGCTAAAAAGGATACATGTATATGCACATGATATAGACAAAAAAAATAAATAAAAATGTATTAGGATGAAAAACTTAAATACAAAAATTCTAATGAACTTAAAATTTTGGTAGACCTTAATTTCTACAAAACATTTTGATTTATGAGTATTTCCTAAATGTTTTAAATCTCATAAAGTTCAAATCAGACTGTTTTTCCTATAAATATGCACAATCCTAAATAACAAACAATGATGAAAAAAATCAAACACTTTATTTACTGACTTCATCCAGACAATAATTTGGATGCGAAACAATATTGGAAAAAAGTGCATTACTCTGTGAAAATTTATTGAACAGAAACAATATGTACAGATTCTCTTATTAGTCAAGCTTATAAAAATCCCAACAAGTAGTCCCTGAGAAAGAGCTCAGACAAGGAGCACAAAAGAGGAACAGACAGATTAATGTTTGCAACTGACCAGAATTATGCTTCGCCAAAATCTAATTCATTTCAAAACCAGGACCTATTTAAGGTTACAAACAGCAATAAATCTAACTTTATAAAGCTTGTGCGATCACTTCTACTTCTTTTTTCATTACTAAACATTATTTGGGGAAAAATGTGGAGCAGATTTGATATAATCTTAACCAAAGTCTGGTATATATTTATTCCTAACATGGACCGGAATCAACGCCAGAAAACATTGCGCTAGGTTTCACTGTAGCGCTCGATCAACTGAACTATTTACATTTCTAGATTTAATCAATCAGATATTGCAACTTATCTTGTAATAGAATTTGGGAAGCAGCTTGAAACAAAACATACAACGGGTTGCAATCAAATCCGGCACTGAAAATAACCAGTCCCGCAAAAAGATTTCCTGTCAACTTTGAATCTGACAAAGATGGAAATCATTTTCTCCTGAACTCTTATCTTGAAGTCAGGGGAGTATGTATAATTCCTTAGAAAAGAAAGGAAGAAAAAGCAATCTATGAAAACATTCAGTGTGACAAATGTGACATATAATGATTACACTGTATAACAACTTAGTGTGGATCATGGTATTATCACCATTTTATACCATGGTATTTACGTCATGTTTCACCAATTACCCCTTTTATACCATGGTATCTACGTCATGTTACACCATGGTATATACATCATGATATTTACACTATTTTACACCATAACATTATCACCCTTTTATACCATGGTATTTACGTCATGTTTCACCATGGTATATACATCATGATATTTACACTATTTTACACCATAACATTAACACCCTTTTATACCATGGTATTTACGTCATGTTACACCATGGTATATACATCATGATATTTACACTATTTTACACCATAACATTAACACCCTTTTATACCATGGTATTTACGTCATGTTACACCATGGTATATACATCATGATATTTACACTATTTTACACCATAACATTAACACCCTTTTATACCATGGTATTGTTACACCATGGTATATAATCATGATATTTACACTATTTTCACCATAACATTCATCATGATATTTACACTATTTTACACCATAACATTAACACCCTTTTATACCATGGTATTTACGTCATGTTACACCATGGTATATACATCACAATATTTACACTATTTTACACCATGACATTAACACCTTTTATACCATGGTATCTACGTCATGTTACACCATGGTATATATATCATGATATTTACACTATTTTACACCATGACATTAACACCCTTTTATACCATGGTATCTACGTCATGTTACACCATGGTATATACATCATGATATTTACACTATTTTACACCATGACATTAACACTATTTTTACTATGGTATTTATATAAAGTTACATTGGTTTTTCCCATTTTATGGTACTTACACTTTTTCATCATGTATTATACCATTGTATCTATATCATGGTAATTACACCATGGTATTAACACCATGGTATTTACACCATGGTTATCCACAGGAGAGCCAGACCAGACTTGAGGCTATTTTTTCTCTGAACAATCAAGTGTTATTTCCTCATCTCCAAGCAATAGTTGGAAATCCTATCAATACACAGGATGGTCTTGAATAGGTCATTTCCTTGATAACTATACTGCTTAAGGATTAAAACAGCTTTTCTCCATCTCTATAATTCTGACTTAAGTACGGTTTTAATTTTTTTTATTTTAACAGGGCTAAATTTCAGATTCAAATCAAGATATACAACCAGATGGGGCATATTTAAAGTGTGTAAGACAGCAGAGATGCGTTTCCAATGTTTACAGATGTATTCAAATTGTATTATCAGATTGTCCAATAGCTACACAGGGTTATCATGTGATCAGTGGTTGACCTGGTTTACAGATAAGAACAAACGAGTTTGCTTGGCGATACTGTTTGTGAAGGGCTGATTGCGAAATGATTTAAATGACATCATATAAACTAGAGCTCCGCAGAGCTGCGCCAACACTTGTCCGTTTTACATGTCAATAACAGGGGGCCATCTATCAAGTATGGTTCTTTAGTTATGCGCTTCTCCTCAGTGAGATCTAGAGAAATCAGACAAATTAAAAAATTTGTGTGATGCAAAGGGCAATAACTCAAAAGTTGTGAAGTCAATATTATGTTTCTTGTGTACTACACTTTCCTGAAGAAGGTCTTATACCTCTGAGTCAAACTCTGAAAAGTTTAACGCCACAGACCAATGACCCAAACCCTGGTTGGTTTTGGGCTGAGATGGACTTAATAACAGAGGATGCATGATTCAAAGCACACAACCCTAATTGGGGTACAAAAATGTCTATTCTCTGAATTCAAGGTCTCTAATAAAAGGTGCAGAGACTTGGGGGAAAAAAAAATTGAGAAGGAAACCGATATGCTATTCCAAAGACGGTCATCGACAGTGTCTCGGCAGAAAAGCCATAATCTGCATGCTGTGAAAGAATCATGGGCTAGACAATAGTTTCTTAACCTTTTGTATTAAAATGAGCATTCTGTATATAGTCATCATCCTGATTTTTTATCATTCTTAACATCATTAATGCTGCCCCCACTGTTTGTCATTGAATTTTTAAAAGTGCATACCCACTAGAACAATATGATGTAAGTACATTTCCTCTTTGACCCAACATTATAAGGAGAATGATGTATTTTAGTCAGATTTCCCATTCAAATGTAGGGGAATACTATAGTGTCACAAATATGGCCCCGGTATTTATCTAAATTCCATTTTCATTGCTGAGAAGGTAATTTCCATGAAGTTGTATTAGGACCAAACATCACAATCAGTGTACTGAGAAGAATCCTTACAGAATATGAAATATATATCATTTTCATCATGTAGACAATTAATGAAATGAAATACTTAATATACATAAAACAGGTTGTCTAATGTTTTCAAAATGACAGCATGTCAAGTGTCTGTTGGAGTTATTTGTGTTTTTCAATAAACTTAATAGGCAAAAACATCCAATATTAATATGTGGTATTCTTTTGGTGAAAATATCATAAACAAGAGTGCAAAAGCCGCCACAATATATGCTGCCACAAAATAATTATAAAGATCAGAATTAAATAGGCTCCTGATATAAAAAGTAGGTCAAATGGCAGTGTGTCAATATGCATCCTTTTTTCCTCCTGAGCATAACTCTTTCAAAAATCACTGAACCGGATAATCCCTGCTTTATGCACTTCTACCAGTAATAATATTGACTTAGGAGTTGCATTCTCAAGTTAATATGAAATAGAGACCAAGTTTCAAAAAGAAAAATTGCTGAACCAGAACCCACATCTACACTTTATAGTAATGACATTGACCAAGTTTCAAAAAGATCCATTCAGAAACTTAGAAGAGCTGCAATATCAATAAGCTACAGAGACTAAGTTTCAAGGGACATAACTCTTGCAAAAATCAATGAACTGCAAAATCGCAGCTTCATGCACACCTACCCATTATTGTTATGACATTGACCAAGTTTTGTAAAAAATATGGTCAGAAATGTAGGAAGAGTTACGTTCACAAGAAATGGATGGATAGATGGAGAAGATGACGACAATAATTATACAAGCACCTCCTGCTGCATATAAAAATTATCTACACAGAATATGTTTGGAATCTGCCAAGAAAATATACCCCCCAATCAGACATAAACTTTTGACTTAATCATACATCAGATACCTTAATTTTCTCCGGAAACTTGTCGGTTCTGCTGTATGGGAGGAGAGAAAGTAAATAATTCTGCCCTGATTTATGATGCAAATTGAGATGCATTTTCTAGACAATACACACTTGCCAGTTTTTTGGTTTTCTGATTTATTTACATCTGATTCTGATTCATTGATCAAGCTTTTGAGCCTCTATGGTTCAGCTTAAGCAAGTATCACAGTGATTGCGTCTAGGCTGATACAGCGTCTCTCTAGAGGACATGTTTAACCTCCATCCCTGTGACTTCCTCTGCAGCACAACATACCATTAAGGGTTTCACGCTCCTACACACACCTCTGTCATGCAAGGCCTTAACCTAGTGTGAAAATTATTCCTTATGTTCGTGCACAGTCGTAAACCTGATAAAAACATAATATTTTGTCTGATGAGTTTTCGTGTGCATGTATCCTTTGATTTTGCAGATTATGTTATCCCTTTCCCTCATAGAGGAAACCATGAAAAGACCTATGCGAACAGCATAAAACCAGATCAGCCTGCGAGTCTGATCAGGTTTTATGCTGTTCGCTGCTCCTCAGTGGTCTGGAAATGAGGATTTTGTAATTAAATTTTGTAAGGTTTAACTGTGGTTTTCAGCAGATCAGGCTTAATGTGGTACCTATTGTGTGCGTCAAAATGAGTCTATATGAGGGAAAGGGTTATGCAGACACATCTCTGAGCAATCTTATTTCCATAGATGCATAACATGGACAATGTGAAATGATTAATTTTATTTTCGTTGGGGATTACTTTTGTTGATTTCAGACACTTAACATCATCAAATATTTGTTTAAAAAAATGGTAATTTTTGACTTCAAGATAAAAATGTAGCTACATAATATATGTACCCACTAACATGCTTCTGAGGACACAAGTAACTACTTAAACACTTTTTAAGTAATCAGAAAACTTGATTTCAATGGACCAAAAATACAAGAGGGCCTGAATCGCTCACCTGAGTATAGGGTTACCCAAGGAACATCTGTTCTTAAAACATTATGAAATCTGGCCAGTAGATTAAAGTTGATGATTTTAAAGTTTTCTTATATTTTCAATTGCCATGGCAACCAGAGTTCTACATGGATCAAGTTAATTTTAGCAACTTTTGTGGAAGTACACTCAAGGATCATCCCTGCCAATTTAAATGAAATTCTGTCCAGTGGTTTCAGAGGAGATGTCATTTAAAGTTTTCACTATATACATTTAGGGCAAATAAGCCCCACCCCTGGCGGCCATGTTTTTAAATGAATCAGGAATTTTTTTTAGCGATCTTGGTAGAAGGTTACCCAAGGAACATCTGTACTAAAATATTTTGAAATCTGGCCAGAAATTTTAAAGGAGATGATTTTTAAAATTTTCATAATTTATTTCTTTCCGTTGCCATGGCAACGAGAGTTCTACATGGATCAAGTTTATTTTAGCAACTTTTGTCAAGATTAACCCAAGGATCATCCCTGCCAAATTTAATCAAATTCTGTCCAGCGGAGGAGATGTCATTTAAAGATTTCACTATATACATATAAGGCAAATTAGCCCTACCCCTGACATCCATGTCTTTTTTTGGATCAGAATAATTTTTGCAATCTTGGTACAGGGTTGCCCGAGGAACATCTGTACTAAAACATTTTTGAAATCTGGCCAGAAATTTTAAAGGAAATGATTTTTATAGTTTTCATAATTCATTTCTTTCCGTTGCCATGGCAACCAGAGTTTTACATGGATCAAGTTTATTTTAGCAATTTCTGTTAAGGTTTACCCAAGGATCATCCCTGCCAAATTTTATCAAATTCTGTCTAGATGTCGTTTAAAGCAAATTGTTGACGAAGGACGATGATGGATGACAGATGGAGGATGATCCTAATAGCTCACCATAAGCACATTGTGCACAGGTGAACTAAAAAAATAAAATGAAAAAAAAACAACAACAAAAAAACCTCTCATCCGAGTTGAGTGTTCCCTTGAGACTGTAGCAGCTGACCTCCCTAGCCTGCTTCCCTGGGCCACACACCTGGGAGGGCTTGTTCACTGTGCACCTGGACCACGCCTCCACCCTCCAAACATATACTGCACACTCAATAACTGTCGAACATGATCGGACTTCTGACAACTGACGGCTAGCTGGACACTGCTTTCCATCTGTAAAAAAACAAAATGAAATTCATTTCACACTTAAAGCTTAAAGCTAATCTTGCATGCTGGTTTATTGCAGTTCCTGTTTTAAAAAATCCCCCAAAACAGCCATTTCATAAGACATCCAAAATGTTTCCAAGTGATCATTTTCAATGCTGATTTTGCATACTTGTTAACTGCTGTCTATATCACTTAACCCTTTCCCTCATATAGACTCATTTTGACGCACTCAATAGGTACCACATAAAGCCTGATCTGCAGAAAACCACAGTTAAACCTTACCAAATTTAATTATAAAATCCTCATTTCCAGACCACTGAGGAGAAGCGAACAGCATAAAACCTGATCAGCCTGCGAGTTACTTGTATCAACTATATGATTCTTTACATGGCTATCTTTTATTAACATTTTATTTTGTACAAGATGTGATGGCAATGAAGGTTTACCCTAGAGCAAGAGTACCAAGATGACCCTGAATCACTCACCTGAAACATACTGTTTTCATTGCTTTATACAACATAGTCATACTGAATACAAAATCCATGCAGAAGAACAGCAATATAATTTTAATTCCACAAAAAGTTTACATGTGGTCAAAAAAACCAAGTTATCCCTACCGTGGGACCAATTTTGACCAAAGGGCCATGATTTGAGGTCCACAAGGCCATGTTACCTACCAAATATCTAAACCCATGTTCTTGTGGTTTCTGACAAGGATATCTTTTAAAAATCTTTCTTATGTAAATCTATGTTAAATCAAGTGATCCCTGGGGCGGGGCCAATTTTGACCCTAGTGCCAGATTTGAACTTAGTAGATGTCCATAAGGCATTGTTACACACCAGATATCTATACTCCTGGCCTTGTGGTTTCTGAGAAGAAGATATTTCTAGATTTTCCTATTTAGGCCTATGTAAATACAAGTGACCCCTGGGTCGGGGCCAATTTTGACCCCAGGGCCTTGATTTGAAGAAACTTGGTAGATATCCATAAGGCAATGTCACACACTAAATATCTAAACTCCTGGCCTTGTAGTTTCTGAGAAGAAGATTTTTCTAGTTTTTCCTTTTTCAGCTTTTGTTAAATCAAGTGACCCCTGGGCGGGGTCAATTTTGACACCAGGGCCATGATTTGAACAAACTTGGTAGATGTCCATAAGGCAATGTTACACACCAAATATCTAAACTCCTGGCCTTGTAGTTTCTGAGAAGAAGATTTTTCTAGTCTTTCCTATTTCAGCTTTTGTTAAATCATGATTTGAACAAACTTGGTAGATGTTCATATGACAATGTTATACACTACATATCTCAACTCCTGGCCTTGTGGTTTCTGAGAAGATTTTTCTAGTTTTTTCCTATATAAGTATATGTAAAATCAAGTGGCCCCTGGGGCGGGACCAATTTTGACCCCAGGGTCATGATTTGAACAATCTTGGTAGAGGTGCACTAGACAATGCTACACACCAAATATCTAAGCCCTAGGCCTTGCAGTTTTGTAGAAGGAGAGTTTTCATTTTTAAAATCTATTTTTAGCTCCTGTGACCTACTTTTTCAACCAATCAAAATAATTTGAACAATCTTGATAGAGGGCATCATAAGGATGATTCCTTTGAAGTTTGGTTAAAATCCATTCAGCGGTTTAGGAGGAGATGTTTAAAGGACGGACGCACGGACGACGGACACTGGACAAAAGGTGATCACAAAAGCTCACTATGAGCACGTTGTGCTCAGGTGAGCTAACAATGTCATCCGATGATCACAGAACTTCAAATTTGGATGCACTGAGTCACTGAATGACAAGAGGTTAAACATTACTCACAGGTCTCAGGTTCGGTTCCTGGGACCCATTTTACTAACCTTCTTAACATCTAATTTAATCTTAATTGTAAGTCTGTAGTTCTAAATAGTGTCCATTAATGTCTTATATTTACTATACAACATGGTGAAATTTGGCCCATTTCATTGCATTATACAAACTCAACAATCTTGTGGAAAAAAAAATCACAGGATGAATATTATTTTACATATGTAAATCTAGCTTGCAAAGATTTTTTTCATACAAAGTTAAGTGAAACGGTATCCAGTGCCCGAACTCAACAATCTCCATCTGATTCAGTCTTTATTTTAGACCCTAATTCTTAAATTGATATATTCTATTATGATCAATGATTTTGCATAATATCTGGTATGTATTTCCTTAATGCTTTGTTTGTTGAGTTTAACGTCACACCAATAGTATTTCAGTCATTTGGAGATGATGTCTACTTGAGACAGATATAGTGCTGCCACACTGCAGTATCACGCTGTAGACATGTGGTATGATACCACACCCAGTCACATTATCTTGACACTGGGCTAACCAGTCCTTCAACTACCCTTATATTCTGAGTGCCAAGCAAGGGAGCTATACCAGTATCAATTTTAATGACTTGGTATGTTTTGGGCAGGGACTGAACCTACAACCTCCTGCTTCCGATTGCAGATGCTGTAACCACTCGGCAACTGGGGACAGTCTTCCCTTAATGTATTTAAGAAATATATAATGAAAGTCACTGAGGAACAATCATCTGTTTAGACATAGGCTTTACATTTAGGCTTGTCTTGTTTCTATGTCAGGAAACAAGCTTTACAACTTATGAATATCTCATGATAGATCCTGGGTAGAACCAGTACTTTGTGCAAGGGAAGGTAATTACCCTCAACAAGATTCAAACTCACAACCTTTGGATCTGCACCCTATATTTTGACCACGGCAGAATGGTCCAAAGTGTCTAATGGTAATGTGCATGTCAGACTGAGGATTTGAAGTTTGAGTGTTCAAACTGCATTAGAGGTGGCCTTCCAGGCACAAAGTACTGGTCCAACCCAGGAACTAGTTTAAACGGTAAGAACTTGTCTTCCGATTGCTGTAAAATAAAATCAGTTCTAACACTCTGACAAATTTTAAACTGTTTACAACCTAGTAACCCTAGTAACCGTCAAGAGGGATTTGTTCAAGTTAAAATATCTTGTTCCCCAATTGATGTAAAAACAAATGTTTAAACAAAATATAAAATTCTGAGCTGTTTCCCAGGCTGTATGTCAGTGTTCAATCCAGTGATTAGGTACATGAGGGTTTTCTTAATTTGTCAGGAGTGAATGTTTCCTCAAGGCTTGCAATGTTTAGTCAGTAAACTTTGCCAATAAAGTCTTCTACAAGAGTCCTAAGGACATCGGCTGTGTTCAAATTTGCCGTTTATTTCAATTTGAGACAATCCTGTTGTCATGTTGAGTAGGGATGCTGCTCATTTAGTAAAAGAGATTACTACAAGGGCGTATTTATATTTCTAAAAAGTGAAATTGATGTCTTACTTTCTCGTGCATGTATTTAGCGGAGAGGGAAATTAAAACTCCCAAGTAGTTGAGGATTATATATTTTTATATCATATTTTTATATTTGACCATTTAAGAACTTATAAAGTTAATCACAGTAACATTTCATATCAAAGAAAAACAGAAAATGTCACAGAATTGGACGATTTTTAACCCTTTCACTCATAGAGAACACCATGAAAAGGCCTATGCGAACAGCATAAAACCAGATCAGCCTGCGAGTAACTCGCAGGCTGATCTAGTTTCATGCTGTTTGCTGCTCCTCAGTGGTCTGGAAATGAGGATTTTGTAAATAAATTTGGTAAGGTTCAACTGTGGTTTTCTGCAGATCAGGCTTTATGTGGTACCTATTGAGTGCATCAAAATGAGTCTATATGAGGGAAAGGGTTAAAGACTTGAGTATCTGTCATCTGAAACACATTGTTATAAAATGACTTTTCCCTATACAAACGTCTTATACAACAGATTTGGGAATCTCTGGCTATAGGTAACAGGAACAGTTTTCCATAAGCAGAGTTTACTGTACTGTCATGTAATAATCACTGACAAGAAGAGAATTAAGGTTTTTGTAAACAACCATATCAAACTGATGTATTTTTTGGCTTAGACAATTAACTATTTTGTAATTGTCTCTGAATCAGAGTAATTAAAATTTTTATTTTTTTTTTATTCTCTACAATGCTATAAGATGTGTATTATACACAGATATAGGTGTTTTGATAAAGCAAATTAACAAATCTCAATAAAACAGATACATACAGTCGACAATGTATTAAGAGACCGCTCAAGGGACTGCCAAAAAGTGGTCGCTTATTGAAATGGTTTCTTAATAGATATTTTTTTGTAATCCAGGCAAACAAGTCATACATGTACAAATTGTATTGCAATTGTATGAGTTGCATTTGGTGATCAAACCCAGAACCTAATGATTCAGGAACTGACACTTGGTCACAGAAACCAGTTCTGGACTTGGTCACAGGGACCAAATTTGGGACACTTGTTCACAAAGACCAGTTTTGGGACACTAGTCACAGGGACCAGTTTTGGGACACTTGTTCACAGGGACACTTGTTCACAGGGACCAGTTTTGGGACACTTGGTCACAGAAACCAGTTATGGGTCACTTGGTCACAGCTCTGAGACCAGTTTTGGGGCACTAGGTCACAGAGACCAGTTTTGGGACACTAGGTCAAAAAGACCAGTTTTGGGACACTTGCTCACAGAGACCAGTTTTGGGACACTTGTCACAGGGACCAGTTTTGGGACACTTGTTCACAGGGACCAGTTTTGGGACACTTGTTCACAGGGACCAGTTTTGGGACACTTGCTCACAGAGACCAGTTTTGGGACACTTGTTCACAGAGACCAGTTTTGGGACACTTGTTCACAGAGACCAGTTTTAGGACACTTGCTCACAGAGACCAGTTTTGGGACACTTGTTCACAGGGACCAGTTTTGGGACACTTGTTCACAGAGACCAGTTTTGGGACACTTGTTCACAGGGACCAGTTTTGGGACACTTGTTCACAGGGACCAGTTTTGGGACACTTGGTCACAGGGACCAGTTTTGGGACACTTGTTCAGTTTTGGGACACTTGTTCACAGGGACCAGTTTTGGGACACTTGTTCACAGAGACAAGTTATTGGACACTTGGTCACAGAAACCAGTTATGGGACACTTGGTCACAGCTCTGAGACCAGTTTTGGGGCACTAGGTCACAGAGACCAATTTTGGGACACTAGGTCAAAGAGACCAGTTCTGGGGCACTTGTTCACAGAAACCATTTCTGGGACTTTACTTACTTATCTTACTTAGCCCTTTATCTTACTTAGCCCTGTACTTAGCCCTTTATCTTACTTACCCTGTACTTAGCCCTTTATCTTATTACTTAGCCCTTTATCTTACTTAGCCCTGTACTTAGCCCTTTATCTTACTTAGCCCTGTACTTAGCCCTTTATCTTACTTAGCCCTGTACTTACCCCTTTATCTCATATAGAAGTGTTTGGATGCCATGGCAACAGAGCAAACCTAGATCAGACAGCACCTTCCAGGGTCTCCCCTGTTAGCCCATACAATATTATACATCAGATTCTACAAAATCTGTATGGAAAAATAAGATACTTTGTTCTAGATGTCATTTTATGCTCAAAAAATAAAAAAATATTCATCAAACCATAAAATTATTTGGACCTGAATATTCATGAGGTAAATGATTTTTTAGATAACATATTTATATCTAAACTTCTGATCTTTCTAAAATTTCAGATATAACACTCAAACACGAACAAGTTCCTCATTTGTGGAAGGACCCCACAAGTGCATCATTTTGAAGCCAAATATTTATAATCATCTATAAATTTGACACAGAAATGAAATTTCGTTACATAGCATATTCCAATTTGCATTTTAATCACCCCTCAAATATTACTTTTCTTTTTTTTGAAAGAATCTGCAAGCCGTACAAGAATTTCAGAATGTGAATAACGCTGTGACTTGATGACTTTACAGGGAGGAATATTAAGGTGATTGATTAAAGCGTAGAATATATTTGGCATTTGTTTGGTAATACGAATAAATTAACTGCACAGTGTGCGGATTTAGGTTTGCTCTTTAAGTCCTAAAATTCTTTTTTCCTTCTTTAAAAAGTAAGGCATGGAAGGGATCCATTAGAAAAAGGTGACACTTCAAATATTTTCCTTGTAATATGGTAATTATATATACTCAATGGTATTATTATATGTTATTGTGGGTATGAAACTCAATGAATCTGTTGATAAGCAAATTAATTACAATTAAGTTCAGTTAAACTTCAACAGTTTAAGTCTAACACAAGAGGCAGAAGAACACTGATGTGCATGTGCAGCAAGTAAAATTTAATTTGATACCAAAAAATTTATGACATAATAAAAGTAAAATATTAAAGGAAATTACAAGAGAATTCTGACAAGTCAATAACACATATTTTCCTTGGAGAATATAACATTCTGTGAGATAATGATCTTGTTAATAAGAGATAACAAACTTGAAAGTTTTCTGAAATCAGATGTGATTATAAAACGTAGAAACTCTGTGAGTCTGTGTCATCTAACCAGATGATTCATCTGGACTGCAATATGAGAACTATCCACCTGTTCTTAAAAGATTTGAGATACTTGACTACCTGTTCACAAAAATATGAGATAAACATCAGTATAAAGCACAAAATGGTATGCAGGGCTTTACATAACTTCATGTTTTTTTACTGAATGCCAGGTGATTAAGATATTTCTGAACTAATGAAAGTTTTCAAGTCCTAATTTCCTTGAATTTGTAATCCTGAAACAGCCAATTTACCAGATGAAGGGATAAATATCGAGCATCATGAACTTTTTAAAATCAAAATTGAGAAATAGCAAAACAGAAATACACTCAATCAAAACTCACTTTTTTTTTCACTAAAGTCAAAGATTTCACTTCAGATGCTTTATGAATACACCTCCAGTTTTCAGGATTGATTTATCTGTATACTGGCATTATTAACCCATTCCCTCATAGAGGACACCATGAAAAGACCTATGCGAACAGCATAAAACCAGATCAGCCTGTGAGTAACTCTCAGGCTGATCAGGTTTTATGCTGCTTGCTGCTCCTCAGTGGTCTGGAAATGAGGATTTTGCAATTAAATTTGGTAAGGTTTAACTGTGGTTTTCTGCAGATCTGGCTTTATGTGGTACCTACTGAGTGCGTCAAAATGAGTCTATATGAAGGAAAGGGTAAACATTGAAAATACCAGGTAAATCATATACAGCTGAATCTATACATGACTGATTTCCTAAATTCCATGAATGACAACGACACTGTGATTTACTGACCCATCACTCCATGCAGACTAATTTTGATGCATTGGCAAACAGAGCAGAACTAGATCAGACAGCCCTTTCCATAAATTCATGATGTAAGGGTTAATGGACCGGCTGCAAGTCAAAATAATTTTTGATATTTTTTTCATATTACTCTTGTAAGTCCTAATAAATAAGAAAAAAAGGTGTGCCAAATTGAGAATATTTTTTTATGAAACATCAACACATGATCGAGAAAACAATTGGAATTTCAATAACAAATTCATTTTTTTAACAACTCTGCATCTCCTGCCTTTGACCCCATTTCCCACAATTCTTCAGGGATATTCTCACTCCTGAATACAAGGCAATCAAGCAATCAAATCTAATTAATAAATCATATAAAATCAATCACATTCAATTAATTGATATTATCCAATTAATCAGTTCTATCTAATCCACTACAAGTATATCCAGTTACTCATCCCAGCAATAAAATCTAGAAAAGAACTAGATGTGGGTGTTCCTCGGAACACTTGTGTCGCCTGCATTTAAGCATGTTTGATGAAAGAATTGACTAGAAAATCGATCTTTTGACAAATTATTGATAAAGCATAATCTATTTTGTGAGGTACAAAATAACACCAAATCACACACACACACACACACACACATATATATATATATATTTTTTTTTTTTTATTTTTTTTTTGGGGGGGGGGGGGGATAAAATATTCAAACAGTGCAATATGTAATAATTTTCCCGAGCACTTTCAACTATACAGTCTTCATCAGAGGAGTGTCAGAATGACTATGAATTCAAAACATTAACTGTAAGAAAAATTATGACGTCATTAAGCACTTATGACGTTAATTATATATATGTTGCAAGTTTGTAGTCATCATTATCATTATTGAGTTATCATTCTTGTGTACTGCACTCAGACCAGTGAGATCTATCTACTATAAATGTTTAAGGCAACACTTCAAATACTTTACAAGTTATGCACCACACAAGAATTAAATCCAAAAAAATAAACAAAGGGAAATAACTCCAAAAATACAACAGTTATCATTCTTGCACAATGCACTCCATGAGATCTTTCCACCTGTGAGGTTTCAAAGTAATACCTCAAATACTTTTCGTGTTATGCTCCAGACAAAAATGAAGTCTGAGTATCAACAAAGGGCAATAACTCAAGGAAAAAGAGAAACAGAGTTATCATTCATGTGCACTGCACTCAGACCATTGAGATCTATGAAGTTTCAAGTCAACACCTCAAATACGTTTCGAGTTATGCCCCAGACAAAAATTAAGTCTGAAAATCAACAAAGGGAAATAACTCAGAAAATAAAACAGAGTTATCATTCTTATGCACTGCACTACAAATCCATGAGATCTTTCCATCTATGAAGTTTCAAAGCAATATCTCAAATACTTTTTATGTTATGCTCCTGACAAAAATAAAGACTGAGAATCAACAAAGGACAATAACTCAGGAGAAAAGAAAGTGAGAGTTATCATTTATGTGAACTGCACTCCTCTTCAATGAGATCTATCTATCTATAAAGTTTTAAGTCAGCACCTCAAATACTTTTTGAGTTATGCCCGGAAAAATTAAGACTGAAAATCAAAAAGGGAAAAAAAGGTTTCTTGTGCACTGCACTCCACCTCAATGTGATCTATCCATGTTTTAAGTTTCAAGGTGATACCTCAAATACTTTTTGAGTTATGGTCCGGACAAAAATAAAATCTCAGAATCAACAAAGGGTAATAACTCAGAAAAAACGAAAGTCAGAGTTATCATTCTTGTGCACTGCACTCCACCTCAATGTGATCTATCCATGTTTTAAGTTTCAAGGTGATACCTCAAATACTTTTCGAGTTATGCTCCGGACAAGAAAGTGTGACGCCGACGACACCGACGACGACGGACAAAGTGATCCCTATGTGTCTGCCATGCTATGCAGGCGACACAAAAATTTAGACTGGAAATGATATTCATACATGTACAAAATTAAGTAGACGACATAATTTTATGCAAATTACTAAGACATGCAACTTCTCCACATGGTGTATAGGTTTATGATAACTAAGGAATAAGGAATGAGCCTACTCATTATATCAGTATGTCAGATAACTACAGACTGGAAGTCAGTGGGCTGATTCAAACTTGATTTATTGTCCAACAGATGCACAATTGTCTGTGACAGTTTCCCTTTAACACAGTCATGGAAGTTTTAACACTGGCATGAAATTTTATGATTTAATGATAAAGCCATACAATTATGTTCATGGGTATAAATCAGGCCTTTTTGGGGGTAGCTGTCTGTCTTCTGACCTGAAGTTGACACAAGATAAGATCAAATCAAGCATTTTTCAGAGGATTAGGAAGGGGAATTGAAAAAGACATCAAGAGTAGATG
The DNA here is from genome assembly GCA_021229015.1 of Solen grandis. Taxonomy (NCBI): domain Eukaryota; kingdom Metazoa; phylum Mollusca; class Bivalvia; order Adapedonta; family Solenidae; genus Solen; species Solen grandis. Next base: position 22,480,589 of record CM037782.1, read on the forward strand.
CCTAATAATGGTCCCTTATAAGCAAGGAACAAAGACCCTGAAAAATGTAGGATCATAATTTTATGCATCATTGAAAACCATTGATTGCAAAAAAACAAAACAAAAAAAAACAAGAGGGTTAAGATGGCCCTGAATTGCTCACCTGAGAAACATTGCCTTCATTGCCAATTATTGTATTATGATTCATACTGAATACATAATCAATGCAGAAGTACAGCAAGATCATCTAAATTCCACACAAAAACTGTACCTGCCATCCAAATCTTGAAGGTCATAGCTGTTATAAGTCTATATCAAATCAAGTGAACCTTGGTGTGGGGTCAATTTTTACATCAGGGCCATGATTTGTACAGATTTGGTTGTGGTTCACTAGTAAGCATCTTAACTCCAGGCTTTGTGACGAGAAGATTTTTTGAGGGTCTATGTAAAATCAAGTGACCCCCTAATGTGGGGTCAATTTTGACCCCAGGGCCATGATTTGAACAAACTTGGTAGAGGTTCACAAGGCCATGTTATACACCAAATATCTAAACTCTAGGCCTTGTGGTTTCTGACAAGCAGATTTTTCTAGTTTTTCCTAAATAAGTCTATCATTATAAAATCAAGTGATCCCTGGGGCGGGGCCAATTTTGACCCCGGGGCCATGACTTGAACAACTTTAGTTGAGGCCTAATAAGCCATGTTACACACAAAATATCTTAACTCTAGGCCTTGTGGTTTCTGAAAAGATGATTTTTCATATGTTAAGTCTACGTAAAATCAAGTGACTCCTGCAGCAGGGCAAATTTTGACCCCAGCGGGGGGTCATGATTTGTACAACCTTGGTAGAGGTCTATAAAACAATGCCACATAACAAATATCTAAGCTCTAGGCCCTGCGATTTCGGAGAAGAAGATTTTTAAAGATTTCACTTTAGAATTTTATTTTTAGCTCCTTTGACCCAGATATGCAACTGACTGGAACCATATGAATAATTTTGGTAGAGCTTGTGCAAGGAACATCCCAGGCAATTTTCATTCAGTTTGGCCCTGTGGTTTAGGAGGAGATGTTGTTTAAAGAAAATTGTTGACGCCAATTGATGCACACACGGACTATAGACACCAGACAAAAGGGGATCACAATAGCTCACCATGACCACGTTGTGCTCAAGTGAGCTAAAAAAACACCATTAACTAATGACTGATATCACACTGTACTGACTGACAATACACCAATTTCTTCAAAAAATTACACACTTTCAAAATTACACTCATAAGCTGACCCCATACTGAGATATTGATACTGATATTGATAACATGGTGAAATGTTTTCAATGAACATCTTTACAAGACTTACTGGGTCCTGCCTGGGCAAGGATGGTGCGTTCCCGACTCTGAATGAATGCGCTGGTTCTACCCTCCTGACAGAGGTTTGGGCACTGCGTCCACTCACTCCATGGCGACACGATGCAGTCGCTGGGACATGGAATCTCACAGTCTTCCTGTGCCTCTGGTGTTTCACCAAGCTCTTCACACTTGGAATTGTGTACCCTTGACTGTCGGCAAAGATATATACATGTACTTACATACACGATCATGTCCATTTTAAAATTTTGACAGTCAATTACACCACCATTCCTTCTACATTGAATGGGAAACAAGTTCTTACAACTTATCCTAATCCCTCTTGATGGTTCCTGGGTTGGACCAGTACTTTGCATCTGGGAAGATCTCTAAACATGGTTTGATCACAACTTTCGGATTTGCAGTAATGCACATGATGTAAACTCTGGACCACGGTGTCAAAATATGCCTTATAAAAAGCCAGATCAGATCTGTAAAGGTTTAACAGTGAGCAGCAACATAAAGGCATCAAACTTTATTAACCTTTCAATTACTTGCAGGTTGATCATGTTTAACTCTGGTTATAAAAGTAAATATCTTGTCAACTCTTCAGTGATGAAGGATTAGACAGTGTATTCATCATATATACTTAATAGTAATATTTAAATTATGTATTGAAGCTAGACACACTTACTTCACGTTTATTTACACAGGCCAGTGTGCGATGGGCACGGCCCAAGCCACAGGGTGGGGAACGGTTGGGGTTGGTCAGACTGCAGTTTCCTACCATCATGATCCAGTTGTAACAAGGCTCGGGGTCGCAGGTTTGGGTCTCACTGAGGTGCGGGCAGCGTTTGCCATTGCCCCACTGTTCCTGAAGGACTTCCCTGGATCTGTAGCGCTGACCTGCATGTCAGTTTAACATGGACATAAAGTTGCCCCAGTAAAACTTATTTCAATTAATTAATGTTATCAATATTAATGGACAGAGCAAAGTATTGTCGGGAAGAAAAAATAGAAATATCATTTAGGTGATTTAATAACCCCATGTAGCAATTTGGCACAGAATATGAAACCTTATTGATGAGAAAAGGTATTTTTAGCAAATTCAAAGGTGAAAAGGGACATAACTACATAAAAAAATTACAGATTTTGCCCAAAACTGAACTTGGCCTAAAGTTTACTGAGATAACTGTGTACAAATAATTACCAAAATTCAGTGAGCCTATAATGAGGTACTGATTGAACAAGACAATTATGGCAAATTTAAAGTTTTCATTAAGTAAAAAAAAAAAAAAAAAAAAAAAGATTTTG
>CM037782.1:22483324-22533324 GCA_021229015.1 Solen grandis
TGAGTAAGTATACACTTCTGAGTTGTCCAAATAACTTTAAAAAATGATATTAAATCGTAAGTCTCATGTATAAAATTTAAATATTCTAGTATGCCGAATCTTTAAAAAAAGGTCTAGAAAATTACATGTACATCATCAACCATCGTAGTCATACGTGTTTTACGGATACCGTCAAAATATAAAACAAAATACAATTTTAAGAGGAAATTATTAGGGTGAAACGGCTGTTGAACAAGGTGCAGATATTGTTACATAGAAAAGAGTGCGCAAGATGAATGGTGAATTGTCTGCGTATTTGAGTGAAAGACATGTGTTTTAGGTTAATTGCGTAGAGGAATGTGAAACATATACAATATGCTTTCTTGTGATATACTTCAGACCAAAGTTGATTTGGTATATCACTTGCCTCTAATCCTGAGTTAGAGATGAATCTTGTCTCAGGTGAAAGCTAGTTTTTAATAATCTAACGCTAAATGAATCTTTATATTGCATCAACATATCCTCTAACATAGCTTTCAAAATTGAGCTTTTACGCTATAAATGTATTATTATTTTTTTTTGTATATTTCCTTCTCATAATACATTGCTTATAAACGTCAGCAGCGTGTAATTTTACATCATACTTTGAAAGACATAAAATCATATTTCTCCACACCCAAACGTGACATTCGTATTAAAGATACTTCTCATAAAGAGGATCTTTTCTAATACAAACTCAAGTGTATTTGATATGTCATGCATACCAATGCACATGACAATTAATGGGTCAGGGTAAATAATCACCACAAACTCACATCCATTAAATGGCTAATCAAGAAGATATATGTAAGCTGCTGATGCTTTATTTAGTTGAGAAATTTAATTATTTAACAAAAATGAATATATTTAGATAAATATTGATAGCATAAATAGCATAAATAGATTACTTGTCGTGAAATAAGCCATTAATTTGAAACCAGGATCTTGCGACGCCCATCTCTTAAATTTTATCTGATCTATACAATGCAAAGCTATTCGTATTAAAGCACACACAGGTATATATATATATATATATAGAGAGAGAGAGAGAGAGAGAGAGCGAGAGAGAGGGAGGGAGGGAGAGAGAGAGAGAGAGACACTCACGCACAGAGCGAAGTTGAAGTCATTGTAGTCATTCAAACGTGTATTGCAAAACATTTGTTAATGTGACATAATCCTATCACAACGGATGTGTATTTAAATTTTCCATTCAAAGCCATTATTTAAATACAAACTTTATTATTTGCCGTGTTTGTATTTTCGGGGCGTATTGATGCGTTTTGATTCACCTGCATGTTTTCACATCGCAGTGTTCATCTGTTTACTATTAATGACACATTCAATGAACCTTTGCTAGCATCCTATCAATTCATGTAGTAAAATGGAAAAGAAGAATTTAATTGTATCAATGTGTCAGATCTGTCAACAACCAATCTCATTCTTTTTCGGATAAAGATATATTCTCAGCATTACTTATGAAATTAATGTTTTGATAACATTTCACTTAATTAAATCATAGAGAGGGAGGGGGATGTAACGAGGCGTGCACCACACCTTCATTTTGGCTGAATGCAAATTGATAACAGGCATTTTTTGTAAGAGGGTTGAGCAATAAATACTTTCAGGGACAAGTGATGTAAATAAATGATAAATGTATCAATAATCCTAATGTGTGTATGATATAATCACCAACAATATTCCTATAATCATGTATCATTACAGCCAAGAAGGCCATACGGTGTACTATATACCGGCTACTATAGCAACCATAATCTATTTTTCCGCAGAAGTAGAATCTTTTGGATATTGCTGTGCTTGCTCTTAAATATTAGCATATAAACCGAATGAAAAAAGTCACCTTAAATAAATGATAAAGTCAGTCTTTCACATTTAATTTAACGTCATTTTCAATAAGCGCTTTGCTTGTGACAATTAATTCAAACGTTTGTTACTGATGGTCAATAGTTAAAACGTCAAAAGACGTCACCTTAAAGCAAAAAGCAGTTGTAAAAATGTGTAAACACAATATTTGACCGAGCGGAAAATGGAATAAGTGTATGTAGATCTATGATATAAACGATATGTCGAAAGGTTCGGTTGATGGGCTGCCCAACTCAAGGCGTCACGAGTGCAGGTCGAATGCCCAACGTACTAGAGCTTAGTGACTTAGTTAATATGAGTGACAGTGAATATTTTATTGACTGATAAACTGTGCGTGTGAATGATAAATTGCAGATGGCTGTCGAGGATCCTATCCATGGCGGAGAAGGAGACATCTAGATTTTGACGATAACGCTTTGACATTAATGGAGTTGCAGTGAATTTATTGCGCAACGGTTGATTGAATTTCAGCATGCAATACAGAAGACATTCACAAATATTTGATACAAGTTTAATAATTTTAAGTTAAAATGTGTTAATCATAAGATGCGTCCTCGACTTTATTGATCAACCCTGGTATTACATCGCCTTTTATCTGAATAAATGTCACCAATGAAATGAACGTTTCTAGATGTATTTACATATTTTGCGATGATAAAGCACAGCAAGTTTTGGTGTCGCAGTTAAACACCATTACCTAATCTGCTTCGAAAAGGCAGAAAAGAAATGAATGATTTCATTAAGATATTTTAAGGGGATTTCTTGTCGGAATTGAAAAAAGGTGAGCTAGAATACAATAAATCCTGCCTTCATTAATGTTTTTATCAATATCTCCATAATTATTTTACAAAGTTTCACGGATAGAAAAATTGCTTTTACGCACATTCTGACAAATGTGAGTATATAGATTTTTATTCCTCCAGAAATATTAAGTTTGTAGACTTTATATTATCTATATTAAAATTAAAATTATGTTTATATATTTATTTTTCATTTTTTAAACACACACACACACACACACACACACACAAGGCATTGAGTTTAACAATTCCAAAACGGCTGTTAAAGGAAATTCAGCATTTAATGATGATTAAATCAAAACTTGTTATGTGTTAAGAGAGGATGAGGGACAGACACATATCTAATATTTTTGCTAAAAATGTAATGAAAAATAGTTGTTTCTTCAAAGAGACAGTGCATGTCTAGGGAAAAAGGAAAATTCTGCGAATTTCTGAAATGCTGGAAAAAACAAATCGAAATTATTAACATTGTTTTTCTGGTTCTTAAGACTTGAAAAAAAAATCCAAATCAATTACATATCAGAAACTTATTTCTTTAATTATTTATTATGTATTTGAACACATATTTATTTGGTTGTGAAATTCATTGGTTTGTCTTGTTTGATAAAATCAGGATTTAATTTTGAATAGGTTTAAACGCATGTTTTAAACAAGTGGTCTTATGCATTCAAAAGACAGAGCGCCACTTGCGTCTCGGAATGACTGTCTTGACATTGAAACTTAAGTTGTTAATTCTTGTACTGCCTTTATTCGCAGAGAGCGTAACCATATGTGTTTGGTGAAACACTGAAAGTACAAGAAAATGCCCTTTAAGTCAAAACCTATGACAGCATTAATCTTCCATACATATCAAAATAAAAAAAGGCACAGCATATTAAAAGTTTACAATGCAACTACCACTTATGTCAGCACAAACCTTTCACACATCTTAAGAATAAGGTACAGTATACAGAAATATATCATGTAACTCATACTTATGACGACACTGACCTTCCATACATTTTCAAAAAATGAGGCAATATAACAGATACATTTGAATAATTAATAACGATTCAAATCAAATGCTTCTGCATATAACTATGTGCGTTTTAAATTGTCAAGTTACAGATAAAATCAACTCTCTTATTATCTACGATTAAAACTGCAAGAGGAATCTCATTGCTCCTTACGTTTCACACAAATAGGCAGAAAAGAGAGAAAATATTGGCCATAAATTAATTCTTAGAAAAAGTTACCCTATCAGAATGTTGGGAAAAATCATACTATAACTATATGGAGTTATGCTTACATTGTGTGGTGACATGGGGCTACACAACAGTGGAACACATGTTGCAGACTTTTCAAACATGGCCGCAAATACAGGTCATGTGACTTATTTCTTACTAATTTGAAAAACAATAGTCTAGGGGAAATAACTCTGTTCCACATAAAGCTCCCAAAATAGGGGAAGTAACTTTAACAAAACTATATGAGCATTATATATCCAGCACACTCCCCGTCTGATATCTACATGATATCATATCTTAACATATCAACTTAAACAATATCAATAATAATACATGATTAAAATATTTACTGTTTCCTTTATATATAGTGTTATCATAGACAGATTGAACTATCACTCTAACAAAAGAACAATCTCAGTGATGGGTCGCACATATTCTATAATATGACCCTGTCTTGCAACACGAACCACAACCTTGCGAACATGTCCATCACCACTCTCTATGGCCTTCACAACTACACCTACAGGCCAGTCATTGCGGTGCCTCTCCTTGTCTCTCAACAACACAAAATCACCAACTTTAAGATCAAGTTTTTCATCTTGCCACTTTCGTCTCCGCTGTAAAGATTGAAGATATGTTTGACGCCAACGTTTCCAAAACACGTCCGACAGAACCTGCACAAATTTCCATTGAGATTTGTAGATGTCACGAACATCACAATCTTGAGGGGGATGTTCAAAATCACTGGTTTTTTGAGTCAGCAGCATAGCTGGTGAAATAATTACAGGTGAGTCCGGGTCAGTTGAAATCTCAGCAATTGGTCGCGAGTTGACAATTGTAGACACTTCTGCCATAAACGTGCTCAGCACCTCGTGGGTAAGAGTCTTTGGTGTTTCTAACAATACAGCATCAAGAATTTTTCTTGCTACACCGATCATGCGCTCCCAAGCCCCACCCATATGAGAGGCATGGGAAACATTGAATATCCACTTACAGCCTGAGGAATTTAAGAACTGGTTCACTGTTGTACTCTCAACGTTCACTGCTTCAATGTTCAAGTCCGAGGTGGCTCCCACAAAGTTTGTTCCCCTGTCCGATCGAAAAATCTTTACAGGACCACGAACTGCCATAAAGCGCTTGAGAGCGTTTATGAATGAAGAACTTCTGAGTTCTTCAACAAGCTCTACATGAATTGCTCTTGTATATAAACAAGTAAATAAGATTGCCCATCTCTTTGAGTTTGTAACGCCACCTCTGGTTTTCTTGGTGACAATTTGCCATGGTCCAAAGGTGTTGACACCAACATGGGTAAAAGGTGGACTTGGAGTCAGTCGATCGGCAGGTAAGTCTGCCATTACCTGATTCATCAGCTTTCCGCGTAATTTTCGACAGATTACACACTTGTGAATTAAGTTCGACACCATGCATTTCGCTCCGATAATCCTGAAACCATTTGAGCGTATTGCCCCTTCTGTGAAATAGCGTCCTTGATGTTTTACGTATTCGTGTAAATGTCTAATGATAAGATCCGTAACATGGTGGCCTTTAGGTAAAATTATTGGGCTTGTCTCCTTTTCAGTCAAGACAGTCAAATCAAGATTTCTCCTTATTCGCCCACCAACACGCATTAAACCATTCTTGTCCAAGTAGGGGTTCAAACTTGAGATAGGACTGCTCTTTGGAATGATCTTTTCCTGTAATAAGCAGCTTAACTCCTCTGAAAATGTCTCGTATTGCACTTGTTTCAAGATCATTTCCTTTGATCTTTCAGAGTTTTCAACATTTTTATAGCCTGTGCAAACATGCCATCCATGGCATTCTGAATTTTCTTTACTAAATGAACTTGCTATATGCTTAAGCAGGGACACTGACTGAACAAGTATTTTCCATGTCGAAAAACGTGAAAACCGATCAGTACCTAGTACTTTTATCTCAGAAATTTCTGTTTTCAATGGTCTTATTTCACAGTCATCTGCTGGAAACATAAGGGCATGGGTATCTTGAGACTCTACCACTTTTTGAATAATGCATGTCATCTCTGGTCCTTGAATCCATAGTTCTTGTTTGATTTTGCTATCTGTTAGAGACGAACGTGTACCAGCATCTGCAGGGTTCTTATGAGTGGGTACATATTTCCACTGGTGAGGTTGAGAGGATTTGTGAATGCGAGCAACACGGTTTGCAACATATGTATAAAACCTCCTTGTTCGGTTGCTGATATAGCCAAGCACTACGCGACTGTCCGAGAAAAATTTCACTGCAGATATATTTACATCAAGCTGATCATCTATAGTCTCCCACAGTTCAATCGCAAGCACAGCACTACATAGTTCTAATCTTGGAATAGTCGTCCCACCAGATGGGGCCAGTTTAGATTTTCCCATTATAAATCCAAATTTCACTTTATTCTGACTGTCAGTATACACAAGATAGGCCACAGAAGCAATAGCTTGTTCAGATGCATCACAGTAAATGTAAATGTCAAAGTTTGTCACCCCAGTCTATTCCCTTTGGAGACAGGTTTCTTAACAATAACCTTCCAGTTATGATCACTGGAACTAAAAAACCTAAAGGGTCATAAATACTGTTCAGCACTGATAAAATCCCTCTCCTAGTGAATGGTTTGTCACATACAGTCAGTTTGAAAACAAATTGATCTGTACCAGTATCCCAACCTAGTCCAAGGCAACCTTGCAAGGATAATGATTTAACAATTCCGTTGTTGCCTAAACATTGAATACCCTTCCCAAGATCCTCTGGAGAGAATGCTTCCAGCACTTCTTCATAGTTCGACGATATTTTATGCAAACGCAATCTGCCTTCTGACATGAGATCTTTCTGAGTGCGTTTAGCACACTGATAGCTTGACCTTTATCTGGAGTAGAGGCAAGGCCATCATCCACATAGAAATTCCTATTAATAAAATGTTGAATGTCTGAGTCACTAGATTCAACTGTCTTTCTTAATCCATATGTTGCTATTGCTGGTGAGGGGCTGTTTCCGAATACATGTACCCGCATGCGATACTCAACCAAGGGGTTACTGAAGTTATTATCCTTTTTACCAAAAAAAGCGAAGGTAATCTCTATGTTCCTGGTTCACCAGAAATTGGAAAAACATTTGTTCAATATCAACTGAGAAGGCTACACTATCCTTGCGAAATCTCAAAAGAATTCCTAGAAGGCTATTTGTCAGATCTGGTTCTGACAGCAACAGTTTATTAAGAGATATGCCTTCATACACTGCAGATGAGTCAAAAACTCCCCGAATACTGCCATGTTTTTTTGCATTATAAACCCCAAATAATGGTAAGTACCAACATTCCTGACCACTTTGTAGTGAAGGAGCCTCTTCAGCAGAAGCACTGTTCAAAACTTTGGTCATAAATGTGAAAAAATGTTCTCTCTTAACAGGATCTTTTTGTAAAGATATATCTAAAGCCCTTGCACGATTCCAGGCTTGAGAGCGATTGTTCTTAACATGTGGTTTTGGAAAACGGAAAGGTAGAGGTGCAGACCAATGACCTGAGACATCCTTCTTAAACTTACTGTCCATTATTTCCAGGAATTCCCTATCTTCAACAGACATCCCTAATTTCTCATCATACGGTGTAGCCTCAAACACACATTCTCCCAAATTATCTTTCGCAAATGTAGTTGCCTCATAGCTTTCTTTCACAATAATACTGTTTGGACATGGATCAAAAATACTGTCACGGCAATGTTCAAGGATTTTAGTTTTGTTCACTCTCACACTTGTTGGTATGTGTTTTCGACCGAGGCACACTTCACCAATTATTACCCATCCTAAGCATAATCTCTGTGCAAATGGTGTATTCTTCTCCCCAGTCACTTGCTGGAGAACATGGTGAGCCTCAGGTAAGTCTCATCCAATCAGTAGGTGAATCTCAACACCAGAGTCTATGGGAGGTATCTCATTAGCTATGTCTCTTAAATGAGGAAAGTTGAGTGCAACGTCCGGGGTGGGAATCTCACTTCTATCATTGGGGATCTGTTTACATTCACATATGGAAGGTATTTCTAGTTTAGCATCACTATAAAGGGACTCTACAGTTATGCCATCTGCCCGCCGACCTGACATAGGAAATGTTCCTGCACATGAGGTAAGTCTAAAGGGGACAGGTGCACTATGAACACCCAGTGAATCCAACAGTTCTGTGCTAGCTAACGAGCGGTTGCTTTGGTCATCAAGAATAGCGTATACATATCGACCTTGCTCTGGACTATCAGATGGATACACCTTAACCATAACTATTTTCCCGCACGATTTGCCACTGAAACTGGTTCCATACAGAGTAGTACATTTTGATTGTAATGTTTCTACCTCAGTTGCCTCCCCGCCATCATTTTTCGGCAGCATAGACTGATGCATGAGTGAGTGATGGGATTGATCTCCACAAGTCGAACACTTCACAATCACTGTGCATTTTCGTGCAATATGATCATTAGATACCAAACACCTAAAACAGATCCTTTTCTCTTTCAAAAAGGCTTTCTTATCACTAAGTGATTTGGCTATGAAAACTTTACAGTCTGTCAATGCATGATTAGCCCTGTGTATGGGACAACGTATTGGTGAGAATTGGCTTCCATAGTTTGAAATATCAGTTTTACGACTGAAAACTGCTGGAGCATTATATTTGGGTTTCTTCTGAGGTGATATGTTGTACTGAAATGCTGGGTCATTGCAGACTTTGCTCATATATCTGATGAAGTTAACGAAACAGGAAAATGGTGGGAATGAGACGGCGTGATCTTTCTTGTACTTAGCTGCATGTGAAACCCACTTTTGCTGTAGAGAATATGGCAGTTTATTTACAATTGGGTTAATGCCAGACGATGAGTCGAAATATGAAAGCAAAATAGCATATTTTGGATCTTCTTTAGCTGCCTCAATCTCACATAAAATGTCTGTTAAATCATAAGAGTTTTGCATTGTCTTTGTTTGTCAAACGTGGAAATTTGTTTATCTTTGCAGTAAGTCCTGCTTCAACTATTTCAGGGGACCCATACCTCTCATCTAACCTCTCCCAAAGTCGTTCAAGATACAGGATTGTTTGCATTTGATGACCTAATGCTTATGGGAAATTTTGATGACTGCTGCCCCAACCATTTAACAAGAAGGTCAAGTTCTTCAGCAGGGGAAACCTGTAGATCCTTCATTATACTGGAAAAACTTGCTTTCCATACTGCAAAAGTTTCAGGACAATCATTAAAGCGGGAAAGTCTAGACATATTTAAGTCTTTCTTCATAAGAAACTTAAGGAGATCTGAGTTTTCGCCTTGAGGTATGCTGTTCTGTGGTGTGAAAAAATCTGGAGGCAGATTCTTATTGGGGGAAACACATGTAGAATGTTATTAATCAGAGAAACTCTATGTGCGAGTGGCTCGGACTGCTTTTGAATATTTGTCACCTGATTACACACTGGTTCATATGAAGCACAATTTCTGATCATATTTGCTGTTGTATACATAACAGAGTTTGATGATGTATTTATTGGTACATGTGCAATTGCAGGTGATTGATGCATTTCAGCAAAATTCAACTGTTCAGTGGTCATATGTGTTTTGATAGTCTGTGGAGCACTTACAGGTATGCCTGTTGCATTGCATGAAGGGACATATGGCAAAGCATTAGGAGAGAGATTGAATTTTTTCTGATCTGACTGACTTATCTCCGCATCATAAGATGGAATTGCATCATTGATTGTGTTTTGCTGTTCAGTAATAAATTTTGCAACTCTGAGATTTGGGTCTTCCACTGGGTTTTGATTCAAAGAATCAAATTCATAGTCATAATCAAAAACTTTGGCGCCAGCTTCTGCCGCTGCAGCTTCTCTTTTCCCAACTAATACTTTCATGTCCGCTTCTAGTTCTGCTTTCTCTCTTTCAGCTTTTGCCTCAAATAACTTTTTCTCTTCTTCAATTGCTGCTTCTCTTTTCAGGATATCTGCCTCATGAATCACATACTCAGCTCTGGCTTTAGCGGCTTCTGCCCTTGACCTAGCTTTATCTGCCAGGCTTCTTCTGTTTGATGAATGAGAACACTGCCTTGATTTAGTAACACTTGACCCTTTATCACTTTCTCCATACCTTGAAACATATTTTATATCTATTTGTCCCAAGGTGGCATCTACCATTCTTTTTCTCATACGCATGGTATCCATATATGCTTCTAATGCCACTTTGCTTTCACCTGTGCCACATCTTGACAAGAATTCCTTATATTGTTCTGATATGTGATTTAACTGAACATATGTGTCAACTATAGTCTTTTCTAGTGATATCACAGACTGTTTATCTAACACTTCAGATTGATTCAAATCAAACTTCAACATACATTCGGACAATCTGGTCCAAAGGGCTTCAATCCTTGTGCAGTACTTTGCCTTTGAATCCTCAAATAGACTCTGACCTCTTTCAGTCAGGATGCGATCTCGCCTTGTAGTTGCAGGCATCTTCTCCAAGTCACCGCAGAACTCAGTATTCTGGGAAGACATCTTCAGGTCAGCGGGTTCCGGCTGATTTGGGTTGATCTTGTAGCTTGTCGACAATTGTTTCACTGTACTGCCTTTATTCGCAGAGAGCGTAACCATATGTGTTTGGTGAAACACTGAAAGTACAAGAAAATGCCCTTTAAGTCAAAACCTATGACAGCATTAATCTTCCATACATATCAAAATAAAAAAAAGGCACAGCATATTAAAAGTTTACAATGCAACTACCACTTATGTCAGCACAAACCTTTCACACATCTTAAGAATAAGGTACAGTATACAGAAATATATCATGTAACTTATACTTATGACGACACTGACCTTCCATACATTTTCAAAAAATGAGGCGATATAACAGTTACATATGAATAATTAATAACGATTCAAATCAAATGCTTCTGCATATAACTATGTGCGTTTTAAATTGACAAGTTACAGATAAAATCAACTCTCTTATTATCTACGATTAAAACTGCAAGAGGAATCTCATTGCTCCTTACGTTTCACACAAATAGGCAGAAAAGAGAGAAAATATTGGCCATAAATTAATTCTTAGAAAAAGTTACCCTATCAGAATGTTGGGAAAAATCATACTATAACTATATGGAGTTATGCTTACATTGTGTGGTGACATGGGGCTACACAAATTGGTTTTAACAACAGTGGAACACATGTTGCAGACTTTCCAAACATGGCCGCAAATACAGGTCATGTGACTTATTTCTTACTAATTTGAAAAACAATAGTCTAGGGGAAATAACTCCACATAAAGCTCCCAAAATAGGGGAAGTAACTTTAACAAAACTATATGAGCATTATATATCCAGCACAATTCTCTCTCTTTCTCTCTCTTACACACACACACACACACACACGCGTGCGCACATTTCATTTAAGTTATTTTGTATGAAAGCGTTTACCGTTTTGCCTATTATGTATTCCGCGTTTCCTGTTTTTATTGTCGTGTTCTAATTTGTACATGTTTGGATATTTGACATGCAAATAATATAAAAAATGAAAAAGAAATACTAGCACCTTGCAAACTCATAAAATATCATATTATACAGTAAATGGAATTTAATTTACATTTTATCAGATGTTTGAAATTTAACATACATGTATAGCAAAATAGTGATGTCAGGTTAAATTAATGTTCATCTGCAAAAGTAACTTAAGGATATATTACTGTAAAATGCGGTACTAAGTTGAAGTGAATATGCAATTCAAACCTATTCTCGGAACAAACATGCTACATTATCTACATTTAAATATTAGCTGTGGTGGAAAATGAAGAAAAAATCTAAGTGGGAGCCCACACCATTACAACAGATGGGTATTACGAAAACATGTATAATGCCCTCTATGTAAAATCTAATCCATGATCATTCTGGAAAATATAACTCTCATTTAGTATATGAATTTATTCATAATTGACACTGTATACTAGTAAACTGAACACGTCGAGTTGTGGATTTAATTAAAACCTGGAGTATGTTATAACCTCCCCTTGATTTTAATGTTCCATATAAAATGAACTTCAGTAGGAAGAGGCTGCCTTGATATTATGATATTGAATATTGATTTTTTGTGATGCATATATTAGATAGACATAGTCTCAAAATGACTGAAATACTGTCAGTGGGACGTTTAACTCAACAAACAAACGAATATGTATTGGAAATTTGTTGTGACAAGTGCATTATATGTAGTGATATTGCCACTGTAGTTGATGACAATGTGTTTCGTTGCATTCTATTGTTCTATGTTATAAGAGGATATTATGTCTGAAGACATTTAAGCATTGCCATGCTTGCTGATGCCGCTTACCGTTTCTTGACAATAGCATCGTGCGTGGCGACAATAACATTCCGCTTTATTTTAAAACGTCTTGTGGCAAGCAGTTTAAGTGGCAATTTCAAGCACAGAACCTTTGAAGCTCAAGCGGCAGAGCAACTCGCTAGTAGTGGGGAGGTCTGTGATTCAAATCTCGGTAGAAGCTCAGTGTTTCCGCAGATGTTATACATGGTAGATTATGAAAACTCACCATTATTAAGTACTGTTTCTATGTACAGTTCTACTTTCATATTTACCGGTCCCTGGGCTAGGCGGTTAAAACATCCGCCCCGGAATAGTAATGTTGTGTTCGATACCCTGCCGCGGCATTCCAAAGTCATAAAAAATACAGATATATAATATCCCCATAAAAATATAACCACTATCATTTCCGTAGCTCCGATACATGTATTTGTATTTTTGAACATTTTCAGATTATTTCAGATTTTTTTTCCATTTCTTATAGCTTATTTGAATTTTAAAAACAACTGAATCTTAATAGAAAAAAAAACTCAATTGAAATATGTTAATGATTGATGCTGGAGATAAGGTGTTAAATAAACTGTATAATAATAAAAATGATAACATATGTAAACGAATGAGTAAATCTTACAAAAATAGAGATATTAAAACATTCAATGGCTGAAATTTCATAAATTGAAATACCTATAAATACATGTCACTGAAATAACTGCCAATTGATAGGCTTTCTTTAATAACTCTCATTACGAAGCTTTGTTGAATCACGGATTTGAAACCAACTGTGCGATATATTTTTAAATATTAAATATCATTTTGATTTTACGTACATTCAATAAATAAAGTTAAAAAGGTTACTATGTATAAGTAAAAGCATGAGGGTTTGTAAATACGAAGTAAATGTGAATAAATGTTACTTAACTGACCGCCCGAAATTGTGATGTCGTGGGTGCGAACCTCGGAAGCGACATAGTCGTAAAATATGGTACATATATATAACATAATCTGATGATCAAAGACATGATTAATTCGAAAGTTACAGACTTATTAAATTCTTATTAGTTATAGCTTTATGTAAATACAAAGGCCATGAGAGAGATAGCCATTTACAAATAGAGAGAGAAAGACGAGGGGGATATTTTGTCATTCTCATTCGTAAAGAGCAATCATAAAGGGTTAAGATAAGAATATATTTTTTCACGAAGTCAGAGTTTTAATCTTCAAGATCAAAATGATGCGACAAACGTTTACTTATGTTATTTGGATGCGCCTATTAGGCGTGTTTATTTTAAGTGCTTTATATTGTTAAAAGTTAGAACGGTTTGTCGACTTTTGCTTTCCAAGGCCCAGAAACCGTCGAGAGGGATGATATAAGAGATAAAGACTTGTTTCCTATGGCGTGTGGAGTGTTGCAAAATTCAATAATTGAAAATAATTGTTCAAAACATTTTTTTTATTCAATAAAAAATATATTTATTCAATAACAGAAAAATATTTGTTCTTAAAAAATATTTATATTCTTAACATGTATTTATGTTCTTAAAAAAATATTCGTTCATAAAAAAAATAATCGTTCATAAAAAAAATTTTATTCATAAAAAAAATAAAAATTGTTCAATAATTAGAATTGTGGGATAGCTAAATAAAGCTTGTAACAACGGTTCTGGTAAACACAAGTCAGCAAGCAATAAGTAGCAAGCAATAGTAGCGGTAATAACCTCCCCTATAAAAATGCGGCGGATGCCGTATGCGGACAAACAATGAAAACACGGACCATATATAACTCATAAAAAAAGAGTATAAAAGTATTTGCTTTCACTTGTATCTATTTCGGTGATTCTCGAAAAAAGGACAAAAAAAATAATTTCAATTAAATTTAAATTGTTTAGGATAATAAACAAGGCTTTTAATTTCAGATTATAATCTTAAATACAAAATTTAGTAATTTATAGCCATATAGATGACTATAGATGGAAACGCAATCAATGTGACCCCATAAGACCAGGTATATGCATGTAGCAGGATGTAATAGCTACAAAATAAGACCAAGTATGGGTCTGTCTCTATCATATCCAGGTCAGAAGTTATATCAAATTGTTATATGTGTATATAGTCCTAAATGCAAAAAGCATTTAAACCAAATTAATAAAATATATCAATTAAATACGATAAAAAAAAACTTTAAACTTACGACTTGATGCCTCCTAATATAAATGTGGCTAAAATAATGGTAAACCGATGGTTTAAATATCGAACCGGAAAACCGGAAGTAGAAACTTTGATAAATTTACTAGAATTATTTTAATGAAAGCTTTTAATAACATACTTATAAGCACGTTCGTTACACACGACCTCGTATAAGAAAGTTATGTACACAATGAGGATTTACGTGAACCCCACTTTTAAGAGGCTTTTCCTCTGCACAGAGCAAAACACATATAATTTAGAGTGAATCTTATTAAAACCTGTTTTAATTGTTGCAATCGTTTAGCAAGACAAATATACATGAACTATGTATGGTTGATATTTCAAGAAATACATGAGCAATTGTTTAGATGGGGTCAAACTATAATATTATAATAAAATCAATATAAAATAATAGCAGAATTATGCAAACAGCTAGTTTTCAAATCTACATTTATTGTTTTACGATCTGTACTTAGATAATAAAGTAAAGATATTTGTTGCAAATTGTACCTAGATTATTAAAAACGTTATACCTTCTTATTTAATTCACTTGATTTCTATTGATTTTGTTTATAAATCTAAAAACAAGGGTTTTATATTTACGTAGCATATGGAAATAAGTACAGTTATTTAAGTGTCAGTGTGTAAACTGTTTTTGTAGTATCTGATTGATTATAACATTGACCGTGTGACACCAAAGTGATGAAACCTTTATAAGTTAAACATGTTAGTGTACGATGAATTGCTCTGCACAGGCAACAAAAGTACCGACGAAATCAGATAATTTTGTGTATATGTTACCAATTTCAACGATGACTCAAAGATAAACTCGTATGGAACAATGCCTTCATTATATAGTATACTGACCTGAACGAACCAAAACCGGTTTTCTTTGTCGAAAGATATAGAGAAATCATGTGAAAATGAAACAGATATTCATTTGTAGTCCTCTCTGACTGCGAAATCACACCGTAGACAAGTGGCATGATACTATATCTTGTCACATTATTATTAAAATGATATATAGCCTGATTCGTTGACTTTGTGATAATAACGCAGCTTTCTAGGAAGTGATTAGCAATTATAAGTCATCGGAGGACCATGATGCGGGTGTTGTTACGTAAAAAAATTCTCTTATTGAATGGTAAGTAGTGTAATTGAGTGAAAGACATGTATTCTAGGTTAATTGCATAGACTAGGGCGACATTGTTATACAATTTGTTTTCTTGTGACGGGCTTCAGACCAAAGTTGATTTGGTCCATCACTCTCCTCTAATCCTGAGTTAGGGGTGAATATTGATTCAGATGAATGCTAGCTTTCAATATTTTAACGCTAAATGAATATTTATATTGCATCGACATATTTTCTAAAATGTGCAAATGCATTTTCAACGTTTCTCAAAATATTCTGTTTTGATGTAACTTTCAAAATTTAGCTATTATGATAAATATGTTTCTTTCCTTCCTACAATGCCTTGATTGTAAACCTCAGTAGAGTATATTATTATATTATAATTATGATTACATAAAATCATATTTCTTCACATTCACACGGGTTATTTTAAAAATACCTCTCGTGAACCGTTTTTTTTTTTTTTTTCTAAAATAACTTCACGTGTATTTAGGCATAAGACACATTACTTCCGTTCACTCTAATATCCCTTTATATTAGGCTTTGTCGTAATATCAAAGTGGTTTCCCTAAAGGATGGAACAATCTTAATTCCATCTGTATTTTACTGTAATCTGTACTTTGCAGCCCAAATGACAGAGATGCTTATGACAGGCCGTGTCTTAGGACCAATGTTTTATAATGATGAAAACGCCTAAGACTGCTTCTTGTAGGGAGGAGGGTCCATAAATGGCGGGGAGGGGGGGGGATCAGATATTCGTATATCAGAGTGGAACCAAGCGGGAAGGTGAAGTTTCAGACAGTTTTCGTGTGGTTTTACCATTTTTTGGCGTTCAATCAATTATGTGTGCCCAATCACCATCGCGTGTCGGTCAATTTAGTTTACAGTGGCTTTTTAGCTACCACCGGTAAATTCACCACTACCGATTGTACCGTCATGGCTAGTCAAAAGATCAAGAATATCAAATAAGGAACTGACTCGATTTCATAAGAAACATCTGAAACAAGAAACAACCATCGAACGAACAATACTTTTATTGTATAATCAGGCCAGCGGCATATACACAGATATATTACACAATATACAACATATTCAATGGCAAGGAGTGGATACAGAATCAATGTAATACAAATGACAACCTTATAGAATTACTTATTTCTAGACATGACTTTTAATAGTCTATTGTCGGGTAAAGATACAATTTATTTCATTTAATATGCTGTTCTGTTTTATAAAATATTACAATATGACATGCGTAGCCTTTTTTCTCAAGGTAAAACGGAAATGTATCAGCAGTCTGCATATTAATAAGTTTACAGCCTCGTTAGTGTATAACATACTCATATGTATTACAAAAAGATGGTAATATAAAGCAAGAGAAAATTAAAATGTTTTCACTGGACTGTTATACAATATGCAACAACATTTATCACACTCATACAAGCATATATTATACAAAGATAACGATACGCAATGTGCAAATGAAATATATATATACATACATATATATATGCATATACATACAAATATACATACACACATAAGTTTTAAATTTCCAACGCCATTTGTGTATGACATACACATATGTAATAACAATAAATATTAATGTATGGAAAGAAAAAGATAAAATTCACTGTTACATAATGTGCAACAATATATATTACTCACATATATATGTATTATACAAATATATCAATGTGTAACAAAACCAAAATTTATACATTTTATATAGCTGGCACAACGGAAATTAGTGTACAAAGAGTCATACTTTACGCACACTTATACAATTTCAAATTTAAAAACGTTAAGACAAAAAAAAAGAAATGAAATAAGCACCGCTTATCAGCTAGTTATTTTTTGCTATGGCATTAAACAATCAAAGCGCTGAAAGCGCTGAAAGAACAGGGTTTTTTAAGATGAAAGTTTTTGTCTGGTGTACAATTTTTGTTTGGTTATAGTCAATTCATGTAGGTTATCTAACTTTGCTGATGTAGCATTTTTGAGATCCGTTTACATTTGCTAGAGCGCAAACAACCTGGGCTGATTTGTTTGTTTGATGGTTTTAACGTCCCACCAACAGTATTTCAGTCATTTGGAGACGATGTCTACTTGAAAGAGATATAGTGCTGCAACACTGCAGTATAAGCCGTGGACATCTGGCATGATACCACACCCAGTCACATTATCCTGACACCGGGCCAACCAGTCCTGGAACTACCCTTATATGCTGAGCGCCAAGCAAGGGAGCAATACCAGTACCATTTTTAACGACTGTAGTATGTCGTGGCTGGGGATCGAACTGACTACCTATGCATCTGAGACGGACGCTCTAACCACTGAACCTGGGTTGACTGCAGATGAGTAATACTGTTGCGAGTACAATAGCTCTCATTTTCTTCTAAAATTGAAATACAAACTTGTCTTAAGCGGCCAACCAAGGGTACTAAAAATGTGACCTCTGAACAGAGGTGATCGTTCAATGAAGGTTAAACATATAACATTCTATTTTGGGATATCAAAAACTGACCGCTAGATGCAGGTTGACCGCTTAATACAGGTACAACTGTACAGCGATACCAACCGACAGCATTTCAGTCAACTGCTTCAGCAGGATACCACACGCAGTTACAATCTGACACTTGGCCAATATACTCTAGACCTACCCCTATTATACTGAGTGCCATGCAAGGGAGGTATATCAGTTCCATTTTTAAAAACTTCGGTATGTGGCAAAATGTGAATAAACCAATGACGTGCTTCAGAACTACTAGGCAACCAGAGATGGTCTGGATTTTGGAGGTCGTCTGCTCGAGATGGATAATGTGTTGTCGCACTGCAGTTTCTTACTGTACACATGTGGTGTGATATCACACCCAGTAACATTATCCTCTCACTGGACCAAGCAATCTTAGTGGACACTCTAACCCCGCGGCCAGCATGAACGGTAGGCTAAATACAATGGGCAGAAATATATTTGAAGATCAAGCGCAACGTGTTGTAAACAATGGTCTCTGATATTAAAAGAATAAATTTTAAACCGCAGCACTAAAAATTAAAATTTTCCAATAAGAAAGGAAAAAAATATTGCTTGAAATAATGCTTGAAATATAATGAAAAAATATTAAAAATGATCTAATTTAGAATGTTTGACAGTTTTGTAAATCTAATGCCCATATTTTTGTCAGAAATAAGTGGATTAAAACCAAACTCGACCTTCATCTGTAAATGGTATGAATGAAAAGGACTTGTCAACATAACGTTGCATATAGCATGATTAGGATGGCGTTTACTAACCTCACTAAAATACATGTTGATTAAATGGCATTACGTAATTCTTCAAGTAACTGAGCTAAAATTTACCGTAATAATGGTTTGCAGTAGTATGATCAAAATGCATAAAACATAAAACAAACAACAATAACAACAAAACACATTAAATTACTACTTGCAACTTTTCTATATTCAAAATAAATGTATACAAAAGAAAAAAAACAAAAGCACCGCTAGGTGGAGGCAAAAGACATAGAAAAGGTTAAGTTTCATGTTAATACCTTCTATATTTTTTGAGTTACAGCCTAGACAGAAATGAAGTATGAAAATTTACAAAGGGCAATAACTCAAATATGCACATGAAAGTTATGGTTGTTGGTCACTGCACCCCCCACCCCTTGATGAGATCTATCCACATATGAAGTTTCATGTTGATACCTTTTATACTAAAAGTTTAAAGTACCGGTAATATAAATAGGCACATGCATATATATTTCTGAAATAAGTTTATCTCTTTATAATAAGCCAATACTAATGAGTGAAATAATCTGTAAGAATGCTGATGTCTGAAGTGGGTCTGATATGAATATAGAACATTTACATACAGGCACAAAAGATGTTACATGCATTTGGCACAAGATCAAACTGAAAGAACTTTTTTAAAATCAAAATATTTACATGCATTTGGCACAATGCATTTAGCACAAAAGATCAAGTTTAAAGAACATGTTAAAATCAATCAAGAACATATTTACATGCATTTGGCACAAAAGATCATATGAATTTTTTATATAATGATTAATGCAAGGAAAGTTGACAATATGTTTTACATGGACAGCAGTCCGACGTCGATGAATAGTCGACCACAATACCTTGGACTGTTCTCTTAATAGTCAAGCTAAAAATAAACTTTCAGTTTTTGTACTTTTACAAGTTTGTGCTCAGGTGAGCTAAGAATTATAAATATCAAAAACTATCAATGATAATGATGATGCTGCTTTGTCAGTTATTGTAAACACATCAGATTAAAATGAAAACAGCTGAGTAATGAAAAAACACACACACATGACTGATAGATCTTATACATATTGAAACATTAAACTGCTGATATGATATGGTAAAATAGCACAAGGCATAAAAAGTAATAACAAGAGGGCCATGATGGCCCTGGATCGCTCACCTGATATCATTAGGCTATGTAAAATCAAGTGACCCCTGGGGCAGAGCCAATTTTGACCCCAGGGTCATGATTTGAACAAACTGGGTAGAGGTCTATTAGCCCATGTTACATACCAAATATCTAAACTCCAGGCTTTGTGATTTCTGAGAAGAAGATTTTTCAGGTTTCTCCTATATTAGTCTATGTTAAATCAAGTGACCCCAGGGCCATGATTTGAACAAACGTAGAAGAGATCCACTAGACAATGCTACACACCAAATATCTAAACACCAGGCCTTGTGGTTTCTGAGAAGATTTTTCAAGTTTTTTCCTATATTAGCCTATGTAAAATCAGGGACCCCTTTGGTGGGGCCAAATTTGACCCAATGGTCAATATTTTGTAAAAACATTTGTAGAGACCCAGTAGACAATGCTACATACCAAATATCTAAACTCCAGGCCTTGTGGTTTCTGAGAAGAAGATTTTTCAAGTTTTTCCTATATTAGCCTATGTTAAATCAAGTGTCCCCTGTGGCAGGGCCAATTTTGACCCCAGGGTCATGATTTGGACAAACTTAGTAGAGATCCTCCAGACAATGCTACACACCAAATATCTTAACTCTATGCCTTGTGGTTTCTGAGAAGAAGATTTTTCTTTTTTTTCCCCTATATTAGCCTTTGTTAAATCAAGTGACCCCTGGGGCGGGGTCAATTTTGACCCAGGGTCATAATTTGAACAATCTTGGTAGAGAGTCATAAGATCATGCTACATACCAAGTATCTTAACTCCAGGCCTTGTGGTTTCTATGAAGAAGATTTTTCAAGTTTTTTTCTATATTAGCCTATGTAAAATCAGGTGACCCTTTGGCGGGGCCAAATTTGACCCCAGGGCCATGATTTGAACAAACTTGGTAGAGAGTCATAAGATCATGCTACATACTAAAAATCAAAAAGGTAGGCCTTGTGGTTTCGGAGAAGAAGATTTTTAAAATTTTCATTTTTAAAATCTATTTTTAGCTCCTGTGACCTAGATTTTTGACCAATCAAAATAATTTTAACAACTTTGGTAAAGGGCCCCATAATGAACATTCCTGTGAAGTTTTATCAAACTCCAGTGAGTAGTTTAGAAGGAGATATTGTTTAAAGAAACGCATGCACGCACGGACAACGGACAAAAGGCGATCACAAAAGCTCACCATGAGCACGTTGTGCTCAGGTGAGCTAAAAACAGTTCTACAGAAAAATGACAAAAGGCCATACATCAATGAAAATTGATGCAAGCATGACACACCTAATATATGCACTTGTGGGCTTTGTACTTATTACTGAATATCTAATCAAGGGTAGTTACAAAATACACTAATGTAAAAATTAAAATCAGTCTTAACTGTAGCCGAGAAACAGTGTAGACAAAATATATAGAATAAATTTAACAAAATACATGTATATCAAAAGTACCATAACTCATTTACATGACTAGCGAACAATATGTGGAATTTGATGTGCCAAGATGTGTCAACAATGTATAAAATTATACTGATACTTTCATCTACTATGAAGTTAAATATAAATCCAACAAATGGTAACTGAGATACATGTATATAGTGTGAACAATTTATGCTAAATAAATACAAGCAAGGGCCACAACTCCTTTAGAATGTATCCAATCAAGATGTTCCAACAATATGTGAAACTAGACATGATACTAAAATATTGTGAAGTTTTATCAAAATCTGACTTTTGGTAGCAGAGAAATAGTACATAGTTTGCCTACAATCTGACGGAAAGATGCGACTTCTATATATAGTGCCCTCAGATTCTAAATATGTGGGGGTATATTAACCCTTTACCTCATACAGATGCATTTTGACACCCTTAACAAGGAACATTTCATTGTTATGCAAATTTATCACATTCACATTTTTCCAATTATATGGAACAAATGACTTGTTATTAAGGTAAACATGGCACTTAAAATATTGTTTGAACACTTAATAGTTTCTTTTGTGAATGTTTGGGCGATAAGTGACAAGCACAAACAATAAGTTCTTTAATCACAATGACATTGTAAAGTTTGAGAACATTTCCTCAATTTATTTTGCAAAAGGTGACATATAGGCCCGTTGGGCCAGGTGTATTTTGTATTTGTACATGAAATGTGTTGATATTTATATATATGTACACATGTCACTATAATAAAAGAATATCGTATCTTATCTTATCTATAAAAATGTGTTTTTATTTGGGGGGGGGGGGGGGGGGGAATGCAAAACTTAAAAATAAAATTGATAAGCTTAAATCCACGTTTTTGTACTTTGAGACATAGATTAGTAACAAATATTTTGAACTTAAATATTTTACACTGATTGGGAAAAAGGTTCTTAAAGCTTACATTAATAGTTCCTGGGTTGGATCAGTACTTTGCACCTGGGAAGGTCTTGAAAAATCTTTGTCAAAATCTATCTAATCTACAAACTTTGAATCTATAGTCGAGTATGCGAAACAAACAAGATAGCGAAGACTTTACTGTTTGACAGTATTGGAAATCCTTTTAATATTAAATATTTTTCTGATTATTGCCACACCTAAAATGATAGCAGCTGCAAATATTGCAAAAGTAAAGTATCAAATGCACATCTGAAAGAAAAATGCTTAAAGTAAAAGATCAAATGTACATTTGAAAAAAAAATGCTTAAGTACATTGGTTTTGGAATACAATAAGTTATCAAGCCAGAGAAAACAAAAAGTGAAAATAGGCCTCAAAATAATATGAGAATAAGTTTTAACAGTCAATTCTGTTCTTACAAAACATCCATGTTTACAGATGATGCTTACAGCCTTTATTTCAGACCATGCTTTTACAAAGAATGATATTTAAATATTATCCTTTTTGACCTACCCAGTTGGCCAAGTGGTTAGAGCATCCACTGTGGGAGCAGGAGGTCGTTGGTTCGATCCCCAGCCACGACATACCAAATTCATAAAAAATGGTACTGACAGTTATACTACTGTTATAGCTCCCTTGCTTGGCACTCAGCATATAAGGGTAGTTTGCCTGGTGGAAGGAAAATGTGACTGGGTGTGGCATCATGCCACATGTCTACGGCATGATACTGCAGTGTGGCAGCACTATATCTGTCTCAAATAGACATTGTCTCCAAATTACTGAAATACTGTTGGCGGGACATTAAATCCAACAAACAAACATAACATTTCTGTGCTGCATTAGAATTACAAAAAAAAAAAATTAAAAGGATTAATATTCTCAAACTGGTCAAGTGGTACTGGTATAGTTCCTTTGGATGGCGCTAACCATTTAAAGGTACCGGTATATCCAAAACTGGTTGACCCAGTGTCAGGATAATATGACTGTGTACAGTATCCTGCCATGTTTTTGAAGTAATATTGCAATGTGGCAGCACTATATCTGTCTCAAGTACACAGTCTCAAGATAACTGAAATACCGTGAATTGGATATTATACATGTACCAGGTTTACTCAACAAACTTTGTTCTCAAAGTGAGATATTTAAGATTTTTTTTTGACACTTTGAAGTCTGGACAATTTCATATTTATCTGCAATTTCCTTTAACAATGGTGCTTGAAGATTTACAAGACAGCAGCAAACCTGAAAAATTTTTGTTGATAAATGCCTGTATTGGGCTGGTATGTGACTTAAAATGTCATTATTCTTTATACGTTCATTAGTTTGCTCAACATGAATCCTACTTCTTCCAATCTTAAAACAAAGTTCTGCCTCCTCTTTGGTAAAATGACCTTTGCTTGACATGAAAGGAGGAATATTTAGTGAAACGCCAGCAGGCAGTTTGTCAAATATATTGAAACCTTTGTCAGCCAATATCATGTCGCCTGGCTGTAACTGGTCAAGTAACCTAGAGTGTTCTACAATGGCTGCATCTGATGTTGACCCTGGATACAATTAGAACAATATACTAATGCTGCATTAGGAGCGACACAGGTAACGGCTTTGACAGTATGCCTACTTTTGTAGTTACTGTACGAAAGAGACTGACAGTTCATGTCAGATGGAACATCTTGAAAGACCTCTGTAGCATCCATAGCTATCCTGGCAGAACTAAAGTCTTCAAAAGATTTTGGCATAGACCCCTTACATTTCAACTGACTAGGGATACCAACAGCTTTCAAGACACCATCATATAAAATTTCATGCAGCACAGAAATGTAAGTGTTAATAACATTTGACACAGTTGTCCTGCTTGTATTGAATCTCTCTGCTAAATCTAAGTCCTTGCAGTTTAACCTTAACTTCATCAGGACCATTAAGAGTTGGTCTTCTAGATTGAAACAGGTAACTGTCCATCCAGCATAATAATTGAAAGGTGCCATTCTTTTAAGCATGTTGGCCAACACGTTGAAAACATCCACTGGCAAGGAAGTATACAGCAACATCTGTGAATAAAACAAAAGCATTTTGTTGATATGATGAAGACAAATCGTAGATGTGTGGACCCAGAATTTTTTTTTTTTTTTGGGGGGGGGGGGGGGGGGGGGGGGGGCCATGCCCAGTTCTAAGTATGAAATTCACTAACTGTACATGGGGGTGGGGGAGACCACACCTGAAAATCACGGTACGAGGAGGGGATGCCAAATTCCAGGGGGGTCATGTCCCTTTTCCCCACTATTTTATGCATGATTAAGGCATATATTAGCCAATTCTCAGGTATGGTCAGGACCCACGGTACCCCCCTCTGGATCTGCCTCTATATGACGATTTGATTAGTATATCTACCATTGCCCAAAAGTGTGTTTGTACTTATGGCAGAGACAGGAAATTATTAATGCAAAACAATACATTTTCCTTCATATCGTTAAGAATCATCATATTTACCAGAAATATATTTGCTTTAGATGGGGAGGAAATTAGCATTGAATAATTATATAGAGGCTAACCTTATCTGTGTCTTGAATGATGTCCTGTAACTTCATTTTTGGTTTTCGCAGCCATAACGTTTCTACTTCTCTTTCCAGACCAGCTATCTCCATTTCCAGGTCTTGAACTAAAAGAACAGTTAATGGTTAAAACCCCTATCATAAAGATATTTTGGGCAGATTTTAACTTGGCATTTGGAGACCCTTTAAGTCACCATGTACTTCGGCACAGAGTAGTTTTCGCATCTTGTGCTTAATTTTTAAGTCAAATGAACATGAGATTGTGGTCATTTTGTGGTTATAATGTTGGACCTGTTATCCAGAGACCCAAGTTCAATCCCCGGCTGTGCCAAGCCAAATTTCCAGCTTCATAATATATTCTTAATATGGGTATTCAACATAAACCTACTTCAAGCAACTGCTCTTTCAACTCAATAACTGAAGATTTTATTAACTTTCTTAAGATGCTTTTTTTCCTTAATTCAGTCGGACAGCAAGTGATCAAGTTAAATATAAAAGGAATGGTTTTTGCATAAACAAGTTTATTATATTTATTCATATATACCAGATTTCACTTGTACTGTGTGTTCTCCATCAGTATCCTCACAGTCAGGAATTTGTAGATGGTAGCTGTGATCAAGAGCTGAAGCTCCATCCCCTATAGCTCCATGTTCCTCAGTTGTGGACACTATCTCACTAACTGACTCTACCTTTTGTCTTTTTCGTCTATATTGGAAAGAAGCAGTTACTGTAATATCATTTTGATAAATAAAAACCTAAAAGCTGTTTTTGTTAAAGGGATGATGGTTTTGAGCTTTTGTAAACTTTGCCTTTGTTATTGAAATATTAATTACAACATGTGGTGTGTGTACTAAAAACATACTTCAATTAAATGAGTGCTGTCTGGAAACTTTACAAATCAAAAATCATTTTGTAAAGCCAATACCCTGCTAGCTTGTGCAAATATTATGCCTACAGCAATATTGGTAAGTACCTTTATTCTGCTTCAATCAGTTTTGTTTCTCAGGTTTAACGTCCAAGCAACAATATTTTAGTCATTTGAAGACTCAGTCTAATTGAAACTAGGAGTTAGTCAATATTACCTGCCAGTAATACCCGAAAGGGGAGTTTGTGCAGTATATATAGATAGATAGATAATATGAAGTCCTATTGAGACAGATTATTACTGTGATATAGTGTTGCCACAAGAGATATGTGACATGATACCTAACCCATGCAGTCTCATTATCCTGACACAGTGTCAATCATTTCTGGAACTGAGTGCGAGGTTCATCAGTTTAAACATTTGCTTTTATAAAGTTCTATCTGGAATGATAATATTATTATAATATTTTGTTAGACAATTATTTCTGGTTGAAAATAATAAAACATTCTTATTCATGTATACCTTTGTGGTGTGGGTATCTCTGGAAAGCTGCCAACATTTTTGCTGAATGTGAAAATGGTTGGTCCATTTTCCTTCTTGCCATCAATGAAGTGACAGCTGCAAATTCGGTCATTGCTGTTGACCTCCCTGTCTGCACGTCTGAAAAGGTCCAACAAAAATAGTTCATACAATGATGAATCAACATTTCATAGTATGATTACATATGTATATGCAAAAGCACTGCTTATTTAGTGCCATGTCATTTTCGCAAAAACCATAAAGTTTCATCACTGCCACGGTGATGTTTAATACATGTAATAAATGGATTCTACATGTTGATCTTCATAGCTTTAAATTTAAATGTAAAGGTATGTATATTGATATGCTTATATACTTCGGGTATTTACATTCACTTGCATATTTAAATATGCTAATAACCGCTGTGTTAAATACTCTCGTTGAAATAATTTTCAAATCCTTTGGTTAACGATAATAATAGTTACAATATCCATTTTGGATAATATCGGAGTCATTTACGAGAAATATCCGAAGTACTGTTCCATGTCCGAAATAGGGCGACATTTATAAATACGATAGAAATAAAGGGTTTCATTTGGTCAGATATGGACAAAACTAAATTTAGAAACATATTTGCCCCCTCAATATAGGTTTATTATGATGAAAATCATTAAAACCACGAAAATTCATAAACTTTTTTAAAATATCCGAAGCAATAGTCACCACCCGAAATAGGGCTGCTTTATTTAAACACTGAAATCTAAACGTTAAATATTGTTAGATCATCGCCATACCTACAGCGATCGACCCATTTTTTCTCCTTTCCTTCACGTTCGTGGGGAAGCGAAACAGACTACAGGTCTGTTTTCCACCGGTTCGGTGGGAACATCCGTAGGCGAAACAGTACACCATCGTCTGCCGATGTACCCGGAAGTGGATGTAAACGAGACTTAAGCGCCCTTATATAGGGATGCTGACCTGAAAAATCTCCGAATTTTGCTGCGATTTGTGCCACTTTGCGCATTAATTTTTTCATTACAATTTATTAATTGTGAATTCCAGCACCAATTTAAAACACATTTCAATTTAGCATTGATATACATAATGCAGCCGTATTGAAATAAACAAAGAATTAATCATCATTGAGAAATTATAAAGGAAGAAGAATTTGGAACTATTTTTTCCGCGCAGTAAACAAGCGGGAAATCTAAATGTTGTGTAGTACAAAATTGTTGCTACCATAGAACAGGGTTGCAAGCAACCCTGTTCAAAAATTATTGTCTACCGTATAAGAATTCTGTCCTTTTCTCAAATGCATAATAGATGTACATTGCAAGATTTCGTATAGTAACTTCGTTTGTTGATGGCATAAGATTATAAAGCTTATTTGATTTGCATTTGATACATGAAAGTTGCTTATATATCTTTCACGGACCTCATTACATAATGGACAAATTAGAACAAAATGACATTCCTCTTCCAATTTACTCTCACAATATACACAAAGCCGGTCTTCCAACATGATATTATGACGCCTACCTTGTTCAGCCATTAGATTATTTGAAAACCTAAAAGAAGCAAACATTTTCTAAATTTGCCAATATCTATGATACTTATATATGGTTCGAAACTAAATTTAATCTTAAAATCTTTATAGGTACTCAATTTTCTGCTATCTACACAACTTGATTGCAAATTTTGGATATACTGATCATTTATTCGTTACGTGTAGTTCAGTAAACAATTCCTTATTTTGAACCACATGTGTTTCCCAAATCTATCCAAATCCATTATTATAAAAATGTTTTTTGAGTTCAGTAACCCATTATATATATGTGTGTGTGTGTGTGTGTGTGTGTGTGTGTGTGTTATAGTATCCGCAAACATTAAAAGAAAAAAAATCTGTTAAATTTGGAAAAAGCTGAACACCCCTTATGTTATTGTTTTCAAAGTAAGTATGTTAACTCATTTAATATGTATAAGTCAAATAATAATAATGAAAACATACAAGTAGTATATGGACTTGTTACGGTTCCTTACGAAATGACGACTTTTTCTCAGTGACTGAGTGGTAAGAGCGTACGATTTGATTTGGATTTGATCCCCAGCCTAGCGCTGAAAATATATATATATATATATATATATATATATATATATATATATATATATGTGTGTGTGTGTGTGTGTGTGTGTGTGGTGTTCCAGGAAAGGTTAGCCGAGTACCGTGATGATATAACTGTGTATGGTACTCTTTTGCATTGGCTTGATATATCTTATACTTCTCATGGAGACAAAACCTCCAAATGACTGAAATATTATTATTAAAACGATATACTTTATATAAGATACACGAGTATGTAGAAAAAAGTCCCAAAATAATTTGATTTTATTGGTTGGAGGATAAACCCAAAACAAGAATATTATCAAGAAGACGAAATCTGACTAGGAGTATGAACTTGAAAAGTTCGCATTTTATGTATATTACGTTTTAGTTGTGCATCCGTAGTTTCGTTTTCCAAAAAGCCGAAAATGCCAAAGTAATGCATAACCAAGTTTCGAACTATTGAAAAAATATTCACTAAGGTTCATGTTATATACCAATTATCGGGATTTTCTTTGGCCTTAAATATCTTATAAAAAGATAAATATCTATCGAATGACTTTGTTTATAATTATTGATGCTTTGAGAGACCATTCTGAGGATATCCAACATTTGAAGATCAAGTTAAATATTGCACAGCAATGGTTGAAAAACGAAAGTTATGAAACTCGACCCCTGATCCAATTAATTGTTGATATTTTAGACTCCAGCTGATTTGATAAATTGTATTATGAACACGAGAAGTAGCCAAAATCTTGTTGTTTTTAACGATATCCAGCTTTTTCGAATCGGTTAAATAATGAAAAACACTGGCTCTAGAACCGCAGAATTACCACACACATTTGAATCTTTATCAATATCAAAGATATGTACGAATAAAAAAAATCGTTCTCCTTCAGTGTATATTAAAACATGGTTGGGAACGGAATTTGATATTACTTGATTACGATGGTAAATGTATGCTACAATCATATTCTTTTCATGGTTCGATCAATCTGTTATTCAATTAACATAATTGTGGTATAACGGATCATTGGCAAATGGCAACCTTGACGAATTAATGACGTGAAATGTCAACAGTATGTTCATCTTTTCAAGTCTGCTCAACTATCAACTTCCGTTTTTGTTCGGTTAATTTTGAATCGAGCGATATTATTGAACGATGTGAAATTGACATTGTCAGATTGTGGGAAATTGCTTGCATAGATGTATTACGTCACCCGTAAGGAACTCCCAAAAAAAACGGAAGTTGAGAGTGCAGCAGATTTAAAAATATGTACAAATTGTGACAGATCGCATTATAACTTCGATAAGGTTGCTTTTTGACAATGATTCGTTACACCATATGTTAAATGAATATGAGACTGATCGAACCGTGCACAGGACATAATGGAAGCATACATTTGTAAAATGTTACGACCTCCGTAATCATGTGATGTCAGATTCCGTTCCTTATTATGTTCATAATACAGTATAGAGGGACCCAAAAATAATCGAAATTCTGCGCTTCTAGTGCCAGTGATGAAAAAAAACTAAATGATGATTTCGTGTTTTTATCATTTTAGATGTTTTCTCGTGGTTTAACTTATGTCTTATACGCCGATGAAAATTATTTCATGATGCAACCAGTAGAAATGTAGCATACATCGATACCTATTTATTTCATATCGGACATCTTTTGAGAATGTTATATGAAGACAAATGAAGAAAAATCAAAAAAGCATAAAAAAAAAGAAAATGGTTCTTTCTTTTCTTTCTTCTATGGAATGCTGTTGTTCCCATACATTCAACTTTTTATTTTTCTTCTGATGTTTTTTTTTGTTTTTTTTTTTTGTTAAATATCTATCAATTTTTATTAGCATTCCATTCCATTCGGCTTTTCAGTCATGTGTATCTTTTTAGGAATAGCCTACAGATGACAACATAATAAAGAAAAAACTAAATGACTTTTTGCAAATGTTTTGGTGTTTCTCGAGATTCTACCCTCTATAGCTGCAAAGCTATTGCATTCAATTGCATACATACAGTAAATGTAATTTTAGGTATTTTGTGTTCCTTTTTACTGTGCATTTTAAGTTGGTCTTCATATAAAAAAGATGCCTAAAATAAGAATTTCTGAGAAATCGATGTACGTAGTGCCACTGCATTTGGTCCCACTCATTGTTCCATTTATTTCTTCTAATCTTTATAGATGGAATATTTCACACACCGTAAATGCATATGTTCAGGTTTGATATGTTTAGACAGCAGAGTACTTCTATCGTATTGGAAACCCCAACGCCATATTACGTTACGTTTCGCCATGTCACCTTATGCAATTTTTAAGCATAATAATGATTTTGTAGCACTGAAGCAGCTATTTATTGTCCGAGATGTTTTTCCTCACTGACGGCTCAACATTTCATGCCATTTTGAATATACAGTTTCTTTTCCGTGGTATTGCACTATACATGTGCAAAATGTACAAATGGATGTAGAAAAAACAACAACAAGTTGTATACTTGCGACTATGTATATTTTGTTCACATGCATAGTGCAAATATCAAAGTCGATTTCGCTATTATGTGTATTTTTTATTTTGACCCTTTTTGAGCATAGATACGGCATACAATAAAAGATGAAATTAAATAGCAATACAAAGACAACAAAGATATGATAATTAAAGAAAGTAAAAGTTCAATACTATAATACATATTTAATATAATAACGCTGGCAAGTTTTAAATGGTCTGTGATTTTAACAGATTGCTGGAAAACGTATTTGTCGCTAAATTTAGGAGATGTAACATACTGACGGTAAATAAAAAAATGTAATATATGTGAAAACAAAAAGTTCTGCCAGTGTGATTTGACCTCGGGTCACTTAGCTTAGCAGACAAGCAGTTAACGGAGACTGTTACTATAAACAGCTTGTGTAGAGGACAAGTCCATTACCAAGATTGACTACGTTTTGTAAAGCTTCACAGCTGTTTACCTTTTCAACAAAGTGGTTTTAATATTTGAATTTTTCATCTTGGTGTTTTTTATGATTACATAGATAGATTAAATTGTTATTTGCCATTTGACAATCATGCAGAAAGATACGCACCCTGAAGCTCCCATTTTATATCCTAAAATGATTTATGCAAACCAAGGAAAAGAGTGTTTTTTTCCAAACTCTTCGGTTGTTATCCAAGATAAGATTGGTTCAAGAAATAGGTCAAAATCCATTTTATACAGCTTACGCCGAAATGAATTATAAGAGAAAGAGAGAATGACAGCGTTTGGAATTAGAAACATCCTACTTATCGATTCATCTCAAATATAGATCGGACTTGAAGAGTTCGATACTAATCAAGAACGGTGACGTCAGTGACGCCGAAGTAGCCTTCATGGGTTATCTTTTCATGTTTCAGATCAGTGAATTCTGGAAATGTATTTTACCCGCGTATACACCATATCGTGTCACGATAATTCGATTGAGTATTCAGAGACAGATGACAATTCTAAAAGAAACCAATTAAAACCATTTGTGGGGGAGGGGCATTAAAACGCCATCTGCTGTAGAAATAAGTAGAACACGTCCATTGTTTAAAATTTCTTCACTAACTTTATTGCCAAATACAATCATTATTCAAGCTTGATATTATAGTGTTCTAGTTAAACAGTTTTGTGCGCGAGCGTGTTTGTGTGTGTGTTTAAATATGGTTCTGAGAGATTTACGGTTAAACTCAGCTGACCTGACTTTCAATTTGTTTCAGATATTTCCCTTGGAATAGTCATTGTGTTAGTGCCCTGATCAACAAATGACACATGTTATGGCAGTTTGATATCGAAAGAACATTGAAATCAAATCAAAGAACACCGGCACAGTTTGAAGATTGCATTATTTCGGAGGGACCATAATTTTGCATATACAATATCATACAGGTTTTAAATGAATTAAGTGAAGGATGCTTCCAAAGGACTAATGCCAGGCGAGACTTAACACTTTCCAGGATGTTAAAACGTTCTTAAAACTTTGAAAAACAAATATAATACATATTTTCTATAAAATCCGTGCTTTTTGGGATAAGGTAGATATTTCGACCTAAAATGAATTTCTCGGCGTTTCAAGTAGCATGCGTTTTGCTACCTTTGGTTACTGGTAAGTGCATTACGTTTATCAAATGAGTGTAGAACTTAAAGTCGTTTCAGCAGGTAACATTTGATTTTTTAACTTTCTCATTCTAATAAATCAATTTATCAATTCCTGTTTTTTCTAAATACCGTTTTCTTTAGATGTTATAGTTTAAAAATAAACAAATGTAATTGTAATATTAGAAAAAGTTTGCCAAATTTTGCAATTTGAGGTGTCTTCCCGCTTTATTTGAATCTATATGGCAGTTCATACCCTTGACACTTTCCCAGAATGCATCATATGGTCGTCTTTTAACACTTGGGAAATAGAAAATGTCAATCCATACTAGTATGATATACAAATCACTGTATATGATTTTCTAGTATTTTAAAAACTTGATTTGAGTTAAGCACATTTAATTCAAAGATGTTTTGACTGCCTAATGAGTCTAAACTGTGTCTCCCTTCCCGGCACCCACTACCATGCACATAACGGGTAAATTTTGGCCTCTCTATTGTTAAATTTAGCCAAGTACTGGTATGACTGACCACTTAATCAAGCCGATGTATAAAATCATTCAGGCACTAACATATTCATTGAAAAAGTAATGTTTTAGTGGACGGCTAATGACTGACACCTTTCTCCGTCTCTTTATTAAATGTGATTAACCAGTTATAATATGCTATATATTTACATATGCACGGTCTTTCCTGTATTTCAAACCCCATCGTGGCTTTGATCATAGTATATCAGTAAAATAATACCTGACCTGGCACAAAGGAAAGTTTATGCACATGTTTGATGCATGTTCCTCCTCGTCTTATAGAAGACAGTTACCCCTTTTAAAATGGTTCCATTAACATCTTCGTGTTTAACCAGTCCTGAGATCGAACATCGCAGCCAGACAGCAACTATATCTGTCTCATTTAGGCAAAGTCGATTCATGAATAGAAAGTATTATGAAAGTATTGCTTAGGCAATACTAAGTCCCCTACCGGCAAATTGAAAACTAAGACCCCCCAACACACACACAAACACAACCTGTTTATTTTAGTCATATGACAACATCCAGCTAATTACAGGTGGAGGAAGACCTGAGTGCAGAGAAACTGCTATTTAAAAAAAAAATCTAATTCCAAGAGCAGTAATTCCGTCAAAAATCAATGGACCGGAACGAAACTCAAACTTGATCTGTAACTCGTGGTGATAGACTCACACACCATAAATTAGATGAATATCTGCAAGCGTTTAGAAAAAAAGCCCGCCAGAAAACTGCTATTTTAACGAAATTTTCTAATTCCAAGGGCCGTAATTCCGTCAAAAATCAGTGGACCGGAACGAAACTCAAACTTGATCTGTAAGTCATGGTGGTAGACTCACACACCAAAAATTAGATGAATATCTGCAAGCGTTTAGAAAAAAGTCCGGAAAACGTGTGTGACTGACGGACTGACGGACGGACGGACGGAGTGCAAACCTATAGTCCCCTTCGGCGAAGCCGGTTGGGGACTAAACATATTGTCGGTGAGACATTTTACCAACGCAAACATATATGACGGACTACTTGGTCTGTCTAAATACTGATTTCTGACAATATTTTTAAAGCGTTGCCGAGGCGAAATAGCGAAAGCAAAACATGATGATCATTAAGCAGTTGTCTTGTTTACCAAAAAAGTTTTATCTCTTTGGCATTGCATACCACCTCAACATTTTTTATCTCGTCTATCTGGCGGACAACAATCTTCATATGAAGTTTTGTTATTTTGCATTGCAGCTGCAAAGGGAAACAACACAGCAAATCAGTAAATTCGTGACGGGATAGTCCCTCAAAGCATCATGTTTGATGAGATACAAAACGAAGTTTCGTCACGTTTCCCCATCTCCATAAAATATTACTCTGTCTTTCATTAACATAAATCGTTCCCCACCCACCGCAATCGACGAAAGAAAGCATCATTGTAATAATGTGCACAGTCTTTCAGTCACACGGAATCATACTATAATATATACAGCAGGTATTTATAACGCTCGGCCCGGAACGATTCTCAATGTGCATCAAAGTGCAGTGTTTTGGATAGATCAACTGTAATTCAGTCAGGATATCGAACTCAAATTCTTCAGAATGTTGGTCAATGTATATTATTATAAAACAAGGTGTCACGAAAACCTTTTAGTTTTTCTAATCTTTAGTTCATATGAGCATAATGTTATCAATCTTGTTGTGATCACCTGCCAGCCGACTTGCGGCGTGGGTTGTCGTCGTCAGTAGTTTTTAAGGACACCTACACTGAAATCAATCTGCAGAAATAGATGAAACTTGGCATTGAAATTCATGTTGATGTCCTACACGTAACAGATGCTGAAATAAATTGATTCATTCAATGGTGTCGTAACCAGGACAACCAAAGTAATCGTATTTAAAAAAAAAAATTGTCAGCGGACCCTCTACCATAATAGATAATAGCTATCCCTTTAAAAAAGAAGGTCCCAAGTGGGCTGGCTAGATATCCTTAATAAATCTTTATAGACATATGAATCTGAATCCCATTGTCAAAGATAGATCTTTTTATACAAATCACTACCCCAGATTCCTCTACCAAACTGCTAAAACAAAGTCCTTTAAAGATAACCAACTGGAGGTCGTCTACTTCTCATGTATTAATACGTTTATAGAAACTTTCAACATTCTTTTTCAAACCGATGATAAGAATTTAATATTAGGTTTGCAAATGTTTAAACATTTAGGCCTCCAGTGTATCTATCGGTTTGATTTCTATATCATATAAAAATGTTCTTTTTCACCATTTTCAAAATTAACTATTTTTTCCGTTAGGGTATCTACTCATAACATAAGACTCTTAAGAGAAAATGCAGGACCCCCTACGGATTTGGAGGTTAAACGCATTTGCTTACTTCAAGATTGCTAAAGACTATCAGGCTAATATATGGTTATAATAAAAGAATTAAGATAACACTGGCCTAGCTCTCTTTAAGACCTTAAGATTCGGACTTACACATCAGTTCAAGAAATGAATTTTCTAAATGTCAAAAATTCATTGAACAAGTGGGACATTTTTTAATTTTTAGCCCAATACAAGCTGGA
Source organism: Solen grandis (assembly GCA_021229015.1). Lineage (NCBI taxonomy): Eukaryota > Metazoa > Mollusca > Bivalvia > Adapedonta > Solenidae > Solen > Solen grandis. The sequence goes on from CM037782.1 coordinate 22,518,945, forward strand.
AAACACACCTACGCGTATCCTCAAAAATTTATTCCCGGGAATCCATATGCCTCGTGACCAACCAAACCCGGGCATGTACATAATGTTAGGCCCAGCTATGCCTATAATACATTTTCTTTTAAAGGACTTATCTACATCTGCTGGACATTAATGGCAGACAATCACGTGACAGGGGAGAAAAACCTGTATGACCGCATGTGGCGATCGGATGACCACTACTCCCTTCAAAAATCGCACAATCAAACGGTTAAAAAATATATTAAAACATTGGACAGCTATGTATTGTTCAAGAAACATAATTTCATTGGAGATAAAATTATGGATGCTCTCTGGACGTCAAAACCTTTCATCCATTATGTTCTAAACGAAACTCAAAATACGCATATGAAAGATGTCGCTAGAGGGAAGAACATTCCTACTAAAGCACCAATGACAACTGAAGCTGTGACGTCACCTATTACAACAATGTCTGTGACCACGCCTTTAGTGACGGAGGCAAGCTACAGAGAAGTCACGACCGAGAGTACCCAGACAGACGACGAACCTAATGGTATATAGGCATAATGTTATCTAAGTCATAGTCCGCTGTAGATCTAGATTTTGAGAATATCGTGTAACGTTAAACATGGTTCTCAGGATGAGCTATTAGGATCGATGAATGTCCGTCGTCCGTCAGTCCGTCCGTCCGTCCGTCTTCCACAATTAGATTGTTTGAACGCTAGCATCTTCATTTCTTAAGCAATCATCTTCAAACTTTGTGACAATGTTAATTGCTATAATTTCTTGCCAATGTTCGAATTTGGTTGGGGTTCCCTTTTAAATTAAAAAAAATCCAGATTTCGAATTGATCGACTCTAATTTTGATTTCTGAAGCAATTATCTTCATACTTTATGACAATGTTAATAGCTATAGTCTCTTTGACAGTTTCGATTATGGCTGATATCAGTCAATTAGATCAGGAGTTATGCGCCTTTTAATATTAAAAAATGCCACCTTTCACTTTGTTTGCACTCTAGAATCTGCATAACTAAAGCAATCATCTTCAAACTTATGACAATTTTAAAGCTATAATCTCTCAGTTCTATTATGGCGATATCGCCAATAGGTCAGGGTATCCTTTTAATATTAAAAATGCCAATTTTACTTGTTTGCATTTAGCATCTTCATTTCTTAAGCAATCATCTTCAAACTTTATGACAATCTTAATAGCTATAATTACCTCTCCTAGTTCTATTATGGCTGATATCGGCCAAGTAGGTCAGGAGTCATTCCCATTTTAATATTAAACAATGCCAGATTTTACCTTGTTTGCCTTTTAGCATTTTCATTTCCTAGACAATCATCTTCCAATTGTCCAATTGTCCAATTATGTGAGTATTTATGGCCCTTTGATTATCAAACAAGAGGGCCATGATGGCCCTGAATCGCTCACCTGATTATAAATGAGCAACATATGTTGGATTTTTCATATGGACCTACATTTTGCCCCACATGTCCCAAATTCTAACTTGTCCAAGATTGTATGGAGAAAAATATACTGACCAAGTTTCATGAAGATTGAGCTAAAAATGTGGCCTCTAGCGTGTTAACAAGGTTTTTCTAAGATTTGACCTCGTGACCTACTTTTTGACTCCACATGTCCCAAATTCGAACTTTTCTAAGATTTTATAGAAAGAAACATTCTGACTACGTTTCATAAAGATTGAGCCATAAAATATGGCCTCTAGATTGTTAACAATGTTTTTATAAGATTTGACCTCATGACCTACTTTTTGACCCCACATACCCCAATTTCGAACTTGTCCAAGATTTTATAGAGACAAACATTTTGACCAAGTTTCATGAACATTTGCCTAAAAATATGGCCTCTAGAGTGTTAACAAGCCAGATTGTTGACGCACGACGCACGTCGCACGACAGACGCCGGACAAAGGGCGATCACAAAAGCTCACCTTGAGCACGTTGTGCTCAGGTGAGCTAAAAATAAGATATTTCAATTTGTATGTACTCTAGCAATTATCTTCAATCTTTATGACAATGTTTATAGCCCTATTCTTTTGGCCAAATAAGACTATGGCTGAGTTCGGCCAAATAGATTAGGATTTATGCTCCTTTTTATATTCAAAAACCCAGATTTCACTTTTTTGGACTCTTAGCCTCTTAATTTTTCAAGTAATCATCTTCAAACTATATTGTTATGTGTATTACCATACTGTCTCGTCCAAGTTTGATTATGGCTGATATTGGTCAACTAATTCAGGAGTTTTACCCCTTTTAGTGTTTAAATTAGCCAGATTTCACTTGGATTATGTATTCAGTACAACTATGCTAAAATTTATTAACTTGTACAGGCGTTGAAGGCAGTTTTTCTCAATTGAGCGTCTTGAAAATCATCTTGACCCTCTCGCATATATATATATATATATATATATATATATATATATATATATATTAAACCCAGGTATTATCCTTTGTTAAACTATATATCAATATTGCACATGTAATGTACTTGAAAAAGATGTTTTGTAACGAACAACACAAATGGTAATGCAATCAATGGTTCCTTGAGCTGGCAGCTGCTAGCTGGAGCTGAATTTTGTAAGCTACTCTAAGGAGTTATGTCGTTCTAATTGAGGACAGATCGATGGAGCTTATGGAGCTATCCCTAACACTGAAACGGACAGACACCGGATGTTGATATATAGAGCGAGATTTGAAAAGTCTTAAGTAATTTAATATCTTAACTTCAGAGACTATACGGCTGATACGTCGCAGAAGACGAAGCGATGAGGATCGTAAGTAATCTTATTTTGAACATTATTTTTGAACAAGTGGTCTTTCGAATGATTAACGTTTAGGTTTTGTATTGTATGAAATGTTATTTAATAATGTACACATCGGTATCAAAAGAATTTTGTTCTTCTCTGTATACCCGTTTTACGTAATGCATCCACCATTAAATTAAACTCATGGTCTTTCTAATTTTAAAAACTAATTTAAAGCAGATAAATGCATCCATTGACTTTGAGTTATAGGAGATATGCTCAAATTCTATAAAGGCTTGCATTTACAACAAAATTCTCAAAATCACTTCATTTGCTGGACCATGATCACAATTAAATAATGGATAACCTTTAAGAGATATATTCTAAGCGGGTATACTTTGTTTCAAAATGAGTTTTACAGTGTGTGTGTGTGTTTTATTTTTTTTTTTTTATTTACTTATTTGTTTATTTAATGTAATCTTGACAAAATCTTATTAGTGATTGTTCTGCCATATACACTAAACTGCTTTTTCATTTAGTTGAAATATTTTTGCATTATTTCGATTCTTTCTGCATTTTATATATAGCTACTGCACAACCGGATTCAAGCGATTCGGATTCAAATGACTCAGACAATTCGGATTCAAATGACTCAGACAATTCGGATTCAAATGACTCAGACAATTCGGATTCAAATGACTCAGACAAATCGGATTCAAATGACTCAGACAATTCGGATTCAAATGACTCAGACAAATCGGATTCAAATGACTCAGACAATTCGGATTCAAATGATTCAGACAAGTCGGATTCAAATGACTCAGACAAGTCGGATTCAAATGACTCAGACAAATCGGATTCAAATGACTCAGACAATTCGGATTCAAATGATTCAGACAAGTCGGATTCAAATGACTCAGACAAGTCGGATTCAAATGACTCAGACAAGTCGGATTCAAATGACTCAGACAATTCGGATTCAAATGACTCAGACAATTCGGATTCAAATGACTCAGACAATTCGGATTCAAATGACTCAGACAAATCGGATTCAAATGACTCAGACAATTCGGATTCAAATGACTCAGACAAATCGGATTCAAATGACTCAGACAATTCGGATTCAAATGATTCAGACAAGTCGGATTCAAATGACTCAGACAAGTCGGATTCAAATGACTCAGACAAGTCGGATTCAAATGACTCAGACAATTCGGATTCAAATGATTCAGACAAGTCGGATTCTAAGGACTCAGACAAGACGGATTCAAATGACTCAGACAAGTCGGATTCTAAGGACTCAGACAAGTCGGATTCAAAGGACTCAGACAAATCGGATTCAAATGACTCAGACAATTCGGATTCAAATGATTCAGACAAGTCGGATTCAAATGACTCAGACAAGTCGGATTCAAATGACTCAGACAAGTCGGATTCAAATGATTCAGACAAGTCGGATTCTAAGGATTCAGACAATTCGGATTCAGAGGAGACGACAATGTCACGTAAGTATACTTTCTATGTATTGACCGCGTAACTGTTTCATGTTTCAAATAGTGCCCATTGCCGATATATCTTTTTTAACCAAGCGCGTAGAGTTTAGTCATGCCATTTTATATTCAATTTGCTATTGATATGATGAATTTATCAATGATGAATTAATCAGTTCTTATCATTTACGATAGCTGCAATGCCAAGCATATAACAACGCAAGTCCAGTGACATCACTCGCAAACAAGCTGTTCAAGATACTTCAATTCAGTGAATACATCAGTGCTGCAAAACGTAAACAATACATTAGGTGCAACTCCAACTGATGTTTTATACCGGTCATCATTGTTTCATAACCTTGATTCGTTGTGATTGATTAACTGAGGGCACGTTTTTCACACAAAGAGTTTCAATGAGTTTCAGTGCACTGGATTAATATGCAACCGGGTTTTGCAAAAATAAATTTTGTGGCAAAGGAAGTACCCTTAAATGGTGCCTCGTGCAGTAAAATGGTAAAGAAATATGGCCGACAAAGTTTTATTATTCTCATCTTCGGAATGGATAGTTAAATCTTTAAAGATTACTCTTTTTTATGTTAACGCTTTTTTATGAAAACTCGTTGAAAATATTCAAGATTGTTATATTCAAATGTTTTTATAACAAAATAAAAGGGACCGTTATTTTGAAGATGACATTGCAATATAAAAGTAGTTCGTCCTCGAAACTTATTGTAGACTATTGTAGATCGATTAATGTTGAGCAACTTCTTAGTTTATTTTCGCACCTCGTAGTGCGAAAACCTTTTGCCTTTATTCACATTTTTAGTGTTTTTTTTTGCACCTCGCAGTGCTAAACCTATTTCTTTATTTACATTTATTAGGTTTTCTCTGCAGGGTGAAAACCTATTGTTCTTCTCCTGTTGATTTATTTTATTTTTCTTCCACCCATTTTCTTGCACACAGTATCGGCAAGATGAAGGCTGCAACATACATACATGTTTGAAAAAGAAACAACTACCGTATATATGAAAATAAAAACGCGGTATCACAGGTAAACATAGCAGTGTTCTTAACTTATTATTTATCATTTAAAGTATATGGAAAATAATTTTACATGGGTTACATTTGTATTCTATGGGTTTTTATAGAGTTACCTGTAGGATACGGGAATGCCAATGGAGACAGTTCATTTACCGGTGTAGATGATGGGTGCCCCATAGTTATCAAACTTGATTTTAGAGCTAAATTCCACGGGATAAAAACCAGACGTATATACGTAAGTATCATTGAGAAAACAGCGGTGTAGTATTGGAGTATACAGATATGCTTTTAAGAAGCACACTTCCATTCTTAATTATGTGGCAAAAAATGGAAAAGGTGAATACTTTAAAATCATAAGATATCAAAATTATTCACTTCGGATAAAATATTTGATTTAGTAGAACTGGAAGACTTACGTCATTTTGTATGAGATATTTAAACTGACTACACACACCTATATAATTGATTTCAAATTGAACGCATTTTTTATCTTTGTGTTTAAAAGCAGCCTTTGTACTTGAAGCATGTGAAAGAAAGTGTTGTTACAGTCCCTTTATTGAAAAAAAAAAAGAAAGCATTATTGCTCCTGAACATAAATATTAGTATGTCACTCGATTTAGTAAATGTGGTTTGATCTCGGATTGCATAGTTCGTTTGTGCTCTAAACAAACTGTTAATGTACCTTGTAATGTTTATAAAGTGTGCATGTGATACAAGGCTGTATATTGAATTAAGGTTATCCATTTATCACTGATTCATAATCATGGTCCATCAATTGCTTAAGAAGACTTAAATGCAGATGCAAGCATCCACTGACTTGGCTCTTTTGCTCAATTTCTATTATTCTCGTGATGAAGAAAATTAATATATTCCTCCTTAAAATTAAAATTCCACTGAAACAAACACCGTTTCTTCTTTCTAATCATAGATAAAAGTAATATACAGTAATATAAAGTTATGGCAATAGTAAGAATAATAGAATTCAATCTTGATTGACATAAATGATCACATCCCCCTACCAAGAATAAAGGGACAAAGTGGACACGCTTGGAAATGAGGACCCGCGTTGTGGGTTTGTTTCCTCGAATAATGTATAGAATAGATACATTCCAAAAAGTCCTCTGTTCAATATTCTAGATAATTTCGTGCTTCACATTACTATAATAAATAAAAGAAAAATTGATCTGAATATTTCAAATATTTACTATCTCGAAACCAGTTATAAGGATTTTGCGTAAACGATTACCGTATGCTCCTTTCCATAATTGTTTGATAAATTTAATCCACCAGTGGACGGATTATTTTCTTTATAATGACAATTCATATACACGTCCATCTTGCTGGTGTTATGAGTTACAGTAAAGAGCTTGATAAAATGTTGCAAGTCTTCCTGATATATCCACCTACGTTTACTTTATTTCAGATATGTGCAAATGGTCTTGTGTGCTTTAAAAGGCGATTTACTGGTAATGAGCCAGCTTCAAACAGGGGCAACGTTGGCAAAGGCGTTAATTGTATAGCAGGCTACCATGCCGACTTGTATATTTATGGTGCTGCCACTGTGTTTTGGCACGAGTACTCAACATCGGACGAGGCTGCTATGGCAATTGTGAAGAGAAGTGTGCAGGAGGGTTACTACCATACATTCAACCCTGAATATGCTCTAGTTGTTACTTACGAAAGAGTGCAACACTTTATAGACCGATTAGAGGTATGTGAAAATAGGAATATTCAAGTGAATGTAAATATATTAGCGTAAGTGAAAGCTAAATATATTAGCGTAAGTGAAAGCAAAAATATTAACTTAAGTGAAAGTAGGAATATTAACTAAATTGATAGTAAGAATATTAACTTAAGAGTAAAGACTATTATTAGGATACTTACAGTTAGTTTGTGAGCAATACTATCCGAAGATTAAAATACGTATATATTGAAGATAAAATAATAAAAAAGCCTTCCGTGAGGATGAACATTGTACGTGTATTTCATATAATAATAATGGTGGTACTGATATAGATGTTTGTGCTGTTGTTGTTAGTAATTAGTTGTATAATTATGATGATGTCGACCATTGTTCAATGCATCTTACGGTATTAGTTGCATATACTTTTATATATTTTCTTCTTATCAGTGTTCCTTCTTTTTACAGACTGTGACCTTTCAAATTATATACACTTCGGACTGGACCAAGGGATTTACCTTGTTATCCTATGAGAAAAACGCCATGCAGTTTTCTTTTCAATCAATTTTTATCGGCCTGTACATTGGTGGCAAAGCAACGGGTCCTGATATAAATCAGGCAACACGGTGGTCGCCAGATAAATTTTTAAAAATTCGCTGTAAGTACTATCACTATCCTGTTACTATTAAAATGCCTATCTCTCTTTCTTTCTTAAAATTATGGTGGACTATCATCACAGTGAGTTCAGACTGAACAGTTCTATAAAAGCCACAGAATATTTTAAACCGTTAATTCACCATACAAAACAATAACATGATGCAACTAAAGTTAGCGACTGCCATTAACATTGTAACAATTTGTTTTAAGTCAAACATATTAAGCTTTTGTCGTATAACATTTGTTCTTAACTTTGGTTAACAACGAGGCGTTATCAATATTCCTACTGTTAATTATAAATTAGATATTTTGCAGCAAATTTCGTAGGAAGGGCAGTATTCAAATTGAATACTGACGAAGAGGAAGACGAATATCCTGACTATAAAAAGATTTGCAGAAAATGGTACAAAAAAGAAACAAAAAATATCGCCAGATATCGATATGAATTTGATCAAATGCCATTGTGTCCATGTGATGCATTATTTTTGTGGATCGATCCTCGTTTTACGTCGATATTTTTGTCGGAGATCTTCGACTGGTCGTTCAAATCCTTTTGGATCTCTACAAGACAGTTGGCACCAGCCGGCCAAGTAAGTTTATTTTCGTTTGATATTAATTTCCCGAACACAGATCGATAATTGGAGTTTAGAGAGGATGACTAAATGATATCGACAAAAAGTGATATCATTTTCTTTACGTCGATTGGGTAACAATATTTTTCATCTAATATTTATCTAGATCGGTGGTTCTATCCGGATGCCTCCGTGATATCGGAATCGGTATCTTCCTCCACCTGTAATTAGCTGGACGTCGCTATATGACTGAAATACTGTCGAAGCGACGGTAAACTCAAATAGTCAAGTCTAATATTTATCCCTTTCGAAGATTCCTGGGATGCACTAGTACTTTGTGCCTGGGAGAGTAATGTAAAACCCTTGCCCAAACTGGGTTTGAACCCATAACATTCGAATCTTCAGTTAGGTACGTGAACAACTGTGTCCTCATTTGAAATTGAAGAAACCCCATGCTGAAAATATAATATAACAGCCATTAAGTTTGTGATTTTAATAAAATGTGTATAAGCAAATTAAAAAAGACACGAGACTTCATTATCTTATGTGCATTTGTTTATACTATCTTATAGGTTTGCCAGTACAGTTCGGGTGGCTTCTTTTTGAACAACTATTACATCAAAAGAAACCCCTTCACAGATCCACGAAAATATTGGCTATTCGATGAGTACTATCGCGATATATGCTGTGACAAATCAAACCAGTGTGATTTATACTACGAAGTGATCCCCTCCACCAGGTGGTGCTTTATCAGCTTTCCGTTTGGCTTTGGTATGTGTTGTTTTCTTTCTTTTCATCCGTTTGTATTCACTGCGTAAAATATCTATCATGTTTCGCAACATCGCCTTCTAATATAGGATTTGTTTCTAATATTGTTTTGTAATGTTGCGTCCAGTTATGTCCTTAAACATCATATCGGTTAATGCTTTTGATATGAAATTTTATCAATGATGAACTCATCGGTTTTAATCATTACGACAATAACAATGTTCAACCCATAAATCCATAACGAATGACTTCATCCGCGAACAACCTGAAAGATTTCTCAAGGCACAGGATATACCTGTGCTGAAACAATTTAATTTTACAAGGTGACAGAAAGTGTTCTCGCTTAAACGAAAGTCTGTGTGGTCCTTGGTGAGTTTACGCGTCCAACCGGGCGACAAAGTATTGTATCGAACTCAGAATGCATTTGTGAAAACATGTACATAAGTCGCATTGCTATCTGGATACTCTTATTTTCAGTTCGGCTGTTTTTTCAAAGAATAAAGTCGAGGTATTGTAATCACTCAGGTGTCGTCGTCTTGACTGGTAATGTCGTCGTGAAAAACTTTAAACTTGGCCATAACTTCTAAACTATTAAACCTTTTGTTGTCAAACTTAAAATACTTGTTCACTATCACTAGGGCTGGGCCATAACTTTTGGGTCCAATTTGATCAAATTTATCTCGCATTCTTAAAATAAAAGAAAATAAAAATAGACACCAAGTTCAAACACACTTGCTTGTTTTCATTTAGTTGTTCTTTACTTCGGACGAATACGGGCGAGCGTTGGCATCCGCAAAGTCTTCTTGGTACTTTATCAAAATGATAAATCGCCGATTAAAGTTAATTTTGATTGAGCTGAACAATAGTAATCACCTTGTTTTTCTTTTTAAAGTTTATCCGTTTATTAATTGATATTTTGCCATCTGTTTCCTGTTTCCTTTCTATCACTTCCTCTTTTCCCTCCACTCTTTTACAGTCTTTCAGTTATTATTGTTGTTGTGCATTTTCTTACAACCTCGCTGAACACAAAATGCCACATTTTTATGCCAACGTGTGATAAGAAGAGTACGGTCCATTACAAAATGCGCATTTTATATGTAACAAAATCGAATGTATACGATTATCTTTTAGCTGGGGTTTATGGCGATCCCCATATCAGCACCATAGATGGAAGGACTTACACCTTTAATGGACATGGGGAATATGTCTTACTTGATGTGCCGACGGCGAACTTCAAGATTCAGTGTAGGACAGACAGAGCTGTAAGATCTGACGGAAGTGCATCAGAAGCCACTATATTTTCCGGGTTCGCTGTTCAAGGAGAGGACGTATGGATGCAAGTGGAGATTAATGAAGATAAAACTGGCATTTACCTTTTCGCTGGCAACAATAGAACAGCTTGGGTGGACTACACCGCCGAATTTAACACCAGCGGTGACAACTTTTCGGTCTCTACAGATGTAATTACCATGACAAGAAACAACAACACGCTTATAACCACCTTTACTACCACTGGTATGTACGCGAGGTTTTACATACATAGATGTATACAATGTAAAACCCTTTTAAAGTTTTCTACATATGTTACATGCATACATGTATCTAAGTGTGGTATGTACATAAAATTAACTGTATTTTGTACGTTTCGTATATAGATGATCATATGTATATTATGCATTAATGTGTATCCATGTATGTTACGTACATAGATATTCATATGTGTGTAATGCATATAGGTGCATATATGTGTTTCATATAAATATATTTATGTATATGGTACATACATCTTCCTGTGTATGATACGTACATAGCTGTTCTAATGTGTATAATGCATTGAGATGCATATATGTGTTTCGTATATAGATGTGTTCCTATGTGTGTTACGTACATAGATGTTCTTATGTTTATAATGATTATAGATGTTTTATGTACGTAGATTGTAGAATCAATCATATATCTGCAGGTGTTTTTTTTTTGTTTTTTTTTCATTATTAAAATTATCTGCCCTTGCTTTAACTGAAAAGGAATTATATGACAATAGTCAACATTGGTATGGTTCTACCTCAACCTGTCAAAAACGCTTTCCTGGTTATCAGCCTAATGTTTACATGTATATCATTAACAAAATTAGACCTTACATTAAGGCTATAGCTTATGTATTGAACTCGGATATAGGAAGTCTATCAAATTTGTGCAAGTCTCTACAGATGAAAGTGCTAATTCACTTGTACCCACCTGCGAGTGGAATATACAACGTGGTTTTTGTGATTCTTCAGGGACTGCCTTCAACGTGACAGTGAACACTGGCCTACTGCTGATGAACCTGGCCTTGATGACGATATACCAAGGAAACACAAGTGGTCTTCTAGGAAACTTTAATGGGGACAGTGCTGATGACTTCAGGCCCCGAGGGGCTATGGCTGCTCTGTCAAACAGTATCAACGAGAGCCAGATCTTCTATGAGTTTGGCCAGACATGTAAATATACACGTTCTATTTAATTTTCTTCTCATACACACAACGCGTCAATGAATACGGAGCGACACATTGCATGGCCAGTTAAATCATTATGTTATATCAAATGTCAAATTTTTATTATCAGCTATAATACAATGGAAAATTAAAAGCAACATCAATACAACACCAACAAAATTGCCAAGATTCGTTTCGGAGAAACAGACAAACAGTAAAGCTATGAACATTATTTCGAGTATTTTAGAATTCTTAATTTTCGTGGGGATTAACTCTCGTTGATTTTGTGGATATATGTATCCAGGAACCTTAATCCTCGCCAAAACTGTTCATTTGATTAACTCTCATTATTTAGAACGCGAGTCAAAGAATATATGTACCAATGAAATTGACCTTAATGCAGATTCCACGAAATTTAATGTCAACAAAATTCATTGATTTGACATTATTTTTGTTTCACCATCACTTTTAGGGTTATCGCATTTTTTATCTTCTTTTATTTTCCATATTATCGTTAGACAAAAAATAAACAATTGTAATGAGATTAATTTCAAATATAGACAGCAACTGGTATTCTTTTTTTATCTGGTGTTGACTTCACATTACAATATATGACTTCAACGCTGTTCAAGGTAAGTGCACTACAAAACAATTTGAATTGAAAATGATTTGTGATTAAGTATTAATCAATATTTTGAACATTGGACAATATATTGAATGAATATCATCATTTTTCTATTTGATGATAGGTAAGAAATAGAGGCTTATATTTTTATGTCACCAGCTGGATGCAGAGATGACAAAATAGGGATTAAATCCCCGTTATCTCTCTGCCAACTGTCTGGCTGTCAAAATATGTATGTCACACATTTCCGTCAAGCTCCTGAAAGCACATGACACAATTGTTCACATTTCTTCTTTTAGAGCAATAGCAATATAAATAACAACCTTAATGATGATGAAGATGGTGATGCTTTTCGTTTCTCCACAGGGCTTACCAGCGAGGATGAGTCCATTTTCAGATACAGCTATGAAAAGACTCATGCCGACTTCAGCTTCCCTGATTTCGTGCCCAAGTTTTTGTTCGAAGCTAATGCTACCGTCGTTTCTAACGCAACCTCTATCTGTGGAGAGGGGAACAATGAATGCATCTTCGACCTGGTCTTTACAGGGAAAGAGGACTTAGCCCAAGGGACATCTGCCTTTGAGGAGCAGGCGTCAGTTAACGCTGCTGCAGCAGGTCAGTGGTTTCATGATCTTGATTGATTTATTTCATGTCCCTAAAAACCGCAAAATAAAACCGTAGTTAAGTGTCTGAACATGTTTACTTGTATATTTTTAAGTTGTTCATTAATACAAAACTATTTCAGAAGAGTCTGGTACTAAAATGGCTTACCAAAAAAAAGACGGGCAAAACACGTTATCTTTATTTAATGTTTTTTATACTAGTGCTTTTATCCCCTGTAATGCCTTGTCTAAATATGATTCTATGTTAAACAATTTATCCGAATAATTACAGTGTGTCAATACCCATTTGTTCGGTAAATAGATTAGGAATATTTTGATAGGCAGAACAATCCTTCCCTGTTTTTCTTGTGATAAATCAAAATTGTTTAAATAAGCCCTCCTTACTAACATACCAATTTCTAAACAGTAAAGTGAAATACCCCACAATTCTCTTGTTTAAAAAAATGTTTTATATATTAAAAAGTTAAGGTCAAAAACGTGTGTTTAAGTTGTTATATATGAACGTTAATTTGAATATTTTATTTTCTGCTGTTAAATAGGAAGGAGAAGTAAAGAACACGCACACGCGATTGCGTTTTGATTCTTTTCTGTTATGTGTGTTGGTGAGTTATCATAATCAATCCACTTGTCAACGACGTGATATCGCAGCACTATATGTTTTTCAAACCCTCTTAGTCCCAGAATACATTAACTGTGTTCTTGTTTCCCCCGCAGCCAACACTATTCCGTCGGTAAGTCCTGTCAGCGGCTTTATCACCACCAACGATTTATACTACCTCAACGTAGAGAAGGGCATCTCCACAACGTTCAGGGTAAACGGTTCTGACCAGGAAAGTGCCATCACATACGTACTCGACGGAAATTCCACTTACGTCACCAACTCCTCTAATGCTGACGGTTCAATTACATTCACTCTGACCGCAACAAGCACAGATCCTATCAGTCTTAGGTAAGCCTCCCAATCCATCCATCCATTTACTCAAACATCCGTCTATTTGTTTATTCCTATAACCCAACGATATATTTCTAATAAACACTGTTTTCATACCTTATTCACAGAGTGTCAGCCACTGACTCTCAAAACCTTAAGGCTGCTCCCATTTCTATAATTACGGTCTACTGCTCGGGATGTACAGATCACGGGTCCTGTAACTACACGGTCTACCGGGAAGATCCCAGACAGACGGACACATTTAAATATGCTACATGTGACTGTCAAGAATATTGGACTGGTAAGTAAATAAATGCTCAAATTCTGCTTATTTATATTAATTGCTTATGTACGAGTAGATACTTGTAATGGCCTGATGTAAGTGTTTGAACAGTCAACCATATTAGCCTGATATTAGTGTATGAATTGTTTGCCATTTTGGTCTAGCCAATAGTCATCAGGATTATTTTACGTCTGCCATACGTGATACTTTTCAATAACTATTTGATGTTTTTATTTTTACCTTTCACTACTATTTCTGATTGTACTACTACTACCTCCACCACCACCACTCATTTTACCACCAACACCTCTACTACCTCTACTACGTATACCATTGCTGCTACAGAGTGTCCGCCTCGGAAGCAGGATCCCCGACTGCGACATATCAAAGCCATTAAAATGGAACTGGTGTATAAATACAAGGTAGTTCCTGGACTGTTCGATCATATGACTGGGTGTGATATCATGCCACT
>CM037782.1:22533424-22583424 GCA_021229015.1 Solen grandis
GCACATATTTTTTTCATTCAATTAACAATTGATCAAACAAAATTGAAATCTATTAGTCTATTTTGCGTCATAGTCACACCCGAGCAACAATTCCAGGGTTTATATATATTTGGCCTTCCATTCCGTTGGTTTCTTTCTCAGCCTGAAAGATTCAAACTGACGCGATATAATAAATGGGAAAAACAGTGTTATACTACTTTCGAATCCTTAACAGAAAAAAGACAATTAAAAGAAAATGTCAATTTTAAAAGCTTAATAGGCGAAATGGTAAATGCTTAAACACGAAAACCAATACATTTATATAGATTTTATCCCTTACCCACTCCGAGGATTGTGATTTTCGTGCCACCAGCCAAACTGCCGTAGCGTGGCGTCATTGAAAACACCTCCGCAGCATCTCCAACTGAAAAATAAAGCATTCCAAATGTTTATTTTGATAATAACGGCAATTGTTGTATATCTATATAGGGTTTCATGGTTATACCGAAAATATATGAATTGAGTAAGTATCGCTAATGACGCCATCACCACCACTTCCGCTGCTGCCACTGCTATAATAACGATTGCTTTCATTATCACAACAACACCAGGAACAACTGTGACCCATACCACTATTATTATTATTATTATTATTCCTATAATTATTACTGCTATCGCATTTAAAAATATCACCATTACCATTACTACTACTGCGTTTTTCTTTTGCACTCAAACAACTACTTCTAATTATTTTTTTATTCATATTTTTATTGGAGGGAGGAGGGTAATTTGGATTTTTTTTGGGGGGTGGGGGGGTGGACTGTTTGCTAAATTACTCCTGAATGCTATAAATGACATTGGTTTTTATAAATGATACTATTATACATAGTGATTTATGACCCGCCTTTCGTGTTAAACCACTTTGGCGCGATACACTGCATATACCTAGATCAAGTAATGTGTTATGACTTCAAAACCTTATTGTAAAACACGCCTTTACAATAAAACAATACCCCAATTAACTGCTTGATTGGAAAATAGAACAAAGGTCATTCACGGTTTGGTGTGCCAATTATATACGTTTGGCAGCTTCTTTTGATTGTTAAAATTCAAGTTGAAACGTTGATCATGATAATACTATACCATGTGTACTTTAAGGAGGTTGGTTTTATCAATGAATATAATAGATAAACGCCCAGAAAAACAAAAACAGAGGAATTCATCAACATTATCATAAACAGTATCGTCTTCTACGTTCTTGACGTTCTCCTTTTATTCCTTAATATCATCGTATTCCTCATTACATGATCTAATACCAGAACTAGACATGCTCATTTGCTGGTAAAATAACGTCATGTTGCGTAAAATATCGTACCAATTGAGTATCAAAGGGCTAATAGCCAATAATATCTTTGGCTCTGGCTGTACTTGATCTAATTTCTTCTTGAGCTAGTATTTGACCAGAGCTTCAAAAGGCTGACCTGGCAGAACATCCACCTAGCATTCTTGGCTGACATTCTATATTATTCCACTTGGTCAGTCCATAACAACAACGAAACAAATAGTAACAACATCGCTGCCACAGATGAGATGATTAAATAAAATTTTTATAAAAAGACAATAACTAATGTAAACCGGTACATCAATTTCAGTATATGACCTCTGCCGCGTCAAAAGTAACACGCTAAAAACAAAGAGATATGACAAAATGGTAAACAGAAGCTCATTTACAAGGGAATATTACATTTTAAACCATTTTGCTACAAGATCTAGTTGTTGCTCGGAGTCACAACAGATAAACAAATAAACAAATATGACTTATTTCACAAAACGTGGAAGGAATCGGTAAGTGGTGTTTTTTGGGTGATGGCCGATTTTTAGATCGAAGTACATATTGAACTGAATCAGAATTTCAGATAAGCTAACTGACGGAAGAGCGAATGCGTATCTTACGAGAAAGACATATACTTGAATTGCTCCGCTACATATGGCTGATTTTGCTTTATAAAGTCAAGTCCTTCTATGGAATAAAGATATGAAACCAATCATGCATAGAACTGAGGGAATGCAATAAGAACAGGGAAACGGCTTACGTGCAGATATTCAACAAGATCTTTGACAAAAAAAAGACAGAGAAATGAGAAATGCCCCAGAAGGCAAAACGAAGGCAAGAAGATTTGTAAATTATGTATAACTATTATATTTTAGTGAGTCCGTTTCACAGCTTGCATATTGCTCTATATTTAGTCGAATGGTTAATCTAAAAAGAACATTGTGAATTTAAAAAGCAATCTTTATTTTCAGGCTTAGACATGCGTTAAGCACAAAGTTTGACCGTCAGTGAGGTTCAATGCGCAACTTCCGGTGTAGCGCCACCTTCTGTGAAATTAATAAAAAAAATCTAAGTAATGACGTAGCGCAAATTCCCTGAAGTGTCCATCGATCGTTTCGCACTCATTCGCAAGAACTGATACATAATTTATACCGTAACAGGTTCAACAAAGATTCGATCGACCTTAACGAGCATTTGTCTTTAGATTTATATGTTCTGAAACTGCATTAACGTACCCGCAGGTGATAAAATCAACTGATCGCTCGACGTTATACGCAACCATTGTAATATATTGGTACTTTCGACATTCCACCATTCATCCATTCCATCAGCCACAATAATTGTAAAGTAAATAGAAAGAATAAATATTCCAATTTTCTGTAATAAAAAAATCCACCAAAAGGTCAGAAACACACTTGCACACTTGCGGTGTTAACTATTATTAGGACACTATGGATATAATTACTTTATGAGGTAAAACCTGTGAACAAAGGTCGCTTACAATATGACCATACCACGTGGTATGTGACGTCATATTAAGTTGTTACAAACAGCATCTCCCCGGAACCGGGAGGTCGTGGGTTCGATCCCCGGCCGCGACATACCAAAGTCATAAAAAATGGTACTGGTACAGCTCCCTTGCTTGGCGTTCAGCATATAATGGTAGTTGCAGGACTGGTTGACCCGGGGTCAGGATAATGTGACTGGGTGTGGTATCATACCACATTTCTATGGCATGGTACTACATTGTGGCAGCACTATATCTGTCTCAAGTAGACATCGTCTCCAATGTCTGAAATACTGTCGGTTTGACATTAAACCCATTAAACAAACAAACAAACAAACATACAAACAAGCAGAATCTTTTGCCTCGATTCGGAGTAAAAACCACTTTAATTATTTCCTTTCTTTGTCATATTTTGGGGATATTACTAGTCTGAGTGTACCATCTCACCGTTGCTTTCTGGAGTACTTGCCTCCTGGCAACCTTTTTGACACGCTCTTTTTAAAGGTCTATGTTAGCGGCCACCTGTTTTAAGCAAACAACATCGTGTCAGCGGCGATCTGTTTGGAGCAGCCAACCTGTTCTGGAGACCAGCTTCAAGAAGAGGTCTGTGTTTGCGGTCACCGATTTTAGCAACCACATTAATTTGAAAACTAGCTTCAACCAGAGGTTAGCGGCACCTGTTTTAAGCAGGCAAACTGTTTTGGAGACCAACTTCAAGCAAAAGGTCTGTGATGGCGACCACTTGTTTTCAACGACCAACCTGTTTTGGAGACTCGCTTCAAGCAGAAGTCTGTGTTAGCGGTCACCTGTTTTATGCAGCCAACTTGTTAAAACGACAAGCTTTCAAAACTTGCATTTTATTTGACATTTGACCCACGTTTAACGACCACCTGCACGAAGCGGTCACATTTCCTGTTTTGTTGATTTAAAGGTATCATTATATATATCTATTGTCATAATTTAGTGTTATCAAACCGAAGATATAGTTTTACGAAACGAACTTTATTAAGACCTAATATTAAGACAAGCTTGTCAGTACCTGTATAAATATTTACAGGACAAGGTTGATTAAATTATGCATAGACTTAGTATTTATCTACCGATGGGTGATTTATCGGCCCAGGTGTCGGGAGGGATTGATTACCATAAATAGACATGTACATTAATATAGGAAAAGAAATAAGGTTATTAAAGTACATTGTATGCAATAGTGAAAAGTACACGTTTGTTCAGATCAGTTCGAGTTATCACAAAGTTATAATTGCTAATTAAAGATGCTTCGTCATTCAAGCTGATTCCAAATGGTTGTGCATATGGTGACATGAAAACAAAAAAAAGAGTAAAAAAATAAAAAGTATAAAAAAGGGATCGGTACGCATTTTTAAGATGCATATATCATGTTTAAGAAGTAGTAGTGCTGAACATATGAATATATATGGATATTTTTTTATTTTAGTAAAGGAATAAACAGTTATATCAATGTTTATTTGTTCTGCAAAATAAATTTAAAAAAAACTGATGTTTTACTACTTTGAAAGATTATTTTCAAAAACATTTTTGGTGCGGTTTTCGCAAGTTTTCTTTCCATCAGAAAAAGACAAATATGATTGGTGGTCAAAATATACCACGGTCGTTTGGACCACCGAGATACTTTTAGGGGGTGGATGGGTAATATATTTAGATAAATTATTCGGGCCACCAAATGCATTTCGGGGGCGGAAAAAGCTGGGCAGGCAATATTTTAAAGGCCTTTGATTCAAACTATTTATAGCATGACTATAATGACAGGCTGAGAAATTCATTAACAAAGAAAATCAGGTTACAATACAGTAAACGCAAATGACATCTATCTGATAGCATCAAATTTATTACACTTTATAGAATGCATATATTATAGTACATATCTTCAAAGGGATCATACTGACTAATAAATATTTATACTTTCAAGTAGGGTCGCATTAAATTAAAATGCAAATAGCATGAGCCGTAAAAAAGTCTTTGTGTGTCATTATTATATATGACCTAAGCTTGAAAGGTTCGCCGATAAATGTTATTGTTTGGACCGATAATTTCAAAATCGATTTCGTTTACGATGGACGAAAGGTGATGTTACCGCACGGTTTTGTTTATGAGTACGATGTATTTGAAGACCCCTTTGTATGTCATTAACCCACTGTCATCGTTACTTGCCGATATATCGATTTATTTAGGTAAGTGTGCCAATCAAAAGAAGAGTACAATTAAGGTACTTTTCCTGTTCATTGACTATGAAGAGATAGAGGAAAAGACATCAATGCTGTATGGAAATTAACGACATATTTCGTTGTTATGGTGCCATGGCGTAAACATAATTACGGTACTACTAACAATTTACAGAAATGGTATTTTTTTTATTTAAATAAGCTATACATATACACAGTCCACAAGCACCATTGTCAACGCTGGGGGACTATGTTGTTGGTTTATTCTTAAGATATAGATCTAGTAAAGGAAAAGTCCCAATCGTTTTCTATGACGACTGAGATACTTACATTGCAATAACCCTATATTATGTTACATTGATAGGATATCGCGTGTTTTTAAATTCTTAAAGACGCTTGATAGTATTTTGCATCTTTCGGTAGATGAATAATATAAATACATTATAAACATATGTACACTTACGTTTGAATTAAACACACATCGTCTAAGAAATGTTTCAGATTTATTTTTAATGGCGTTTCCGATTAAATCACACTGACGTTGAATGTTCTGGTGTGACGGTTTTTTTTGTTTTTTTTACGAGTATTGATTTAAAAAATAAATATAAAAAAAGTAATCGAAACAGAGAATAGAGAAAAAAAACATAAAAAGAAACACACATAAAATACCTTTGCGAGTAAGATTGTTATAGATTGCTTCATCTTAGCATAGTGAATTGAAACATATTTAGATGTCCGCGTTTCTTTGGATCAGTTACAACAAAGCATATAACAGCTACTCAGGGAAATGAATTGAAAGCAACAGAGTAATCGCACGTGTTACATGAATTAACTTGCATACTCATAGTACTAATGATTGCTTTTTAAAAATTCAAAAGTGAGGTAAAAAAAACAAATCGAATACAATGCAATCATTTCAACATTGCAAGAGTATGTCATAAATATAATAAGCGACATGAAGAATAAAACTATAAATATTTGAACAAACTTGTTTTGTGTATTGTATCGGATTTTGCATTTAAATATCTTACTTTTTGACATATGAAATTGTCGTGCTGTGAAAGGATTATCTAAGGCGTCTTTAAGATAGAAAGTTTGTCAATTTTCAGAGCAGCGTACTGTTTGAGGTAAACAAAAAAAATAATCATAGTAATTTGGAACATTATTATTCAAACATATTCCAATACTGTACGCTAATCGCTTAAAGTGTCATATACAAAAATTAAACAAAATGTCGCCTGTTTTATATAATTTTAGCAATAAGAATTGATCCGTTGATTCAATTGAAAACCATAATGAATGTAAAGTCCAGCTCGTTTTTTCAAGAAGGTCGAATGTTTGCAAATTTTGAAAAGCGGCTATCCATTCACGTAAAACATTAATAATTAATGACGTTGTTGTCCTGACAGTGACATCGTCGGAACTCACGGCATATACTGTGGTATTTTCTCCTGGCAAAACTTCATTTTCATGAATATCAATCAGCTATACTTGTCGACCAGTGTAACCACACGTACGTAATATATTGAATGCTCTTCAATGAAGTTACAAAAGCAAAATCTGACATTCAAAATCCGAAAAAAAAAAAAAAAAAAAAAAAGTAACGCGCCGTTTCGATTGGCCAAATGATTCCGGATTTATCCGCCACGGATCAAATGAAATGCCTAATTGATAATTCATGATTTTCAAATAACCCACGATCGATTAAGATGCAAATCGTTTCGAGCAAACGTAATTTCTGACGATCGATAAATGGTCGCATGCATTACAGTAAGTCCATATGTTGTAGGTTCAATCCCGTATGGCACAAGACTCTGTCATGACCGTCTTAGACCCTAAGTACTGTTCCAACACAGGAAACGTCGAGAGGAGTTAGTGTAAGTTGTGAGAAATTGTTTTCTAATCGGCGTAGGATAATTATGTCAATAGTATGTTGTTTGACTGATTTAGGCCCGTAATGAAGTTACGATTTATTGTTATTCAATAAAAGATAAAGATTTCAATACAGGTATTACGTTGTAACAAGCACGCATTACATATTCCTAGTTTAACTGATTCTTGTGGAATTAAAAGTGTTTGATCAATTCTTTAGTACGTTTTTCTGTTTCATTTATATCTATCTATTACGATAATAGAACAATATATTTTTTTATATACACAAACTGGTATGGTTATATATATTTGTTTTTCTTACTTTAAATACATATTTTCTCACTTTATTGATGTTTTATTTCTTTCCTCCTGTTGAATCACCAATACATTCAAATTGAATTTCTGGTATGGAGTGCGGACAAGTGTACCCGTGAAGTACTTTTTTGTTAGAATAGACAACGAGGCGATCTATTGAGAGATCATTCAAGTGTGTATATACATGGACATTATAGTATTTAACAAAGGGATCTGGTAGAGGTAAGTAATCAACAACAGTGATATAAAAGAATAAAATGTTTAATATGCTTAAGGTTAAAGAATTCTGAAGATCAATAGAGAACGTGGCGGTCTCTATATATGTTGATATTGTAGGAACCAATCGTACGGTAACTGTTTATTCTCCGGTCTGTATAGTTTTAACAGTACGGGTTTACACTTATTGATTTACGAACGCTTGGTGCCAAAGCATGATGTCAATTTTATACTTAAATCATAAAAAAGACTCCATCACTTAATTTTATTTTCATAAGCATGTAAAAAAAACATATAGCATGGTTAAGTTATACCATTCATTTAACGGTAAAAGGCAAAGTTTTGAAAGTTTGGGGATGGTTAAATTATAAACAGTAAATTAGCGAAAATTAAATAGGATTGGAAAATCGCGAGATTCAGACAACGGCGAGGTTCGGACATCGCGAGATTCGGAATTCGCTAGTCACGGGAAAACGAGAATATTTTCAAATTTACATCGAACAAGAACTGGGAATATATATTCCCATCGCACAATCGATTCTCTGATTGACACAGTTTTACTGTGATTTATGAATCATCATCGTTATTGCGGATAGTGGTCCCTTATTGTGGGACACGGAGAAACCCCATTTACATAAACCTGCGATTACCGAACCATGTTTTTATGTCGGTTTTGTTCAGACTAAAAGTTAACATTTTAATGATTCGACTATTATTTTTCCACATTCACGTTGACCCACCTATCCAAACGCCCCTATTATCGAGAGTTGTCTGCCTCAATTAAAACCATTGACCCGAAATAAAGCGTTATACGATAATCTCTGATTATAACTTAACTATACCCATTATCTACCCAATGACTGTAATTATATACCACCTTAAGACATGTTTCAAGAGCCAATTGTTTTTATTGAAATAAAAACAAATGACAAAACAATTCAATATTCAGATTCTCCAATTACAAAAACGGAGACACCTGTTCACCATTCATTTCATTGCTGCACAATTTGCGCCCATTTTTTTTTTTTTGTTCATAATCTTGCTTTTTTCTTTCTTTTTTTGTACATAAATGAAAACTTCTTACTTTAATTGCACCGTTAAACAGTATAAATATATACAAATGTTAGCAATGACATATCGTATTGAATTCTTTGTTTATTATTATGTGCGTTTACTGCTTGTCGCATTATGTCCCTTACTAATGGGTGATTTCGCCTAGCCTTTCCTCGGAGCAAGCCTTTAGACTGTGCTTGAATTATCGGGATAAAATGGGTCAGATTATAAAATAATCAAACCAATCAAAGTTCGTCATTGACTTCCGCTGACGTCAAAATTATCGTTCATATATATAACTTTGCAAACTTTTCTTATATAATAATAAAACAGCATTGTAAATAAAATATGTGTTTGGTTTGACTTTCTGATAACCTTTTCATGGACGTGATTTGGATACACACAGACATACACACACAAAAGAAAGAAATTTGGTTTCTGAAATTGGATTCAGGTAACTTAAAGACTTATTTTGGAAGTGTATGTGTGTATTTCGAAGTCCATGAGAAACGTTTTTAGGGGATCAAACTATCAGGGTGGTATAAAAGGGAAAACGAAGATTCTTTTTATTATTTGCGTACGCACGCGATAATTATGCAGAATCTATCGAGTGCGGCCTTTATCGCGTGCGCATGCGATATAAAAAATATTTTTATTTCCCCTTTAAGCTAACGTAAACTTTGCAAAGAAAGGGGGCTTAAAAATGAATAGTGACCATACTAAAGAAACAATGATTGAATATACATTTATACACAGTAATATAGTATACCGCAAACATAGTATTGAACTCCGCTGATCTTTAATGCAAGCAAAACGCTTGGTTTAGGAAAAGGGTCTAATTAATTTCCAGTCCAGATTTAATCTTAAACCAAAATTTTCTCTTCAGAACTTGGCCAGTTTTTGGAATTGTATTTAAGTAACAGCAAATTACACATTTATACAAATAAAATCAAGTAGGTCCGATATCTACTTTCAAGGCGTTTGAGCAGGTTTCTTCTAGCGAACAGATTTTTTTTAAATTGCATTGGTCGCCTTGCTTGTTTTAGTGATCAAGCTTATGGTGAAATATCACTGTTTGCTAAATTAAAGAAAAAAAACCCCATTAAAAACAGGAAATTTTACATTTCTAAATACTGTAATAAGTGCGTTTTAAAATGATCTTTTTAAGAATATTTCATCACGATTTGTAACTCATAAGTTACAAGTGAAAAGAATAACAAAATGCAAAACGAACATAAAATCTCCATTGTGCCTGGACCAAAATGTATACAAAAATTACTCCGAAGCTATGAAATTTTATATAATTATATTCTTGATAAAAGGAAAATTCAACGGACATAATTCCTTTATTTTTTTCAGAGTCAATCCATTGATGTAAAGAATTTCTGAGTTGTAAAAATGCATACCTCATCAATTTTTCGTCTTTGCTTTGTTGTATTTTTTTTTTTTTGCCTTTTTACAAAAAGTTTAGAAAAATTTGCATGAACAACAACAACAAAATAATTGTGACGATTTGTTTTGGACCAGTAAATAAATGGCAAATATACTTTAAATATTTTTAATATCCTTAAAAGGTGAATCATAAAGTTTGGACTTTCATCTAAATTCTACTTAGAATAAATAAAATCAAAAAAAAATCAGTCGTAACCGGCCGAATGTCCTTAAAAGTTTACATGATAGACAGAGCATCACGGTTTTAAATTATAAAAGAAAATTTGGTTTAAGGTAACATCGATGATCGTATTATTATTTTGAAATAAACCTTAGTTTTTGGATATCAAATATAAACCGTTTCGCGTAAAAAAAGCATTTCTCGAGGTCTTTTGGTGATGAAATCTACATATAGGCTTTAAAGATGTTTGTGCATTCGGATTTAGTTCCAACAATTCCAATTTTTGCGTAGTTAATACATATTATTAAAATACTTATACTTATTGGGTTATCATGATTTTTTACAGTAACTGAAATGAGAAATCAGTAAAGAATACAGGCGATAATTGGATCGTGACTGATATAGGATACCATGATATTTAAGATAGATTAAACTAAAATGGAATTTTAATCATAGTTCTTTCCTACTCTTCCGTCAAACAAAAGACTGAATTAACGTTCACGGTATACATAAAATATTTTATGACCAATATGAAATGCGATCTTTGAATTGAGGTCAAAGGTTTTTGAAGGAAATATATATAACCCCCCAAAACGATAAGAGAAAATTCAAAATACAACCAGGAAGAGAAGGAAATCTAAATACGGGTATGCGCTTTCTTTTGCGAATGAGTATATGTTAACATCAATAGAAACTGGGCTATGTATACTGACACGGAAAAGAAACGCAGGTATTTGGAGGAATTAACATGCTCCAACTGAATAGAGATTAGGGCTGAGCACATCTACTTAGCAACGAAATCAGATGAACAACAACAAGAAATGAATTTTGTCCATTCAGGTCAATGCTACAGTCTTTTTTTCTGCTTTTCATTTCGGTATGTTTTTGTTCCCGATTGTATGAAACGTATAACAAGTATATAATATCGTAATATTAGTGTCTATTCTTTACTGAATATTTTTTCAATGTTAAATGCTGACTTCTAAATTAAATGTAAAAAAACAACAAAAAAACAAAAAAACAAAAAAAAAACAAAATAAAACAAAAAACAACAACAACAACAAAAAACAATAACATGAAATCTAAAATGTTAAACTGAATAATTATTAGCACTTTATTTCATGATAATGCTATTGATGACAAAGACAATCTCTCTCTCCCCCTCACCAGATGGTAATCCACCCATCATTTAATCATAATTATAATCATGATCCTTCAAAAGCTTCAAAAGACTTCAGAACAGATGCAAGCGTCCATTGACTGCTCTTTTGCTCAAAGTCTATAAAGGCAAACATTTACTACAAAAATTCCTATAATCACTTGATGGACCATGATCACAGTCTAATGATGAATGGATCATCTTAATATTTTATTAAGCTGTACTCTCTATCCGTTCCTTACACCTTTGTTTCCACGCTTTTTGGACTCTTACTTTACTTTATATGGATATATGGAACGCATAACGATGCTTTCTCTAAAGTGAATGTCAATATTGAGGACAAAATTGTACTTAATAAACGAATACGTAAATATAGATCAAGCAAATGTTTCAGTCTTTGACCAATTCCCTTCAGATATTAATTTCATTGTTTACAAAATCATTCAAAGTAAAGTAATTAATATACGGTTTTTCGGTCAAAGTATTTCACACACAGTTAACAAATGAAAGCGACTTTAAAAAAACTCTGAAACGTCGTTTTTTAAGTTTTGTTAATAATTATTTGCTCGTCGGTTTAGAAAAATAGATATGCTTAATGAACCAAAGGATCACAATGGTTTTGATCAGATGATCAAATATTGATAAACATTTTACGTAAAGACCGTTTTACTGCAGATCAAATAAAGCTGTTTTTGTGGGTTTTCCTTGAGAAGTAGAGACTAATTGATTACAAAGATACGATGATTTGAAAGAGATCGAAGTGTAAATTAGTAAGAAAACGTCCTTAAGGACGCTAATACAAAATGATATGATAATGAATTTTCGTGGGGGATAAAGTTTCGTCAATTTCGCGTTTTCTTCTTCGTCGTCTTCTAAAGTATAATAGTTAGCAATCATTTACTTTTTTTACTCTATTACATAAACATGAAAACAAATATAATTCAAAACAAAGTTTAAAATAGTGCGATATCATTTCATAACGAATTACAAGAGATGAATATTTGCATATTAAAATGGCGTAAAGATAGAAGAATTCTGTTTGCTGCATATGAATTATAAGACATATACGCACACAATATATGGGTTGGTGTATTTAGGGTATGTATGTTTTGTCCATAAGATGCGATCAAACTTCACTAATATTTAGAAGAAAAAAATCAAGATTTCAAAAAACGTGACATTTTAGGTTTTTTGAAGCTCCTGACTTTATATTTTGTTCAATCTTTATCATTAACTTTCACAGGTAATGTAGTTTTATGATTCAAAGAGTCTCACAATTTAAAAAGTAAAATAAAAAATGGAATGGTCAAGGTCATATTACGATTATAGGTTTTCTTCTTCGGCCCAAAAGAGCTCCAAAACTAAAAATATTTTATTGAGAGAATATAGACAAAAGTCTATGTTCTTAAAGAGCTTTTTCCAGTGATATTTTGGTTTTGAAAATTGGGCATGATTTGGTTTTTTATGACAGTTCAAAGTTTGATCCATTGTTGATCAATTGTAAATAAGTTTTAATGGTTAAAAAAAAAATCAAGATTTCAAAAACGTGACATTTTAGGTTTTTAGCCTTACTAGGCACCAAAGACTGTTGTATCCGCGAAAACCGATGCTGTCGCGTTAGCGACTCTAGATTATATTGTTATTTTCCAAATTACTATGACTGAATATATATTTTTGTTTACCCTTAACAGCACGCTACTTTGGAAATTGTCATAGCTTAATCCCTGCGGTGTTTTAACCAATAATCTGCAGATCCATAGTCGTATACGTTACCATTTGTCCACTCCATATATAAACTATGAATACTTGTTACCATAACATTAGTTACGTCAACCTCCCCAACAGCGCGTCCTTAACGTCATGAACATTCCTGTTTAAATATATGACTAAATGAATAATTTTTCCTGGGCTTTATCTAGTTAGAAATGTATATGCAACAATAGCTTTTCCTGCTGTGCAAACTGATTAAAAACTGAGCTACACCACAGAGGAGAAAATAAATAATTAACTTAAAAACGGCAGATGTAACGATAATATGAAATGCATAAAGATCGTTCTATGATAAGTATGTCATTAACTGTACATGAAATAAAGTACTGGCATATAAATTGTTTTTTAAATCAATATATATGTTCATATTGCTCATAAGTTGTCGTAGAAGCGACGTCGGTTTTTTTTTTTATTTGAAAAGGCCTATGGAGTGACTTCATTAGTTTGGGTAGAATATTTAGATGTAGAACTTAACAAATCTGTCTAGTATGCGTGCAAATGATTAAATTGATTTTTTAAAAATTATTTTAGATAACTCAAGTCTTTTGCTCTATGATTTGAAAATAAAAAAACTTTAAAAAAAAAAAAAAAAAAATTCTAAACAATGTCAAACTGCCTTCACTTACAGCTCTTGGTAATTTGCCTTTGATAACTTATTCCGTAATATAGAATAATACTGTAAGGTATATCATATTCACAAGCTTAACGGTTAAATTCTAATATATTTGAATACCTTCTCTAATGAGGCTCGTTTGGTGCTATGTAATTTACAACAATTCTTGTCTTTCATTTTATTTGTATGTAGATTAAATTCATGGATAATTCAAAATGCAGGTTCTGCCTAACTAATTATGTCAACAATATTAGTAAGTGTAAATGCATATAACGTCACGCATTAGTGACGACAAAACGAAAGTAACTTCTGAAATGATTAGGCTATTTAAATATATCACCGTAAAGTGGTCGTATTTTTAATTCTGTCGTTTACGACATCTTCTTCTGACAGCAGAATTGAACGAGCCATTAAGCAAAGGAAGTAAGCAGAAATTTGCCGTTATGTTCATTAAATATGCACATAAATTTATAAGTCCATATGACCTCAAACGAAATTTAAAGGGTGACCACATTTGAACTCCATCACATTGGTTTCACTTATTATTATTTTATGAACTCCAATGGTGTTTGAGGAACAGTGTTCATGCTAATCGATACAACTGATTGATTTTACCGTATAAAGGTACGCAAAACATGGGGTGACCATTAATCATCGACGGGTGTTCATGGATTATGTACAAGCAGGTCAAAAATTGATGGGCGGTTTTATATAGCAACAAGGAGCTATTTTCAGCCGAGCGATGTCTCACGAACGCTTTTCGTGTTGATTTGATCAAATTGTCACAACGCTTTACGCTACCCCTCTCCCACCGGCTTCATAACTATTTAGCCTGAGCACTGTGACTTTGTTATCTTGTTTATTTGCGTCAATAAAGACGAAATACTTTTATGTATGAGTCTCAATAAAATATATGTTATGTTCTGCTCTAAAATTATTATGTGCAAAGCTATAAATGATTTATTGGAGTTTAACTATGTACCTACTACTCAGACGAGCGTCTTCAGCACTTTACTGGTAAACGCATATTTAAAGAAAGAATGGGGTTTTATTTAGGTTTCGCACTGTACAATATTTATTTAAATGAATATTGAATGATGCATTAATATATATAAATCGAAAAGAAATCATATACGACAAATGTGAACTCAAATTACTCAAACTAATAACTTTTAACAAATTACTGTTACGTGTAACAGTATAGAAACTGAAAAAAAAGGAAAAAAAAGAAAGAAAAGAAAATCTGACACAAGCACAATGTAACGTTGGTAGTATACACATACAAAACATCTGGAACTAAGATATTCCTCAACTCAACATTTTAAAGATCTTAACTTCCTTTAATTTCGGACAAAGGGGAATAGAAATTTGAGATCATTTCATTATCAGCATTTTCACTAGTTTATTTTTTTCTTCTTTTTTTTTTCTTTCATTCTTTTTTTTCAGATTTCCAAGTTGTGGTAATGTAGGGCCCGAAATGTTTGAATTGAGTTGCGTAAAATCTAAAATGAAGATATTGAAACATAGATTCCCTAAAACAAATCTGCTCAACTTTGAGTTTAAGCCTAATTTAATACATGAGCAGTGTTCTTGAAAAAAAAACAACACTTAAAACATTATGCTCAAACACAAGTTGAGTGTGACGGAGTGTTCTCAAACACTCTTCACGCATAATCCTGTACGAACATTGACTTAGCTGAAATATGCTTAAAAACTTTGTGGGCATCACTTATAGACTTAACTTATTTGAGCATAATAAACATAATTAAGTTCAAGTCTGAGTATGATTGAGATTTTCACTATTTTCGAGGATTTGGGACCAGGCGCGAATTCCACAATTTACTTAGCGTTAAGTAAGTTTCAATTACTTAGAGAGGGATTTCAACATTTTTGTCTCTCTAATAAGGAACACCTATTTTCATCATATCCTAACACATACTGTTTGTTATGGAGGTAATCGTTTATGTTCTGATTTCATGTACTTGAATATTTCTTAAATCAGGCATAGTGGATTGCGTGACTACTTAATTCAGAATTCAAGCATTACTTAGCACTAAGTATTTTTGATGGACTACGGACACTGCTCATTAGTTGTGCTGACAGATAAGCACGAATCAAATGGACCGCTGTTACTCAAATACTGTTGAATTTAAACTCCTTAAGAATAGGCACCGTTACGGTGGCATAGAATGGTCATGGAAGATATGCGCTCGCGAATTGAAGCTATCTTTCATGTCCCATTTATGCCACCGTAAATTTTGCATACATGATGTTGTAATTATTGTCTACACAAAATTCATATTTGTTATGATAGAGAATTTGAGTCTTTATGAGTTAAGACAAAAGTTTAAGCCCCGGTCCAGGTGGCAGACATATCAAAGTTGTTTATAATGGAACTGGCGCTCAGTATATACGAGTCGTTTGTTCCCAGACATGTTCGACCCAGTTTCAAGATACAGTGACAAGGGGCCACTTCTATATTGCATGAAAAGTCAGTGAGACATCACTATATCTGTCTCATGTGTTACCCAAACATATGGAATTTATTCATGAATATATTCCAACGCAACTACTCCGAATATTTAAATATCCGTGAGTTAAATTTTCGTTCATGACTTAATCTGAACAAATCACCCACCATATATATTTACCGGGGTGGGCCGGGCATCGCCGAGAAGATGCGATTGATCCACGACCTTTTCAATTTGAATTATGCAATAGAAATACTATAAGAAACTGCATCGAAGGCAAGAAATCGTTCGAAAAGGCTGGTAAAATATCAATATTGTCGAAACGTAACCCGTAAGAAAGACTGCAACAAAAAGACAACTGCGTCGTACCATATTTAAATGCAATTGTGTGTTACCATTTTGTAAAAATCATTGTTTTATTGAAAAATATTTTTTTGCTTCAAATGGAACTTTGTCTCATGACGTGAAAATGTATTTGGTAACTTAAATTTATCAAAAACACAAGTATTAAAACAGTTTAAGGGTGAAAACGCTGGATACAGCAATTCCAACTGCGTCGTATCCTGTCAAGAGATTATGTTTCGCAAATAATTCTCCATTGCGAATTTCAAGTTCGCTAAAACCTTTGTTTTTCAGAATGGATTTTCAAGTTGCATACACCACAAGAAGCGGGAAAGTTAGTAGCGTATTCATATATGTATCACGTCGTCATGCAATACCTACAGAAACAGTAATGAACAAAAATATACCTTTTTCTTTTCAAAATGGTGGCTTTTGTTTACAAAATGATTGGTACGACGCAGTTTTGATACCTAGCCCTGACAATGGAATATTATTATATATCCCTGACATACAAAGTCATAACAAGGTCAATGACATTGTATATCTGTGTGTGTCATCAGTATTAAATATCATATCTTTTGAACAGACAATTATTTTGATCTGTCGGAGCAGTAAACTTTGTCCGATCTATTGTAAAATACTGGTAGCGACCGGCAGAATGATACAATGGATTTGAAAAATAAATATTATACATATCTCGATCTAAAAGGATGAAAATACTAAAAGTACAGGCTCTGAAATGAAACCATAAATAAATCGTTTCGTAATCATTAAATAATGCCGTGATTACAACGAGACAAAAAATATCTATGATTATGAAGTTTAAAATAAGAGATTATCTTAATATATATACCTCGTATATTCATATATTTCCTGAGTTGGACCAGTACTTTTGGGAAAACAAGAACGAAAGGAATAAATTATATATATACTCTTTACTCGAGTCGTATTTCCCCATTTCTGAGATTTTAATCTGGTGTCTGATGTCCCGATAATTGGCTATAAAATGTATTATGTACGCGCGTGATCCGTTTTGCCAAGCGTGTTATACTTGTTCGTGCTTAAAGCGACCCGTATGCGAAATAAATGCATGCTGTGTGTTACCTTTCAAATAATTACACTAGACCGAATGACTCCGTAATAGGCACGAAGACGCATGTTTTAGCAATCATATAACACAAAATTAGAAACTCTTTCGAAAGAAGACTATAAACTACACTGTGTATCGGAATAGTCATAATCAAGATAATCAGAAATGTTTATCAAACTTGAATTAATGGTTTAAATTAAAAATTATTGCGTTTGATTGTTGCTTAAGCTTTATATCCGAGCAGCAAGTTTTCAGTCATTTTGGGACGGCTCAAGTGAAATGCCTATTTAATAATTCATGAGTACGAAAGAGTGTCACCCGCAAATAAGGTACGTGATGTGTACAAATATACTAGTCCTTAATTGTTTTATAAATATTTATTTCTTATCGACTGGAAGAGAGTGATATCAAACATCGTCACCGACATCGGCCTCTTATGAATGCAGGAAATACTAGTCACGTGGCCGTTTTACACCAAGATCCAATTATATATTTGTTTATGATGTAACAGATAACATTAAGTTGTACTTCTTGTCATTCTTAATTCATGTAACAATTAATTAAATTATATTGAAAAAAAAAACAACAACAAAAAACCCGAAGCATAGCAATGAAACTGGTGGTGTTAGCGATGTTCTTATTAATATATCATTTCTCATCATTCTGTAAGCTAAACTGGGAAATGAGTTAAATAAGAACAAAATGGTTAAGGATTTGGGTTCGAATCCTGTGTTGGATGAACTATTTTTTTTTATTAAGAAAAAATACACATATAAGCCCGTTGCTACATATAATTGATTAAGAAACGAAAGTTATTATTATAGTATGACTTTCATACGTAATTGCGTTACCTAGTAAATATGAGTTTAGATAAACATATTGATATATTACGGAGACCTATATACCCATGTAATGACATGGCGCGGAATTATTAAAAAGTGCGCCCCAGTCACAACCTGACGCACACCTCCCTGCGCCGGGTCCGCGACTGCTGCGTTTGACACAAGGATCTGCTCTATTTTTTAACCCTTTCCCTCATAGAGGAAACCATGAAAAAACATATGCGAACAGCATAAAACCAGATCAGCCTGCGAGTAACTCGCAGGCTGATCAGGTTTTATGCTGTTCGCTGCTCCTCAGTGGTCTGGAAATGAGGATTTTATAATTAAATTTAGTGAGGTTTAACTGTGGTTTTTTGTAGATCAGGCTTTATGTGATACCTATTGAGTGCGTCAAAATGAGTCTATATGAGGGAAAGGGTTAAGGTGCGCAAGAGCATGCAGTCAGTCGCAACAGGCTGTAGGAAATCTTCGTTTAGCCTCTTTTATAAATGCACGCGGGTAAAGAAGTGATTTATGCGTTCTGTTTCAGTATACTTTGAAGAATCTATGTCATATTTCTTTTAAACGCACCCGCTGGGCAGGAGTTGTGGTTTCGGATACCATTCGGTGCATATTAAGATATATAACAGTATATGAAAATAGTCTCCTTACTCCAGTGTAAGACGTTTTGCTTGATATTTTTGGCATCTATTTAACAGGGGCGAAATTATGGGAGGTTTGCTTTTTTGTGCATAGACTTTCAATTATATGTGTTAGATGAGAGGAGATACCCTTGAAAAAAGTCATAAAAAAAGACAGACAATTTCTCTTTTTTGTTGACACTTTAAGTTTTTGTTTCCTCTCATGTATTTTGCATGATGATATGAAGCACTTTTTCTGCATGAAAATACTCGAAACGTTGCACCTGATAATGTTCGGCATTGCATGTTTGATCAAATCCAGCACGTGTTTGAGATATTGTCAAATATTCCACGCCGAGGATCTAATGAATGAACTTTGATATTTCAGAGAATTGAACTTGCGACCACCGGACAAGCACATGTTTGTGTAAACCGTCGAAAAGACCAAGATCAGAAATAATGACTGTGTAGTCGATCGTTAATAACTAAACAGCTTAATCATCTTTAAAAAGGGCGCCGTGGTCCAGTGGTAACGTTTCCGATTACGGATCCAAAGTTTGTTTGTTCGAACCCCGTTAGAGGCAAGAATTCTTCACGATTTTCCCATGCGCAAAGTACTGGTCCAACCCAGGAACCGTCGAGAGGAATTAGTATAAGTTGTAAGAATTTGTTTCCCAATCGACGTAAATTAAATAAATTTAAAATCTTCAAATACCGTCTTCCGGGACTAAGCAGGTGACAGTTTTTAACCAAACCGGATACTGCAAGTTTGAATATTCATTGGTGAAACCTATTAACAAAAACCTAATTTCGTTAAAAGGTTAAATGGCTACCACCTAGCTCTAGGAAGGAATATTATCATGTTTACTGCAGTGAAAGCCAGTGTTATTAATACAGAAGCGCATTTTATGTCTTTCAACTTTCGTTGCTTTATAGCTTATCGATGGGCGAGCGGCTTTTATGATAAATTTTTACAATGTAAATACATGTTAATAAAGACAAGATCTTAATGATATGTTACTAACTGTTGATGTACATTTATGTACTTATGTGCTCGAATATCAATTAAGCACATTATAGTAATCTAAAAATGATACACAATTATTTTATTGTAAGTTTGTCTCAATGTATGCATAGAACTCACAGAACTTATCATGAAATGGTTTTTACTTTTTATCAATAAATATTTTAAATGTTCATTTCATTGCAAGTGATTATTGCACACTTCACGGGAATAGGTTTATATAATAGCAATTTGTCGAGTTTTTTTTTTACACACATAATTAGGCTTTTTTTAACATTTACTTCTGAATAGTATCATGTGAATGCGCGATTTTGCATTTTGAATGTACTCTCAGTCTTATTGAAATGTGTTTGAAATACTGCGGGAAGTTCCGGTGACTATTTAAAGCGCATATGACTTCGAGCTTGACAAATAAGGTGCATATTTTGGTGCTGCATGCTAAAAAACGTGAAATTAGCGTTAGTTATAAATTGTTTCAAAATGAAGGTAAGTGTAACGTGCATTTCATTTAGAGTCACAGGAATCAGTAGAAAAAACATAAATAATAGAAATGTAATTATATATAATGAAAATGCGCTAAAATAGTAATAACTATTATCTAATTATCTAACCATAAAGTTGATTTTTCTGTCCTCTTACAGCTTACTATACTTTGCACAACTCCATAATGTAATACGTAATGTGGTCACAAATATGGCAATTCTACTGTTGATAGTGTCATCTATGGTTGGATTACTATTTAAACTTTTTTTGTTATAATCTAGCTAATTTTTTTTTGTTTTTTGTTTTTGTTTTGGTATTCTTTGTGTTTACCATTGGACATAAAGCGATCTTTCTACAGTTGAAGGATAGCAGTTTATGTTCATGTAATCAGTTCATTTGGCACACAATACAATCTAGATATATTTTCCTATAGAGTTACGATTTTGTCAACAGCATGTCGACTTTGAATGGACAGACGCATTCTAAAATTTAGTGCATGCATGAACTGAAACAATCAAATTCTTACCTTGAGAGATGGTAATCAGAACTCCCAACACGAACAAACTGTTCATTACTTGTGTCATTTTAATGTCTCTTCTAAAATATGACACAAGCGATGTTGCACATAACTTTATTCAAATTTGCGAGAACGGTATTAAACTGTCAACATTAGAACAAAATGCCTACAGGTGTGCGCCGAGTGTGATTCCCAACACACCCTGTATGGATGCTCTGTAAAACTCTTGACAAAGCTTCGGGTAGTAGGTTGCAATCTGCTAGAAGAGCACCTTGGATGAATAATTGAACCCTACTGGAGTTGATCGTCTTTGATCACGGGTATTTAAACCTAGACAAATATCGATAAACCCTGGCCAGTCGTCCTGTCATTGGTTACTGATAAAATTGACAGTCCTGGAACAATGGCGAACTTGGTTGACGTCATTGATTTCTAAAAGATACAGACTTTTAAAATTAAAATTCTCCCAAACCACAACAAATTTTGATTGGTTCGGAAGAGAGTTTGACCCAATTTCCTCTCTGAGCACGAGTACAGGTAGTGTAATACTGGAAATATACCCAGTTTTCATTGTTTGAAAGTTAAAAAAGTGCACCTCGTATTAAATCATATAAACAGTAACTACAGTTTAAAAATATATCAATAAGTTTGATGCAATGTTATTTCTTGTTTTGTTGGGCTTTGATCAAATATGATCTTAAAGCTTTTATTTTTGCACTGTTAACAAAGTATTTCAATTGAGAATGAACTACATGTTAGGTAATAATAGGAAAAAACAGGATTTTATCAATTTAAAACTTAACGAAAAAGTAACCCATGGAATAATTTTGCGTATGATATCAAACTACATTCAATCGGAATATGATGTATTTTCACTTCCATTCGAAACATATGATTAGATAAATTGCAG
Source organism: Solen grandis (assembly GCA_021229015.1). Classification (NCBI taxonomy): domain Eukaryota; kingdom Metazoa; phylum Mollusca; class Bivalvia; order Adapedonta; family Solenidae; genus Solen; species Solen grandis. Next base: position 22,555,354 of record CM037782.1, read on the forward strand.
TTATCAAATGAATATTTTGGGACGCACGCACGTATGTGTGTAGTACTGTATAGACTGAGGTATTTAAATATTGGACAATAAAATAGATCAAGCGGACCGCCGAATCCTAATGATATACATATGAAAACTCAATTTTAATACTGCCGTTAAGCATTGTGTTATTTCGTTCCAAAATGATACTTTACGTTGTTGATTACTAACTAAATATTCGTGGATTTTAATGTCACTGAAACGTCAACGATAAGGGGGAAAGAAATGCATGGTGAACATTTGAGTCGGTTCGAAGGAATATTTTAAATATTGATTAAATTACGGCGGAATAAAGTTGTATAACGAGAAAATAGATGTTTTAAGTTTGAATAAGTGTGGCCCCTTTAAATCGAAGTTTTATGTTTTAACAATAAAGGTTGGTGATAAAATAATGAGTCAATATTACTTTCTTGTGAATCTTGAATTCTTAAAACGAATGATACTTTGTATGTCGCATATTGCCCACACCATCTTCGGATACCCCGCTGACTTGTTCCGTTTTATTACATGACATCATATAGATAATCTGTCGATCGGTATTGGGTATTCGACGATATTGCCACACACACAAACACACATACACACATATATACTGTCTTCTTTCTCTCTCTCTCGCTCTCTCTCTCTCTCCTTAAGAGGCGTTTGCCTGAGGTTAAAGGTTAGGTGCACAAGCTATCTAAACAAGATTTAAATACTGTTCCAAGATTGATAAAAGTAGAGGATAATTATCAGCTGATTTGAACAGTATGTAATTTAAAAGCAATTTTAACCTAATCGGAAATATACAATTTAAATAGAATGACGAGGTGTTTTTTTAAGTGTGTGTGTGTGTGTGTGTGTGTGAACTATTGATTATGGAGAGCAGCTGTTTATTATCATCATCGATACTCATAAGATTACACGACGATGCGATTATGATGACGACGCTGATGATTATGATGATAACGATGGTGTTGGCGATGATGATAATGATGATAATGATGGTGTTGGCGATGATGATTATGATGATAACGATAGTGTTGGCGATGATGATTATGATGATAACGATAGTGTTAGCGATGATGATTATGATGATAACGATGGTGTTGGCGAAGATGATTATGATGATAACGATGGTGTTGGCGATGATGATTATGATGATAACGATGGTGTTGGCGATGATGATTATGATGATAACGATGGTGTTGGCGATGATGATTATGATGATAACGATGGTGTTGGCGATGATGATAATGATGATAACGATGGTGTTGGCGATGATGATTATGATGATAACGATGGTGTTGGCGATGATGATTATGATGATAACGATGGTGTTGGCGATGATGATTATGATGATAACGATGGTGTTGGCGATGATGATTATGATGATAACGATGGTGTTAGCGATGATGATTATGATGATAACGATGGTGTTAGCGATGATGATTATGATGATAACGATGGTGTTAGCGCTGATGATTATGATGATAACGATGGTGTTGGCGATGATGATTATGATGATAACGATGGTGTTGGCGATGATGATTATGATGATAACGATGGTGTTAGCGATGATGATAATGATGATAATGATGATTTGAGGGTTTATGATAATGCTGATGATGGCGTTGATGATATGATGATGTAGATGGTAATGATTGCGATGGTGATGATGAAGGGTGTGATGATGATGATGATGGTATGATGGTAATGCTTTTTTTTAATTTTATAATATCACATCCCTCAGAGGGCGATAGATTATAATTCTCACTCTTGACAAGTACGCCTCGGTTGAACATTATGTTCTATCGCCCTCTGTAGGGATGTCATAAATTATTTTATTATAGCGAACAGAATATACCGCGGGATGATGCTATAAGCCGGTATACGCTTGCGCGAGAAGGGGAGTTCGTTATGTACAGATGTACCGTAAGATGTCATGGTGGTGACATTACAGATTGTTACTCTCTGACATCACAATAGCTTATAAAGTATATATATAAATATATATAAAAATTAAAAAAAAACAACATGGAGGCATAATAATTCTAAATTTACATGTTGATCTATTTATTTTCTTTTTCGGCATTGCTGCCTCACCTCACCATCGACCTATTTACAGAGGATGACGCACGACCACAAGACCACATTTTCATTGGACTTTGGGGTAAAATGCTATGCATAATGTTTATTAAGATGATATTTAGCTGAAATATATACTTCGTCTTCCCGGAGTATATGTGAAGTATACTTGTTTTTGAGAAGCGCATTGTTGTTTTATCAAGATGTTTCTCTTGAATGAATTTTGAGACTTGTTTATATTGAGACTTGTTTCGAGTCGAATTTTATACACATCTGCAGTATATTATAGTCGGTTTCGACGTCTACGTTTGACAGAAAGGCGGTTAAAGTGCGCTTCATTTCCATATTTGTGTGTTTGTTAACTGGGTTTTATGTCCCACCGACAGTATTTCAGTTACTTGGAGACGATGTCTACTTGAGACAGATATAATGCTGCAACACTGCAGTATCACGCCGCAGACATGTGGCATGATACCACACCCAGTCACATTATCCTGACACCGGGTCAACAAGTCCTGGAACTACCCTCATATGCTGAGCGCCAAGCAAGGGAGCTATAACAGTACCATTTTTTACGATTTTGGTATGTCGCGGCCGGGGATCAAACACACGATCTCCCGATTCCGGGGCGGACGCTCTAACCACTCGGCCGGCGTTACCGGTCATTTCGATGTTGGGAACGCTTAGCATCATATTTCTATTACTGTAAACCCCATCAACTCCAAATATCTTTCTTGTTTTAGATATTTCTTGTATATTAGTTCCTATAACTGCTGCATGTGTTCATAATCAACATGTGAAATTACATTGTAACACCAGTACCTCGCCCGTGTCTTCGAAATAACGGGTAATATTGATGATTGCCGAGTTGATACGATTGGTTGGCATGACTTGCTACTTTGAACTGAACAGAAAGAAGTGGATTTCAAAATTACACCAGTAAGTACCTGTCAATAGCCATTAGCAGAATCGTTTGAAGTTATGCACCTGAATATTAAAGCATCAATCAAAAAAAAAAAAAAAAAAAAAAAAAAAAAAAACTTCGACATATATATATATTTTTGTTCTCTAAGTTATGTAAATTATTCATGTATTCGTTCGATTTATTGCAAAAAGATAATTACCATAATAACCTACTCAACCATTTCCGAAAGTTCTGGATGGTAAAGGTATTCCGAATGCAGTAGAAAGCGTTCATATGAAGAAGAGTGTTTAAAAAATTTCATCGCTGTTATTGAAAATAATGTTCATAAAATGTTTTTGCTACCTCCGATTTGACATGCTAAGCATATATTAGACGTATAATATACTCTTTTTAAATCCAACCGTCCCCGATGGCCCAGTGGTCAGGGCGTCCGTTTCGGGTGCGAGAGGTCGTGAGTTCGACCCCTGGCCGCGATATACCAAAGTCGATAGAAATGGTACTAGTATAGCTCCCTTGCATGATGCTCAGCATATAAGGGTAGTTCCAGGACTGGTTGGCCCAGTGTCAAGATATTGTGACAGGGTGTTGTATCATGCCACATATCTACGGCGTGATGTACTATATGTGTCTCAAGTGGACATCGTCTTCAAATGACCCGTGCGTTTCGAAGTTCAGGTATTTCGTAATTTTTACTAACCCGATTCTTCACCGCAAATAAGGAATGGCAAAATGTTCTATGAGAAATCAAGTATATATTAAAAAGTCACTCAAGAGGGATGAACACCATAAAACAACAAAACAACATGGAGACAGGACATTACACAATATAGAGAAATACCGACAGTTACCACTTTGGATTGGTCAGTCGGCAAAAGGACCAACTGGGATGCTTAAACCAGTTCTCAAAGTTTCGAAACAAGGTTTCGAACTTCTTGAAAGTAGTTTTCTGAAACGAACGGTGTAAATAAAATGTCCTAACAAAATGTCACAACTGACAGTAAGCACCTGCATCGGATGAAAGAAAGTAGAAATGTATTTATTTCATCCAATAGAAAATACAAAATCCATAACAACATACAAGGATGAATACCACGGCAATAAATAGACGTAAACAACAATTATAGGCCCGTTGGGTCGGGTGTTTATATAATGCACGTCTATTGATTTCTTTTTATGCAATGAGAAATGTATAACACATGTTAGTATAATAAATAACGTGCTATTTTTTCTTATATCAGACCGCCTATTATAAAACAACAACAACAACAACAATATACAGTGGCTTTGATTCAATAAACAAGAACGGATATTCGATTTACACGAACTACAGATACTTCGAACAAAGTCACCAGGTCATGGTGAGTTCATTATAAGAGGGCTTTATTGCACTGACTTTCAGCAATGCGAGCTGAGATCGAGTACATTTAAAAAAAAAACACACACACATTCTCACAGTGGGCTGATTTTTAATATTTTATTTAAAAAAAATCACGACCTGCTTGCCATAAACTTAATTCAAAATGCACGATCATTTTATCGCTGGGGTACAACATTATTAAACCTGGGTGATTACAACCCCTCCCCATAACATTTACGTGAAAAGAAAATTTGGCATCAATATACACCTATATTCATAGCTAAATCTCCAGCTTTAAGTACATGTAAACCTACCCTGTTTGATAAATAAAGAGAACTTTTAAATAAGAAAAGGTACAGTTTTTCAATACTTCTCCGATACCAATTTGGAAATCAGATCATTTGCACAATATTGTCAGTAGGTCGTACATTTAGAAAAGAAATGCATAAAAGTAAATTTTTATTAATATTTCTTTGAATCATTGAATTCGATTTGACGCAATCATCAAAAGAAATATGATTTTCTCTGGATCAATGCCGTTTTCATCAGTATATAATCAATGTTTTGAATGTCAGCAATTTTGTCAGGTACATACGGTATTGTTATTATGCTTTAACATCCAGAGCTTTTGTATGATGTGTTTGATCAAAATGTTTTTTTTCTTATATATTCTATACTCTAGCATTATCTTATATTTCATGCGTCTATACTGTTCGGTATAACAAAATAAAGTATTCAAAGGTAACGTCATACTTAGCAAAAAGTAAATATATTTAAATACAAAGCTAAAGATAATGTTGTAAAGGTGCAGATGATTCAAACATTTGCGTATGCTACGTTTTGTCCCGTTTCTGTTGACCTATATTAAAAAAAAGCTGATTAGACTATTATATACAGCATGGTCTACCTTTTTATATATTCCCTACATGGTGGCATGGGGGTGAAGCGTTTTAACTAATCACATAATCACATATGTGCGTGCGTATATGTTTTGTTGTTGATGTTGTTTTTTTATAGACAGACAGAAAGAAAGAAAATACGATGCATCTAATTAGGGCATTCCGTACGCGATCCGGTTAGTTATTTTATATTTGAACTAACGTTGAAATCAGAATAATGTGCGTGAAATGTTGCAATCAGGCAGCACGTGCCAATGGACTCTACACAGAAATTAAGTTTTCGATTTAATTTATAGACAAGATATGTCTGTATTATAGTTTGAACATATCCCGTGATCATCGACTGGGAAAAAGTTTTTAAATCATACATCTTACCATCTCGACGGTTCTTGGGATGGACCAGTACTTTGCGCCTGGGTAGGCCATGAATTATCCTCGCCCCAAACGGATTCGTAACCGACAATCTACGGATCAACAGTCGTGTACGTAACCACTCGACCAAGGCGCACTTATTTTCGACCTCTTAATCAAGGTACATGTATCAATACTCTACTGTCAAATATGACACGCTCTTTAGTCAGTTAATTTCTATTTTTTTTCAACAAATCTTATTCAGATAAGACTCATACAAGATTTTATTTTATGTCATTGGAGCTGGCTTCGAATATGACCTGAGATAGTACACTTGAACGTTTGCCTTTGAATTTAAACTATGGTCAAAGAAATGACCCTGATGTCACTGTGGTCAGCTTATGATGGGAGTCTTAAAATAAATTTTCATAACACCAAATATAATCCTGTTTAATACTCATACATCTGCCCGCAAACAAACAGCCGAGGGCAGAGATAATAAATGAGAATATTTATCATTGGAGAGTTTATCTACTTGTATTTGCTGGTGGAGTTGTTCTTGAGTTTACCGTCGTTGCGACAATATTTTCTCTACCCCTTTTTCTTATACTTGACTTATTTTCAGTTATCATTTTGCTCACTTGATCAAAATTATTTCTGTACAATTATGTCAACCGGATGATGTACTTTGCACACGTTTCATAAAAAAATGGTTTTATTCATGTAGCGACGTCTAGCAAATATGTGTGAAGCTAGACTAACAGTCTCGACATCAAGCGCCGTATCAATGTTCTGGACAGCGGTTATGGGTTGGAGTCCCGCATTGAGCGCATATACCACCTTAGCTTACTATACTGGTGTCAGAAAAACGGGCACACCAGGGCATACTTTGGAAGGCTGTTATTTTAGAGTACCATTCTCGTGTTCCGTGGGTCATGGGTTTGAGTCACGAACTCGCCGTCACCACACTTTTCCTCTTTATTTTCATCATTCTGTAACCTGCAGTAATAACAAAAGTCGGCGAGAATTATATAAATACAGCAAAACTCACAGTATAGATATCATGCCGGAGTTTACAGTCTCTATGTCAAATATCAATTATGAAGTGATGCCCAGCTAATTACAGGTTAAAGAAGACCCTGGAGTAAACAGGGGCACCCGAGTTGAACAGTCGACCTACTGCAATCAAAATGAAACGCCTGACCTACCCGAGTTGCCCTGTCGTGACTAGAACAGCGACTAGGACCAGAGTGGTAGGATGTCGGTGGATTTAACCACTCTGGCATGTAAATGTAATCAACCCAGCTACGGCTGCAATCTCAAAGTCATGACAACCAAAATAATAAGTTTTGAAGAAAGCATAAAACTTAAAAAAAACACAAAATAAAACAATACCAAAAACACAAAAAACAAATAAAAAAACAAACAAAAAAACAACAACAACAAAAAAAAAAACACACACAAACACAAACACACACACAGAGAAAATGCAGCACATTGGATTCTTCTTCAACTACTACGAATATCACTACTACTACTACTACACTACTTCTACTTCTACTACTGTCGAAGCGACGGTAAACTCAAAAAGTCAAGTCTTCTAAAACACTAGAAATGTGTCCAGAGGACACAGATTCCCCCACCCGTCGCATTTTCCAAAACAAAGGCCAACATCGAGGCGCGCAAGTCATGTCCTGAGTAATATATCCATGAAGTTTGTAGTCTGTAGCACAAATACCTTCAGAGTTACCTGCGTCACAGTTTTGGGATGGACGGACGGACAAAGGCAAATCTATATGCTTCACTTTCACTTTTTTTTTGGGGGGGGGGGGGGGGGGGGGGCATACAAATGCAATGGCAAGTGAAGAAGAGCACAGCAATAAAAACTAGCCAATTAAAATGCCCAGATGAACAAGTGTAATATGCCCTGAATAATATATCCACGAAACTTAAAGTTTGTAATATAAATACTTTTGGAGTTGTGGGCTCCATAAAATTAAAATTACATATTTTTCCAAAGGCCCAGGTCTGTAGTACAAATACTTTCAGAGTTATGCGTGTCACAAAGTTTCGGGACGGACGGACGTACGGACGGACAAAGGCAAATCTATGTGCCCCCCACCATTATTAGTGGGGGTGCGGGACATAAAAACTCTACTACTATACTACTGTTACTACTACTACTGCTTCTTTTCTTCTCTTACAATTTCTACTGAGGCAACTTATAACTTAAAGGTAATCCATTATTAAGTTGTGTTCATGGTCCATGAAGTGCTCATCGGAATTTTATAGTAAATGCAAGTCTTTATAGATTTTGTGCAAATAAGCCTTAAACTCCAAGTCCAAGCACTGAAGCCTTTAAGAGCATTTGAATGATCAAGAGTATACTTTAATTATAGATGGATTACCATAACGACTACACTGTTTATGTGGTCACTTGTGGTCATAGAGAGGGAATAATTTCACAAATGTGAGCACTTAAAAAAATACACTGACATACATATCATTCATGATTCCTTTTTACGACTGGAATGCCTTTTCGTCTATACACCTGCAAAGTAACGGAACAAATGTGTTTTGATTCTTGTGCCTTCTGCGTGACGCTTCTTGATAGCGTAAAACAAAACAAAACAGAACACCGTCAGATACATATGTATACCAATGTACGTAAATCTAAAAGACCGCGTGTATTTGAGTGGACCATGTGGTATGTCTCAGTACAAGCGCACTTAGATCATACAGATGTCATGATCTGCTTTGAACTCTTAGTAAGTTGTGTATGCGTGTGTGCGAGATATATATATATATATATATATATATATATATATATATATATATATATATATATATATAGAGAGAGAGAGAGAGAGAGAGAGAGAGAGAGAGAGAAAGACAGAGAGGGAGTAAATCAAAGTTGGACGAAAACTGAAAATAGAGATAAGGATAATTCTGTTTTAGTAAAAATATTGTTTGGGTTTAATGTCCAATCAACAGTATTTGGGTCATTTTGGTTTTTATTCAACAAATGACAGATAAAGTGCTCTCTCACTATCTCACAGAGATACCACGCTGTTAATAAGTGACATGATACCACACCCAGTTACTTTATTCTGCCATCGGAAGACCAGGAACTTCCTTTTACATCTATGTCCCTAGCAATATTTAAAAGGGATACCAGTCTAGGATTGGTCCCACGTTTATTATGTGAGCGCTTTATCCTTTCGCCTACGCGACCGGTAAAAATCTGAGCTTCAACTAAATTTATATACAAATTGAATATCAGAATGATTAGTTCAAGCAAAATATGATGATGAACAACGAAATAATATTCCTGGTGTTGTATTACACCTTCACTGGTATTGGTGAAATAATAAATTATGTTTCTATAAACAGATATATTACAAAGAGTAGGGTATAATAAGCACTTTCCATTCGTTCATACTCTTGTATAATGTTATGTACGTATCTGATATTTAGATATTAAATTTCCCTTCATCTTGAATGGTTTTTATCATTCTGTTGGTCGCTCATTTTATTTTTATTTATCTCCGCTTGATTTTACTTTTATTTAATAAATGAGTGTAATTTATGCAAAAATGTATTTTGAATATGAAGATAAAAGTGCAGAATGTTTTGTTATTTACCATCGCTGCCATATATCAACATCCAGCTAATTACAGGCGGAGGAATATCCAAAACACATTGAAATCTTGAGTTCAAACGATCGAGTAAATAAAAACAAACAATGGCCATTGGTATTTATAAATGAATGGCATTAATGTGTTGTGGTAAAGATAAGATTTATTTAGATGTTTCTTTAACTAGAAAGAAATGACAGAATAATGGGAAAACAAATTGCCAGCCATTATGTTTAAGGAAACGTACTTTTCGTCTTTGCTTTATATGAAATGGAAATTAAATCTTATTTTAGGAAATATAATGCTGTAATATTTATGATAGCGTTTTAAAGAACATAAAACAGGTCTTTTCATATATCTGTTATCATATATCCGAACCTAATTTCGCTGCTAAATGTCCTATGCAGACATAGGGGGCCTCCGTGGCCGAGAGGGTAAAGTCGCTAACAGTTAATGACATACATCAAGACCCTACTGCTATTTAAAACCAGCTGGCTTGCGGTACGTTGGTGGTTCTACCCGGATGCCTCCGTGCATTCAGGGTCTTCCCCCATCTGTAATTAGCTGGACGTCGCTATATGACTGCATGCAATACTGTCGAAGCGACGGTAAACTCAAATAGTCATGTTATGTCAATTCAGTCCTATGCGGACATATAATTCTGTCATTATTCTCGCGTGAAATAAATTTCCATTGCTTTCGTATAAGACAATGTCTAATGATATTAATTCTACATTTTTTTTATCATTTTATGTAATTAAAACAAATCTTTGCTATGACCTGGCGCAACTTGGCACTGTCTCAGAAATTTTGTCAACGAAAACTAATAATCAATGTACATCAAACAGTTAATGACATACATCAAACCCTACTGCTATTTAAAACCAATTTTAAATCATAAGGACTCAATTGTCCATAAAATGTAGTTCTTAAAACTTGACCACAACCTTTGCTATACCAGAGAATGATAATTTGGTTTTTAAAATACTATTTTAGACATTGTGTAATAATGTTTGCTCGTATATCTTCCCATAGAGAATATTTGAAGAACTTTGGACCTGTGTTTGTTTGTTTGTAGGGTTTAACGTCCCACCGACAGTATTTCAGTAATTTGGAGACGATGTATACTTGAGACATATATAGTGCTGCAACACTGCAGTATCACGCCGTAGACATGTGGCATGATACCACTACCAGTCACACCAAGGGCCAACCAGTCCTGCAACTATCCTTATATGCTGAGCGCCAAGCAAGGGAGCTATAACAGTACTATGTTTACGACTTTGGTATGTCGCGGCCGGGAATCAAACCCAAGACCTCCCGCTCCAGAGGCGGACACTCTTACCACTCGGCCACTGGGGACAGTTTGGACCTGTGTACATATGGGACAGTATAGTACTGTCTCAATACGTTATTACGCCGTAGACAAATGGTATAATACCACAACCAGTACCATTTTCAATACAACGGACACCCAGTCAGAAGCTACACCGATATGCTGTTTTCTTATAAAATTAAATACGTCACTACCATTTTCATGATCTATGTTTGTCGCATACCGACTGTCCAGATTCGAGGCAGACGCTCTAATCACCGAGATCGGGACATTGAGTGTAAAATATTGACAGAAAAAATATTTCTGCAATATGGTATTTGTAGTTTTCAAGATCATGCATGATATGTTTGTCGGAAAATCTGGAAATCACACACACACACACACACACACAAAAAAAAAAGAAAAAAAAAGGTAAAATTAAACCAAGTCTGACATTTACATGACTTGCTAAACACATTTGAGATTTAAAATAGGTTCATAAGACCTTAACATTGACGCCTGTCCATTCCTTACAGTAGACAGATAAACTATTTTGATTGCGTGGGGTATAACTTGACTTGCTAAAAATCCAATATTCCATATTTTATAAACAAGATTTGAGCCACCCAGAGTTCGTTATTGACAGGTAACAAGGTTTGATGGTAGTCGACCTATTGACATACTGGGTATTCCCTCGTGGTGAACGGTAGTTTATCAACGCGAGACAAAAATGCAATCTGTACCTACGAACCAGTTGTTGTGATCAATGCGTAAGGATGATTAATGGTGATCCAAATCTTCCGATAGTTCACATTGTACTAAATATAGGTCAACAAGACATAATTACCCCGTCATTTATACTGAACGCGAATCCATTGTACTTTGAAACAATGGTTTCGCGCTTTTAAGGTAATCCACCCATCATTACACTATAACTATACAATCATGTAGTCCATAAAATGCTTAAAAAGGACTTCAGTGCAGATTACTTGGAGTTATAGGCTCTTTTGCTCTAAGTCTATAAAGGCTTGTATTTACAATAAAATTCCCATGATCACTTGATGGACAGTGATCACAATTCATTGATAGATGGGATGCCTTCACTTTTACTTCACGTTTAGAGCCTCACGTATAACTTCCGAGGAAATCAATGGCTGCGTCTTGACTTTTAATAAGATTCGAAGTTGGTTTCATGTTTAAGACGCTAAACAAGGTCAATAGGCGTAAAAAGCCATTTTTTCTGCTAACCCTACCGACCCTATTAATTAAAACCAGTTTGAAAGTTTTTTTTCGGGATATTACGGTTAAGGAATGATGATTTTCACCACAATCTCTAAAAAGAATAAAGGGGGAAAAAAGAAAGAAAAAAAGTTAATAAGAAGTAATTGCCGACCTACCGACCCTAATTTTTAGTTATGTTTGAGGAAACAAACCTATTTTTGGTCTTGTTGAAGTACGACCAAATACAATAAATTTCCCGGTAGATTCTGTCAAAAGGATCGAGGTGACTGAAATACTATCGGTGGGACGTTAAACCCAACAAACAAACAAACAAAGGGGTCGAGGGTTACATCGAGGTAGTCTCCATCTTCGAGTCGTTGACATAACACCTTCATAACCTTCAAGCTGATTTGCAACAGGTCTGCGGTTTTATCTGGGTATTTCTTTGCTTGCAGAGTCTTCCTCTTGGACTGAACGTACTGGTAAACTGCGCCCCCACCCTCACACCACCTTAATCGACCGTAAAATGATTGACGCATCAAGCACCCCGTTTCCGATATTGACTGATAATGACTGTTCGGGTTACAGTCGCTGTAAGCAAGACATCCCATAACATGATCATATATGATGTCTGAATGATAATCATCACACCAAGAGGTACAACAAAATTATGATAATTTGACGCCTAGGGGGGAGGGGGATATCCGGATAATCACATTGTTCGGAAAACCGAAAGCTTTTTTTTATTCTTGAGCATTTTTCCGCACAGGGAAGTTAAGATATACCTTGAATCATGCTGCATGATGAAATAAAGGCTCCCTAGAATAACTTAATTTACTCACTAATTGAACCAGTATTAAAAACTTTTGGTATGAAAAAGTTTCCTCCGGAAGATTCTTAGCACTTGGTAAAACAAAAGTACGGTTCGTTAAAAGGTTCAGTATACCGAGTGACCAATCTTGCAGTACTTCAAAGTTCGACTTCCTTAGCATATAAATGTACATGAAACACTTCTTCGAAAATTATCATTAGACAATATGGGATGATGATGTTAGCTGCTCTGACAATGATGATAATGCATATTGATTAGGATGGATATGGTGATGATAGATGCTATTGTGATAAAGATGATAAGGTTAATGATGATTCTGCTAATTCATGATAATGATGATAATGGTTACTAAAATGATGATTCTGCTAATTCATGATAATGATGATAATGGTTACTAAATGATGATTCTGCTAATTCATGATAATGTTGATAATGGTTACTTAAATGATGATTCTGCTAATTCATGATAATGATGATAATGGTTACTTAAATAATAAATCTTCTAATACATAATATTGATGATAATGGTTGCTTAAATGATAAATCTTCTAATACATAATATTGATGATAATGGTTGCTTAAATGATAAATATGCTAATTTATGATATTGTTGATAATGGTTACTTAAATGATGATTCTGCTAATTTATGACATTGTTGATAATGGTTACTTAAATGATGATTCTGCTAATTTATGATATTGTTGATAATGGTTACTTAAATGATGATTCTGCTAATTTATAACATTGTTGATAATGGTTACTTAAATGATGATTCTGCTAATTTATGACATTGTTGATAATGGTTACTTAAATAATGATTCTGCTAATTTATAACATTGTTGATAATGGTTACTTAAATGATGATTCTGCTAATTCATGACATTGTTGATAATGGTTACTTAAATGATGATTCTGCTAATTCATGACATTGTTGATAATGGTTACTTAAATGATGATTCTGCTAATTCATGACATTGTTGATAATGGTTACTTAAATAATGATTCTGCTAATTTATAACATTGTTGATAATGGTTACTTAAATGATGATTCTGCTAATTTATGACATTGTTGATAATGGTTACTTAAATGATGATTCTGCTAATTTATGACATTGTTGATAATGGTTACTTAAATGATGATTCTGCTAATTTATGACATTGTTGATAATGGTTACTTAAATAATGATTCTGCTAATTTATAACATTGTTGATAATGGTTACTTAAATGATGATTCTGCTAATTTATAACATTGTTGATAATGGTTACTTAAATAATGATTCTGCTAATTTATAACATTGTTGATAATGGTTACTTAAATGATGATTCTGCTAATTTATGACATTGTTGATAATGGTTACTTAAATGATGATTCTGCTAATACATAATATTGATGATAATGGTTGCTTAAATGATAAATATGCTAATTCATGACATTGTTGATAATGGTTACTTAAATGATGATTCTGCTAATTCATGACATTGTTGATAATGGTTACTTAAATGATGATTCTGCTAATTCATGATATTGTTGATAATGGTTACTTAAATAATGATTCTGCTAATTTATAACATTGTTGATAATGATTACTTAAAGGATGATTCTGCTAATTTATGATATTGTTGATAATGGTTACTTAAATGATGATTCTGCTAATTTATGATATTGTTGATAATGGTTACTTAAATGATGATTCTGCTAATTCATGATATTGTTGATAATGGTTACTTAAAGGATGATTCTGCTAATTTATGATATTATTGATAATGGTTACTTAAATAATGATTCTGCTAATTTATGATATTGTTGATAATGGTTACTTAAATGATGATTCTGCTAATTTATGATATTGTTGATAATGGTTACTTAAAGGATGATTCTGCTAATTTATGATATTGTTGATAATGGTTACTTAAATGATGATTCTGCTAATTTATGGTATTGTTGATAATGGTTACTTAAATGATGATTCTGCTAATTTATGATATTGTTGATAATGGTTACTTAAATGATGATTCTGCTAATTTATGATATTGTTGATAATGGTTACTTAAAGGATGATTCTGCTAATTTATGATATTGTTGATAATGGTTACTTAAAGGATGATTCTGCTAATTTATGATATTGTTGATAATGGTTACTTAAATGATGATTCTGCTAATTTATGATATTGTTGATAATGGTTACTTAAATGATGATTCTGCTAATTTATGATATTGTTGATAATGGTTACTTAAAGGATGATTCTGCTAATTTATGATATTGTTGATAATGGTTACTTAAATGATGATTCTGCTAATTTATGATATTGTTGATAATGATTACTTAAATGATGATTCTGCTAATTCATGATAATGATGATAATGGTTACTTAAATAATAAATCTGCTTATACATAATATTGATGATAATGGTTACTTAAATGATAAATATGCTAATTCATGACATTGTTGATAATGGTTACTTAAATGATGATTCTGCTAATTTATGATATTGTTGATAATGGTTACTTAAATGATGATTCTGCTAATTTATGATATTGTTGATAATGGTTACTTAAATGATGATTCTGCTAATTTATGATATTGTTGATAATGGTTACTTAAATGATGATTCTGCTAATTTATGATATTGTTGATAATGGTTACTTAAATGATGATTCTGCTCATTCATGATATTGTTGATAGTGTTTACTAAAATGATGATTTTGCTATTTCATAATGATGATAATGGTTTATAAAATGATGAATATGCTAATGCATGATGATAATGATGACGATAGGAGTTGTGTATATGAAGTTAAGTAAAACCAGACTTGAATGAACTATACTTCGTTCAAATCATGCAGATTAATTCATATAGGCCTATACGTAGTATATTTAGCAGGTAAATAACGGTGCTTAATCTCTGTTCAGCAAGAACGAATTGAAATATTTCCAAATCTCATGCATTTCATATACATGTATAACATTATAATCGAAATAACGTTGTACTTTCTTAATAGCACGCAACTGTCGCTGTACACCCCTGTCCAACATTCCATATAATCTCTATACAGTAAAATGGGCATCGTTTTTCTGGGAACAATTTTCCGAATGCCATGCCTTCTTAGTCTCGACACAAGCTCTTTTACTTTGAAATTTAATAATGCTGAAAATATACAACTCATGTTCTCTCAGTTTTTCGAAACCCGCGATTCTTTGAAGATTTTATATTCTCGCATCTACACTGTATACATTTTCTATTATGTAATTCTTCTTCAAACATTTTTAGTTGTGTGTGACGTCAGTCACACCAACTATAGTACTACGTTTTCAACTACCGTTCTCCTAGATTTAAAACCGAATAACCTGTCAATAATGTAAATATAATCGAAAATTGTATATATCTCTACAACATAAGTATACAAGAATTAAGCAAAATGCTGAAAAATCAATGCTGTGTCAAAAATAAATACTTACAGGCTACAAAAATCGCCTGTGACATGAAAACATTATAGGACTTATTTTTCTCTGCTGATGTAACTGCTATCGAATGATGTAACTGTTTTTATCACGTGATCAGTTTACCAAGCGTACGAATACAGTTTGTTTCGATACAAAGGTGGCTCGCAAATAAATTTGATAGTAAATGTGCAGCGTTCGGTCATTTTAGGCTGTTACAA
The DNA here is from genome assembly GCA_021229015.1 of Solen grandis. Taxonomy (NCBI): domain Eukaryota; kingdom Metazoa; phylum Mollusca; class Bivalvia; order Adapedonta; family Solenidae; genus Solen; species Solen grandis. The sequence goes on from CM037782.1 coordinate 22,571,650, forward strand.
TAACCCATGTGAAGTCCAAAACAAATCATTGTGACATGCTAATAATCACATCAATATATCGACCTCAGATATCTCCAACGGATATTTCTTACACTAAAAAGTGACCAAAACCTGTATATCAACTATCCGAAATGAGTTCGGAGCCTCTGACCTGTGAAGAAAATTTGCATAATTACTTCAACCTATAAATAGAATATGTTGTAGATAAAGTACTGCATGAATACAAATCAAAGCTCTTATAGCTCTGAGAGAACAGGAATGCCGCATTTCTTCTGTTTATCAAAATGAATTTAATGATTAATGATCGACTTGCAGCTCTTTAAGCACCCTTTCATTTGAGACACACACAACTTGAGTGCCTTCAGCGCTTTGATTTTATCATTTTTTACAGATCGAAGAATGAAATTTTGCTGGACATTTGCATGGAAGATATTACCAAGCAAATTTTCTTTCGAAGTAATCCATATAAATACAATATCAATGCCAATTTGCCAATGATATAAAAAAGTGTCTTGATTTCTATGCTCTACAACTGAAGGTCGTCTTTATGTTCATATGCACTAAATTCTAAAAGAAAGTGTGCACTTTGTTTTCTATGATTTTTCAACCTTTTTCCTGAAAGCACTTACATTTGGTACCAAACTTGAAAAAAAAGAGGAAATTCTTGCTGGACACGTGTTGATATTAGGCTAGATCGATGGCAAATTCACAGGAGATATAGTGAAAGACAATTCAAACTGACATGCGTGAAATATTTTAAATTTAATAAATGCACACTTTCTTTTGGAACTGAAGGTAGAAATTATATTAAGTATACCTCTTTATTTGTTTTGTTTGTCCTAGTTTAAAGTAACACAGGCAGTATATCTAGTAATACACGAGTCAACAATAGCGCTGTCTCACTGCATATCACGCCATAGACAAATGCACACCAGAGTCACATTCTCTTTACAATAACCTAATGTATTCTGGAACTACCATTATACCTGAGTGTATAGTTTTGAGAACTATCTTTAGACGGTCGGCGTGACATTGAAAATTTGGGGCAAATAAACATGCGGTGCAAAACCCAGCATGTTACCCTTTTTTTGACTCGCAGTCATGCCACAAATAGCCAAGATTATCCGTTTGTGTGTACGTCATCTGCGGGTTTTCCAAAGTTTATATAAATTGTGGGAAAGAACAAACAAACTGCTTGACTGTTCAGGTACTGTTTCGACTGATAACAAAATACATAACATTTATTAGTATTAGCCCAGTTATATTTTGCACTTAATGATTCGATTGTTATTTAACACATGTAGCAAATTTGAAAAATGTATAAAGCTATTGATACAATCTATTCATATACATCAAACACTATTAAACAACTCTTGCAAGCGTGTGTCAACGAAGTCGTGAACTTTTTTGTAGCCCATTCCAAGGTGCATGGTTATAATACTGGGACCAAGAATAGAAAAATGCAGTTGGTGGTTTTGCAAACATATGCTTTGGTTAGACCAAATAATAAACTAGGCAAGCCTTCCTTCTAGAAGAATTATGTATTTCCTTTTTTTTGTCTTCATAATGCACACTAACTATAGCCTAGATAAATAGATATATAGAGGTAGAGAGAAAGATAGATAGATAGATAGAAAGCCTTTTTTCAGTTATTTGAATAAATGCCAGGCTAGGATTATTATGAAACGCTGTAAATCTTGTCACATTAACATAGCTGATTGCAGTTATTATAACTAAACTGTTATCAGCACTTTTAAAAGGCATAAGCTTTACACAGTATTATCGGAATTGACACATATTGTAGACGATCAAGAGAATTTGTCTTTGTTTTGAGATTGTCTCCTTTTCATGTTTTAAGTTATGCTATGTTTTATCATAAACTGTCTATATTGTAAACTTGCGTGTCACAAAAAAGGCACGTTTACTGATCATGATGACAATGCATGTTTCTTTTTAATTGGATAATTTATTTCAAAACAGACACTGTTCTCAGCACGGACTTATGTCAAAGTTTACACGTTCGTTCTTTGGCTTGGATTTTTTTTTTTCGGAAGGAAGATATTAGAAAAAAAGACATAATAACGCACTTTAAGCTACTATCTCCCACTGCATCAAAACAAACACACACTTTATATAACTGGATATTGTTACCTCTACGTTTAATATCATCGGGTCAATGTCATCGTTTTTGCCCCGCTCGATGTCCTGCCACACGCTGCTCCGTCGTGAGACACTCTCGATTTATTTCTGATCAAGGCCTTTCACTTTGGTGCGGGAGCTTTTTGAAGACCTGGAAGGCACTGAGTTATGCTTTGTTTTGTTTGTTTGGACTAAACGCCCCAGCGACATTTCTCAAGATTTGGGCACTGTGGTCCACATAAGATATAGTGCCTCCTCACTGCAATATTACGTTATAGAAATGTGACAGGATACCCTGCTTAATCACACAATCCTGACACTGGCCCAACCAGTCCGGTATTCCCTTACATACTGAGCGCTCACCATAAAAAGATATTCCCGTATCCTATTCAAAGATTTTGGAATGTCGCGGTCGGGGTTCGAGCTCCGATCGCCCTAATTACGATGCGGTTGCTCTTACATGGTGTAACGAGCATGGATCGAATGTCAAATTGCTTTAAGAGCACAACGAATCTGTTTGACTGCTGGTCAAGGGCGTAGCTAGCCCTTTTTCAACGTGCAGGCCGATAGCCTCCGATAGTAGGGGTTCCAATAGACGGTTGACTTTAGTAAAGGGGTAACTAACGAAGATTAAAAAGAGCAAAATGCGCGTTCCAAAACATTTTCAGGGAAAATAAACAATCCGATTAACAGAGCCATTTTAAACTGAATTTGATGTGATGCAAAATTTGCACACTGAAAATTATTTATAAAGCTTGAACCCCTTTTCCAGTTTGTATTGCATTTGAAAAAAAATCTTGTCTAACTTGCAAGCCCAGGCCAAAAGAAGATACGCCACTGCTGGCAGGGTCGCCTCCAAATATAGTAGCAACCTGAAAGAAAGTTGAATTTTCACGGAAGTTTATGTTGCTCTTCATCACTTTCTCAAACCTTTTTGGGGGGTTAAACGTCAAACCGACAGTATTTCAGTCTATTAGGGGCATTCATTTCAGCATACGCCGTAAACATTACAGTCATCTAATAAGAGCTCGCTCTATATGGCATACCTGGTAAAACAGCAATGGAACCAATTGAATGGCGCGATTTGACACACCCTAAGGCGAAGAAATATAAAATAAAATCTCACGTCCATCGGACATTGGTATCCGACGATGTCTGAATGCAAGCTACGCATTATTGTCTATATAATGGTAGGCGCTAAATGAGTCAGGCAAACCATAGCTGTAAACCTGCAATCGTGTTTATGACTTCCGACAAAAGTTAAATTTAGCGTATTTTTTATTATTGCACCTGTATTTTGCGGTGTGAGATTACTGACTTTAACAAGTTTATTATATTCAGTGCGAAAGCTGTTTCTTAAAGCGTGAACTGAATACAAAGTGTACGTTGTGTTTTGCAATTAAGTGCATCACATCTTCTGTAATAAGCATGACCCGTACTACGAGTAGATTGTTATCTTGATACATTAAAATGAAACCAAATATCATTTTCATGAATTTGATCAAAGTAAGCTTTACCATTATAACGCCATCGGAGATTACTTCTGATTTGATAAGTTGACGGATAAGAACTATTTTCAATTGCAGGCAATGAGGGCGATATTCAATGAAGCACGCTTGCTTTTATATATCATTTTATTCGCTCACAAGGTCTATTGACCTAAAAACTGTTGTCATTGAACTGTCTGTCACACCATTAAACACAGTACCTATCATACGGAAGGTACTCTTCGGTTGAGTGGTAAGAGTGTCTGCCTCGTGAAACTTAAGGTCGTTGGTTCGATCACTGGCCTCGACATAAAGTAAACTGTTTCAATTTATTTTTATGTCGATTCGGAAACAAGTTCTTACAACTTGTACTAATCCCTTTCGGCGGTGCCTGGGTTGAACCAGTACTTTGCAGCTTGGAAGATCATGAATAATCCTTGCCCCCCTACGGGGCTCGAGTCCACAACCTTCGGATCCGCTGTCGGATATGTTACCGCTAGACCACAGTAGTTAAATTGGTACTTGTATTTCTGCTCAGCACATTAGGGTAGTTCCAGGACTGATGGGGCCAGTGACAGGATAATGTGACAGGGTATGATATCATGTCACATGTCTACGGCGTGATTTCACAATGAGTTAGCATTATAACTGACTCGTGTTGACAAAAATCACCAAATGACCGTACCACTCTCTGTATGACATATCGGAAAGAGGCGATTTAAGTCCACTTTTTTATTTATTTGTTGTTGTTGTTGTTGTTGCTGTTGTTATTGTTTTTTAATAGTGTAACATGTTGTACTTGGAATTTGATACCCTTTTTGCAACAATTGACCATTCCAGTGTTTACAGATGTATACATATTTATTTATAGGCTATCCAATAGCTACACTGGGATAAAAGGTAGTCAATGGTTGACCTGGCCCAAAGAAAACATATCTTTTTATGATACTATATTTTTGAGCAGTTGATCTAACCATGAATGGAGGAGGCAAGGCTTTAATTTCCGAATGCATTCTGTGAAATGTCCCCCGGTTTTTCAACAAAGTCAGATGCTTTGAACATGACTAAGTGAACATGAATTAGAACCAAAATAGCGAGCAAAATTTGTGAAGAATTGAATCATTTCGGTACTTATATAACATGTTTAAGGATGATAAGAAAGATTGAATTCAATGAGTAAGTAACAAGGACTCACTGACCATCAAGGGTCCGAATTCATGAATATGTCGAGTCTATAATTTAAACTTCGACTTTGAAATACAGTAAAGCCTTAATAATTCGACCGGTCATGGAACCCCAGTTAGCTGTTCGTAATAATGAAGTGGCCTGAATATCGACGCACGTGACTTCGGATCCGATTGTTTGGGGTTTGAACCCCGTTGAGAGCAAAAAACTTAAATGACCAACCAAGATTCAAAGTACTGGTCCACTCCATGAACTATTAAGGGGTTAATATTAAATGTAATAGCTTGTTTCCCGAAAGACGTGTTTAAAGAAAATGAAATCATGCTGACCTACTTTTAGGATGATATATATCGGCATGTCAATCAAGAGCGTGATAATGATTTTTACAATAATTCATCATTCTTCAAGACTAAAAATACGTATACATCTAACGAGCGAATGAAAACAATCTATAATAGATGAAAGTAGCGCGTAATTTGTTCCTGTCAAAATAAATTTATGATAGTATATTGAACATAGAACCTAGTTACAAAACAATATATACTTGTAGTAACACACTTCATGGACAAATGGTTTCAAAATCAATGAGAAACCATTTATTTCAATATTCTATAATATACTACCATTTGAATAATCAAATATTTATTTGTGTCACAGATGCTGGCCTGTGCGTGTACCAGAGAGTAGATAATTACCATGTAATGCGTTGTTGATTTTTTTTTCAGAATCGTCTTGACCTATAAATCAATAACACATTCAATTCATTTCAACTCGGTCTTATTTAAAGGTCAGTAAATTAAAGTTATTTCCTTTCCTTTTTATGTATCCTTTGATTAATGAAACAACTTAAATGAAGAATTTCTCTTTTAAACAATACTTGGGAATGCTATACATCAAGTGGTGTTCCTGAATTATTCATTATGTTTCTCACTGTAAAAAAAATCGAATATTCCCGGAAATGAAGCTAGCTACCCAGAGCGGTTGGTTTATGGAGTACTGGGGCCCGTTTCACTAAACTTCGTACAAACAAATGTTATCTTAGTCCTAGGTCTGTTGTCCTGCATAGTGTCAACAAATAGCTCAATAAAAGATGAGGAAAGATGATCCAATTTAATACATTATACAAACAAACACTTTTTATAAAGAAAGATTTACATGACAAATACTATTTCACATGTGTGAATTTACGCTTATGAAGATTTTTTTTGTAGGAAGGTTAGTGAAACGGGCCGCTGGTGAACTGGAAAAAGAACAAAATAAAACATTCATTAGTTCTTGTTGACGTTTTGCTTCGAATTTGACACTCGTTGCGTGGATTTTTTTCACTAGCCCTTTTATATCAACTTTCCTCGAAAATATTATAAACTTCGATTTTCCGATGACTGTTGGGGATATCGAATAATCGCAGGTTTGGAAAATTGAAAGAATTTTCCTTTCGAGGTAAACATTCAAGAAATGGGAATACAGTCAAACCTGTATGAAGCATAACTCCAGGAAACATTAAAAAGTGACCGCTTAACAGAGTGATCAAAATACGCATATCTTCTATCGTTATTTTAAAAAAATCGACGCATTTAATGGATATCTGATAACTTCTCCCAAAACTCCTAGGCCACGGGTTTTAAAATTTGGTTAACTGACCTTGCAGGCAGCCCGATTCAGAAAAGCTCAGAAAAAAGTTTTGGAAGATGTTTTATGACCATAAAAAATCAAGATTTGAATTACATAAAGTCAACTTAAAAACATTACAGTATACTGTAGAAGTGTAAAAACAGAAACATTTTATATATTTGGCCGTATCGGACATGTCTATTTGACGTCCCCGAGCCCAATCTGCGGCCCCAATATGTAAGCTGATTATGATAAAGTGACTTAAATGGATAAATTTAACTGAACATTGTAGAATAAGTTGTAAAGCTATGTATGTGTATTTATTAATTTATACATATCATCATGCTCCTTTACTGTACATATCAAGGGAAAGTAATAACTATCGGGAAGATATTAAAGTCCGGGACTTGTACCTAAATCGCGTACCAAATAAAACTTGTTTGGTTATCAGTGACCTTGTTGTTGTTGATGATGATTTTTTATATTGACATTAACACCGCTTTAAAAGCTTACTGTCGAAATCTCATGCATCTTGCAGACCCTAACTCTTAAAATAATTATATGAAAAATGGATTAATAAATATAGATAAAAAAACATATATATTCACGGAAAACTCTTTATTTACATGAACTTTTTAGTAAAAAATACTTTAGAAAACTTTAGAACCAAACGGCCACAGCTGAGAATATATTTGGCAAAATAGCGTGTATTATTGCCTAGTAGAAATATTTAGACCCACTGTTTGTAAATAATAGTTGCACATTTTATCAAAATATTCTGAAATGGCTTTGCTTTATTTAAGTCATGCTTCAAAAATATGCGCGGCGTCTTTGATACTTTGCATCAAGTTTAATCTTTTTACTATAGAGTGTTTGTCTAAGCCGATAGTTTAACTTCGAGTTGTAAATAAAAACGCGACCAGTCTTGCTTCAGTTGGTTTTGAGAGATACGAACCAGTTAATATTCATAACATTTCTAGATTATTTCCTCTAGTGATACGGTTTCATACAAATCACCATTAAATGTTGCGAACATATCAAAAGAAGATTGATTTCATACTTATTTTTTTATAAATTGTGAAAGCTGCCTGTCATACTTTTACAGATTCCAATCGTTACATTAGAATTTTGTATCAATTAAAAAAATCCAAAGGCCATTTTGAATAATTTCTTTACGTACGAGGGGTCCTGTTGTACGCTGATGGTTAGTATATCAAAAGATTGTTTAATGAATTTTCATATCAATTATCTTCATCCACAGGTGAAATATATCGTTTAATTCAAATGACAGGTGTTGAGGAACGGGATTAGTTTGAATTTTATTTAATACGTATGATAAAGCTGAAATCTCACCAACCGCTGTGCACCAACGGATTATTTAATTCATAATTTTGGGGTAAGAATGGGGTTATTGACAGAGGCAGTTACAAAGTCACGGGTGTAACGTTAGTTTGACCACGAATGAAATTAAATATATCCACATATTCTGTCATCTGTCTAACGGTCTCTGACCGGTGAGTGAATAGCAATCTCAGGGAGGTCGGATGCAACATGCAATAAAACAAAACAAAACAAAAGAAAAACCGTAAAACTATTAAAATGGTTGATACGGTGTCTATTGTGTTTTGTACTAAGCACATACGGGTTAAATTACCCTTAATTGTTTTTTTTTTAATTGGTCACTTAGAATTTTGGACATTTCTAACAAAGCAATCACTCTATGTCTTTTTCAATTAATGTCTTATTTGAAAGCATATCAGTGAGGAAAAAGTCTGACAATATAAAACTATTTTGATTTATATCAAGAGAATACTATCGTTTTGTTTAGGACAACCCCCAAATTCGAAAGTCACAAAATTCACTAAAAAGAATAATTCTTAGCCAGCGGGCTTAAGTAGAATGCCGCAATACTAATAATCAAGATTAAAGAAGTTTTATTTCCATTACCTGTTATAATTCTTAGACGTTAAACATGAAAATACTGTCTTCATTTACAGTTGAACCTGTATTAGCGGTCACCTGTATTAAGCGGCCAACCTGCATTTAGCGGTAAATTTTAATAATACCAAACTATCGTATTGTGTTACATAAGTATCCTTCATCTAGCGGCCACCTAAGTTAAGCTCTCACTTTCTCTTGTTCCCCTGACTGACCGCTTAAGACAAGTTTTACAGTACACTTATATTATTTTCTGCAGAAAAATGCCCAAGTGGCTGAGTGGCTAAAGTAGCTGTCACTTAGCCCCTGGCGGCGTGGGCTGGAGTCCCGGCAGGGTCACACGGATTATTTATGTGACGAAGACGTCTAACTTACCCGTGATATATAGTTGGTTATACTCCTGGATATTTAACAGCTGGATCATTTTGACATATGTTCTGAATAAATGGGGGGGAAAATTAGAAAGAGACTCTTTTATTGTTCACGTTCTCTTTAAGTCTTTTTAATCAAGTTGGCGAAGATACAACAGCATTGTTTCGTAAGGTCAAGGGATAGTGCATGCAAATGTTTGCTAAGTTCTCGGTGCAAGTCTCCTATTATATTTAATAGTTTTATTTTCTAAGCCAATTTAAATTGCAGTATGATTATTCTTTACAAGACATACCACGATATAGTCTATATAATAATAAAAAAATGTATATCAATGTCACGATATTAAAGTAACTCCTACAGACATAGAATCTACTCCTTTTTTCTGTTCTTCTTAATGTTTTGTATGTGAGGGAAAGCCATGTTAACACTGATCAAGGACACTGGATTCAATCAGCTCAATCATGGGGTATTTAACTATCAGAGGACTGAAGAAAAAACTTGAAAAGGAATTATTTAAACGAACATTTAGTCAGCATTGTTAATTCCAAAAAAAAGGTTAAAATCGAATGATTTAATAATATCAAACATCAGACAACATGAACGGAGTTATTCAAGATATTGACCTTTCAATAACCTCGAAAATCTTACATAATGTGACAAATGCACGGATCAATTTATCTCACGAATGAGCTAAATTAGTGCGTTAAAGGCATGTCAAAATGCTGCAGTAGTTAATCAGAGTACATTTAACTGCAGTAGGTATAGTTTATAGTTCTATGACGAACACGATATAAACCTTTAAAAAATAACATAAGGAATTATTGAATACGAAGGATTTATAATTATATTGTAGGTGTCAGCACCAAAAGAGAATACAAAAAAAAAAGAAAAGAATCACGACAGGAAGAGGAACAGGGACATCAACAGCTACAAAGAAAACAACAAAATCACAGTAGCATGACCAGTGATAATCGTCGTGGGTTAGATCCCCGGCCGCGACATACCAAAGTCGTAAAAATGGTACTGGTATAGCTACCTTGCTTGGCGCTCAGCATATAAGGGTAGTTCCAGGACTGATTGGCCCGATTTTATTATAATTTGACTGGGTGTGATATCATGCCACATGTCTACGGCGTGATACTGCAGTGTGGCAGAACTATATCTGTCCCAAGTAGACATCGTGACCAAATGACTGAAATACTGTCGGTGGGACATTTAACTCAGCAAACAAATGAACAATTACAACTAATGCTAGTGGTGATGATGATGATGATGATGATGATGGTGGTGGTTTGATTTCGGGATTATATAGTTCGACACATAACGGTCGAACTATTATTAGTTGCCTCTAATTATTAATATACGGTAAATCGCGTTTTTCGAGTCGCGATCATCCGCTGACTTTGCCTTTTCCTTCTTTTCTCAGTCCCGGAGCAGACAAGATTAGAAATACTCTCCGAGATTCATGATAAACCGAATGTATCATTTTCCGCCTCAGTCTCCGGCTTCGGTTTATCACATATCTTCTGCCAGATAAATGACATTTTATAACTCCTGATGTTAGCTCTATATTTAGAATCTTGTGATCATGTTTTACAGACGTTTGATCAGGCCTTAATGGTTGTACTTTTTAGAGACAGCATTAAGCCTACGATTAATGTATTACAAACTCCACGTGAAATATGGATATCATATCAGATGCGTGTCAAAGATCAATTTAAAATGTACATTCCCATCAAATCCCTTACAAAAAACTGAATGATATATCTATCTAAAATTTGGACATTCATTTCATTTGGTATAAATGGTACTTTAGTCATGATATCGTGGATACATAGAATTACATCGTGATAGGAAATCAAGAGATTATATTCTCTGTTAAAAATGGCATACTTTTTAAACTTTTTATAATATGTCGAGCATTGCGTGCGCCTTGAATGCAAAGCCTAATACCCGTAATGACACAAAATAACAACACGTTGATTTTTAACGGATTGATGAGTTTTAATCAAATGTGTATGATCAAATGAATTAAAATGCATTTATTTTTTTCCCATATATGCACGATTAAAAAAATAAGGTTTATTTTATGACGTCATATGAATTCTAAAGTATAAAGCGTAATAAAATAAATCGAAATATTTATATCACTTTTAAAACCTCGCAGTTTAGAAAACGTGTTGGGTTTCGTTTTGAGAGCTTTATCGCACGGTGTTGCGTTCAAACGCTTTATAATTAATCATTCAAGCCCAGAGCCTTTGTGATTAGATTAGTGTGCGCCCTTAAGGTAGAGTCCCCGCAATAGTTTCGCTACGTATTGGACCACTTACCCTCTACCAAGATAACCAAAGTACCTTAATGAAACTTTAGGAATCCTTTGTTATCTCCGTGAAAAACCATGAGGTCCGAAATGTAGCGGAACCATAAGAGGGATTTTACCTTAACACTGACAATGTGCATTATTCTGCAAAACAGCACACAAAATAAAACTCTATTTCGTATATAAACCATATAATGATACTGCATATGCTTGCGCACTCGATAGCTATCCATTGGCAAGCGATAACCACCGCGTTCACACAATACATATATCGCGTGCGCACGTGACGTATATATAATAACATCTTCCACGTCCCTGGTTTATCACGGTTGCGAAATGTTCCTTTTCGTCACATTCTGTAGGATAAAGAAAAAAAAAGTGCATTCGTAAAAAGTTTTGCCGACCTAGCGACCCTATTTTAGATGTTAGCGGAAACAAACAGCTTAGAAGCAATGTCGTCATGTTGACATCATTTCATGTATACCTACAAGCTGAAAGTGTAATGGCTAGAGGAAGAGATCTTTTTCTTTGCTGTAGTTTTCAAGAGACCACCTACATGTTAAAAAAAGATTACATTGATACATCTTTACGGAAAGGAAGAAACCCAGGGGTTTCTGGCTATATTGAGCATACCAGTGCACTTTCTCAACTAATCAGTGAAGCAGAATCCACGGAATCGACTTGACAAAAGTGTGACTGGACCTTGCAAATCTATAAATCTCA
>CM037782.1:22583524-22633524 GCA_021229015.1 Solen grandis
TTGGATATCAATTAAAAGTTTTTTTAACATATGTCTCTTACTATCAAGATTCTAAGTATTCATTGGATCCATCAAATAACATGGCCGCTAGCGAGCGGAGCCCGATTTCCATATATGTATGTAGTACAGATTTGAAAAAAAAAATTGTCCAAAATTACAGGCTGGATTTCATATTTTTAGCGCATATGTTTCTTTATTATTTACACTAGTCGAAAATCATGTCCGCCAGGGAGTGGAGCCCGTTTTCCTTATATGTATATAGTACTAATTTGAAAATCTTCTTGTCCAAAGGCACTTATTGGATTTTTAAGGTGTTTTTTTTCAAAAATGTTTTTCTTGTATAACTCGCTACCAAGATTGTAAAAATTAATTGGACCCATTGAAAAAAATATAGCTGCTAAGGGACGCTAGGAGTTGGAGCGCGTTTTCGTTACACACACACATATATATATATATATATATATATATATATTACAAATTTTAAAATTTTCTTGTCCAAAAGTACTCATTGGGTTTTCAAAACTATATGGCACAAATGTATTTTGGGAAACTCACTAACATGATTGTAAAACATAATTCGATCCCTCGAAAAACATGGCCACCGGTGGGCGGTGCCCGATTTCCTTAATAATATGTAGTACAAATTTGAAAAATCCTCTTGTTCAAAAGCACTGGCTTGATTTCAAAGTTTTTAATACAGATGTTCCTATGGCCAATTTCTATCAAGATTGTTAAAATTATTTGAATCTGTCGAAAATTATGTTTGCCAGGGGGCAGAGCCCAGCCCATTTTCCCTAATACCATAAGATGTTGGACTTGACTATTTGTGTTTACAATCGCTTCGACCATATTTCAGTCATGTAGCGACGTCAAGCTAATTACAGGTGGACGAAGACCCCGAATGCAGGGAGGCATCCGGGTAGAACCACCGACCTACCGCGCGCCAGCTGTAAGGCTTCCTAACGCGAAAATCCGAATAACCGGGATTCGAACCCACGCGGTGAGGGGCTGAGTGAGTCTTTACCCTCTCGGCCACTAAGATATTTGCTGTTTCTTTTTCAAACACTAATACCTGGTTTTCAGGTGAGCGATTCCAGGGCCTTGATGGACTTTTTTTTTTCATTTGATGTTTGATTGAGGGGGGAGGGGGTAAAAACTATTATCATCAAATTCTTTTACTGTCTTATCCGATAAGGAACTCATTTTTTTTACACATTCGGGCCCTATGACAAACGTACCCACGTGTGAATATGTTTTCTATCAATGCATATGTAAGTGTTTTATGTATTTAGAGCTAAATTAAGATAAACATATTTAAGTCATTCAGCGTCACCCATTTATTTTTACCCCTTGTAGAAGAAAAAAAAAACGATAATTGTTACTAAATTATAAATTATTATGAATAATGAAGTTATTCATATATTTTTTTAAAATATCTCAATGAATTCAATATATGTGTATATATCTAACCGTTTGTAGATATTATTCCTGCTTTAAGACAGACTTTTTGTTATTATTTTGCCTAAATAAGTATTTCTCAATGTATTTAAATTTTTAGTTACAGACTGCAAATATCAAGGCAAAATATACAAAGACGGTAAGAGCTTTTATACAATTAGATGCTTTAAAATTTAACGTAAGTCATAATTAAACGTTACTCATGTAAACAACTACATTTTGATAGCGGCATACGATTATTGAGTGTTTATTCCTATTCCTGACTTAATTTGTTTGTTTATGTTTAACGTCCCATCGACATATTTTCAGTCATTTGGACTTTTGTCTACATCAGACGGGTATAGAGCTGTCTAAATTCATATTACGACATAGGCATATGGCATGATACCACACCCGGTCGCATTATCTTGACACCGAACCAACCAGTCCTGGAGATACCATTATATGTTGAACGCCAAAGCAATGGAGCTATAACAGTACTGTTTTTAGCATATTTCACCTATTGACTTTGACCTTTCAGAACTATTACAAACATCGCTTTGATATTTCACATGTGAATTCTTTTTGGCAAGACCTCTCTATCAGTGTTACACCTTTTGGACTTTTGACCTTGACCTTTGACCTATGATATATTTATGATATATCTTACAAATTTCTTTAATATTTGACATACAACTGTTGTTGATTTTTGGTTTGCATTTTCATCTTGACAAGGGTTTTTGAGATACACCTCAATATTTCATCTATCGACCTTGACCTTTGACCTTATTTTACCATACCGTTGGACAAGTTTTAATATATATTTCTGGGTTATTTTTCAATGAATTTTTGTTAAAACTTTGTATACTGATATGTCATCATTTGAACCTGTACAGGTGTGATTTCGGTCATGATTGCTAGACAGATAAAAAAAAAAGTTAGAGCATTATTAAAAAAATCTTCAATTTTGACGGTTTTATGTTGACTATCGAAATCTCAATAGATTTGCCACAGTAATTTTTTTTTCTTCAAATTTTGCATCTTTGTGTTGTATACATTCTATTCCATGCATAGGTCAAGGTCATCCTTCAAGGTCTAAGGTCAAATTTAAAGGGTATGTTACTTCATCTTTGCATGAAAAGGCGTATTTTAGTTATGATTTTCAAGGTCAATTTTTTAGATGTTTAACAAAAATATTTAATTTTGGCAAAAACAGACGAGCTTTGGCACCGGCATGTGGTGCTATTGCTACGATTTTGTTATGTCGCCACCTGGGATCGAACATACGACCTCCCAATTCCAGGTCGGACGCTCTAATCACTCGGCCTACTTATCTAAAAGCATGAAAACACAGTGGATTAATACTTTGATTCGGTCGGGCGCGTTAAAATTACTACCGATATATTGAAAACTATACATACAGTATATTATCTAATCATGGACTGTATGATATGTGGAAAATAATCTCTTTTTTCAGGAGAAACTATTCCCACGAACGATCCGTGCGAGGATTGTACTTGTAAAAATGGAGAAAAATTGTGTTCTCTTAAACTCTGTGCTCCTCCGCAATGCCCAGGCGAAGTCAAAACTATCCCAGGCCAATGCTGTCCAGTGTGTGTTACAGAAAAGGGGTCGGGGAATGAGGCAAAATAGGGGTCGTAATAAGTGAAGAAATTCAAATTCTGGTTATTAAATGGATAACGAAATTGTTTGTTTGTTATCTTACTATGTATTTAAATGTCAAAATAAAAACATACATATACAAACCGACACACATATATGTGTATGCGTATGTGTACACAAAAATACTAGTGAAAATATATAAACTCTTGTTTGCAAACCATTTTGACTTTAATCTTCTGCAATCAAAATTATTAATAACTTGCAAAATCATAATAAACAACATTACTTCAAAAACTACAATATTACAAATTAATATTGTAAGAAGTTGTTGCGGCGTCATAACTACAAAATGACATACAAATGATGACGTCATATCAGTTATGTAAACAAATATGGTAAAAAATATTGGATTTTGAGACACACTTTTAAATGATATAGACACTAACATTGCGTGAGAAATATACGTTTAAGCACACGATAGTTTCCTCTCGTTCAATCATGTGCCAGTATTTGTTCATAGTCACCGTGAACAATAACGCGTAGTTCAACATTTCTGTAACAAAAGGGCCATAATGGCCCTGGATCGCTCAACTGAGTATATAAGGGTTACCCAAGGAACATCAGTCTGTATAAAACCATTTTGAAATCTGGCCAGTAGTTTTGAAGAAGATGTTCCCTGTAAAGTTTTATCAAATTTTGTCCAGCAGTTTCAGAGGAGATGTCATTTATAGATTTCACTATATACATATAAGGCAAATTAGCCCCGACCCTGGCGGCCATGTTTTTTATGGATCGTAATAATTTCAGCAACTTTTGTGAAGCTTCACCCTGCAAAATTAAATCAAATTCTGTCCAGCGATTTTAGATGAGATGTTTTTAAAGATATCACTATGTACATATAAGGCAAATTAACCCCGCCCCTGGCGGTCATGTTTTTTATGGATCGTAATAATTTCAGCAACTTTTGTGAATCTTCACCCAAGAATCATCCGTATCGGGTTCATTTGCCCCAAGTACACTTTCAATAGAGTCAGTTTGTCCTACAACGTGGGTTCATTCGCCCTACAACGTGGGTTCATTCGCCCTAGTAAAATTATAAATTAATAAACAAAATGGATATTACAAAATGGTGATGAATATTGTCTTGGTATTTAAAAAAAAATATGCACGAGGAAACACGTTTTATTAATCCTGATTAGATATATTCTTAATTGATTTTAACAATAATAACATTATTAATTACTTGATCAGATCAAAAGACTTACTTTGCAAACACAAACTGAAATAATTAAAGAAATAATTGGTAATCAAAGCAAGTATTTAATCATTTTGTATAGTTCTTTCATATATATGTTGTCAATTTATAGCAAACTACAGTATTTTCGGCGTTCGTTTGTCTCATTTAACATAATTATTTTATACACCCTGTCTCTTTCATTTATGATAAGTAGGGATGCAAATGAATTGAATAAGGTCTTAAAACGAAACAAACAGTGAATGTATTTATTTATTTAATTATAAATACACCGCCAATGTTAGGGTATATAAGATGTAAAAAAATTGAAACTGTCATTCCGAGATGGATGTTTCATTATGTATATTATTTCATTCAAATCTACCAAAATTACAATAGGGCGAACATACTCACAGTTTAAGGTGAAAGGGTATAGGGCGACAGGGAGTTGGGGCGAAAGGGTATAGGGCGAAAGAGAATTGGGGTGAAACGACCCATAATCAGAATCATCCCTGCCAAATTTAATCAAATTCTGTCCAGTGATTTCAGAGGAGATGTCGTTTTAAGATTCACTATATACATATTAGGCAAATTAGCCCCGCCCCTGGCAACCATGTTTTTTTACGGATAGGAATTAGCAAATTTTGTGGACCATTACCCAAGGAATATCTGCGCCAAATTTATTCGAATACTATCCAGCGGTTTAAGAGATGTCGTTTAAAGATTTCACTATATACATAAAAAGCAAATTAGCCCCGCCCCTGGCGGCAATGTTTTTGTTGTTGTTTTTTCTCGATCAGAATGATTCTAGCAACTTTGGTAGATAGTTACCCAAGGAACATTTGTACCAAGTTTTGAAGGAGATGATTTTTAATGTTTTCATTTTTTTTCTTTCCGTTGCCATGGTAACCAGAGTTCCACATGGATCAAGTTTGTTTAACAACTTCTGTGAAGGTTCACCAAAGGAACATACCTGCCAAGTTTAATCAAATTCTGCCCAGTGGTTTCAGAAGAGATGTCATTTAAAATAAATTGTAAACGACGACGGACGCAGGGCGATCACAAAAGCTCACCTTGAGCACTTCGTGATATCTTGCACGATTGTATAATATCACCGCCCTGGGCCGGCGATGAAAATGGTGCATAGGCGCAATGATGTATGTTTTGTTGATATTGAACACATCACATATCAGTTCTACATGTGTTGCTTTAATTTGTTTTTGGAACCAGAGACTTATACACAGAGATTGGCAGCTTATTCTTTGCACATATAGAATAAATGAAGTCGCGCGCGACCAACGAGATTTCACCGAGACACGGACGAGATGAAAATTAAACAAATAATTATGGTAAGTTCCAATGGATATTTTAATCTTTTGTTCGATTACTTTTGACTTGAACAAACGGCAGTGAGGTTAATCGACCACACGGCGAGACGCAATTAAGGGAAGCAAGCAGTAAGCAATCATTCTACATGTTTGCCTTTGAAGATTTGTGTTCCTAAAACTAGTCAAAAGAACCAGATACTAACCGACAAAAATCACGGGTTAATCCTGCATGTACACGAGACTACATCTTGACGTTTTCCTATACCGTTCTTAGTCATATCGGACCAATTATCTACGGTAACCTGTCTTTTTTTCCTTTCTCACTCCTCTATCTCTCTCTCTCTCTCTCTCTTATTTATAATTAAACTAAAAAAGGTACTCAAATCACGCATACGTCATTTTTTCCCTTCATTTAAACTCATTCTAGCTATAATCAGTAGATTTACTAAATGTATATTGAAAGTAATTGTTTTGTAAATTTCCCCTAGCCCCAGCCCCTTGGGACATGTGGGCACGCTTTCGTTATCTCTTGAGGCACGCGATAAAGAGCGTTATTTCGGAAAGCTGCCAATCTCTGTTTATAAGTCTCATATTGAACTCTGTGTGTATGCGTGAACGAAGAGTTTCATATAATTTTACACACAAAAATTGAAGGCTTTCATTTGGTGTTAAAACTCTTATCCACAAGTCGGTGACCTTCATCAATGAACTTGAAATCGATATCATGTACTTTATTATCATTGCAAACCTATTCCTGTTCATATACAGTTTCATAACAGCTTAATATTACCTTTTAAAACATAAAAAATCGGTTTTGAAATGAATGGATTTGGATACACACAAGTATAAAGATGGGGTATATAGACCACAGCAATTCTTTTCACATAGAGGTAGTTTCGAAATACGCGAAATGGGTCAAAATTTACCCAAGATAATTTTGCCAAAGAAAATTCGTTGTCAACAATACAAGTAACTACTTGAAACGATGCATGGAAAGCGAATAGATTTCATCTTAAAATGATGTTAGTACTGCTCCACTGCTACGTAATTAAGTCTATACCTGCATTTAGCACGTAACAGGGGGTATCTATGAAAATTTGAATTTACACAAAAAGTTTTCCATATTAATAAACATTTCTGTTGATATGCTTTTGTTCATGTTGATCACGTGATCACGACCAATAATGTCGTCTGAACAAAGGAACTATCTTGATCAACCTATTCTATTAAATTAAACATACCCGGGCTTAAAGAGGATGAAGAACATTTTCCTTGCTTATCTTTTTTTCATTACATTTCGAACATGTTGAATTTGGCAGATAGCCGAGATCACGTCATATGCGGTTTCATTTGTGGGAAGGAACAAACAACCAGTCAGAAATTGGAATCAACACTTGTTATGGTATTTTGCTTCAAAATACATAACCAGAAACTATTTATTATTACATGTAATAGGCTAATTGTATCTAAGCCTTCACAGATGGATTTGTTATTAAGCAGATACCAGCAATACACATCACACTTTATTTAAAAAAGAATTACATATGTATGTATATTTTTAATGCAGTTTGTTTATATATAACATAAATGTACAATAATCACCACCAATTGTAAGCGTGCTCCAGCAATTCTTGAAGTATGAACTTTCAGTCCATTCCAAGGTACTTGGTTATTATACTGATGCCAATACTTGAACAAAATCAGTTGGTGGTAAAGCAACAGATACTTTGGTTAGACCGGCTAAGCTTTTAAAAGGACAATTATTTGCAATAACTCCGTTATGTTCATAAACAGGGTTACTTCCCTTAGCTCACAAAGGCATTTGAGATTTAACTTGACAATATATTCCATTCTCGTAGGTAGACGTTTAACTCGTGATTGCACGACAACGCATACGATTCAAACTAGATAAAAGCAAAGCGTTTTGGTGTTTGGCACAGTCCAATGGTAAAACGTACATTCAAAATATTGCCGTCTAACTTTTTTCTCCGTTGGTTTTGTTGACAGTTTTGATATAACTCAATGCTGAATGTGCGAAATCACGTTTTTTTTTTTGCTTTCATCGTTTTGTCAATATATTGCTCTTGTTAGGTTTGAAAGCACGTGTATTTATTGATGTTTAATTTCAAACATGACTGACATAACGAGCAAACGGCCTATGAATTTCAGAGCTAAGAATATAGTTTATAACACATCTGAATAGAAAAGTTACCAGGAAAAAGTCCCTCTGTACATCAAAACATCATACATTAAAAAAAGAAATTTATCTATAAGATAAGAATGGTAAGAGGAACCAAGACAGCTATAGGATTTGAACCCACGTGGTAGCGTCAAAAGAGTAAACATGGTATCACCGTGTCCTCTTCCGACTGTGCTAACTCCCTAGTGGTTGATAATAAAACCACATGTCAACATAAGTTAAGGAACTGTTTTTGTTTACATCATTCGTTCCCGCTTATATGCCGTTGATAGCCGAACGTAAAAATCGTTACACTCTACTTTCCCAACTTTGCGACAAAAAGATGAACAAACTGTTTCTTTAACACTTACTTGGGTTCCTTATTAAAAGTCAAAACCAGATTCTTGCTGTAAAACTCATAACCATAGTACAGGAACACTTTAGCGCAATATTTTTCTATACTTGATATTAACGAGGGCTTAAACGAGGTTTTCCATTTGTTCAAATGCTTAATCGAGTTTGCTTTCTGTTTCCCAGCTTGCCAATTTTGTTGACAAACCAAGCACCCACTGAGATTTCCTCCTAATGTCAACTGAAACGCATATTCTCTTGTCGACTTTAACACCGGGATACCAACGAATTTGTACATGTCCTCGAGAGTAGTTACTGGCTTTATAGCCAGGTCCTCATACTGTACAGTGTGAACCCGGTTCCTATACCTTCGTTCTAACTGCCTCTTCACCTGCGTGTCATTCCATACTCTGATGCAATGTTCTCTTGCACATGCCTCAAGTCCCTGAAGGCATGTATGTCTATGGCTCCTCGACTCTATCACCGATCTTGGATCACGAACCAAATGAACCACTTTACTTCTCGGCTTTTTACTCAGTAATGTACTCATATTTGCATTGGAAAGCGAATAGTTTTAACAACTCTGAATTTAGATTCTTCACACGCTTTCTGCAATGACTGTAGACATGTACTGAAATTTTGAGACTTCAGTTGTACACAGTAAGTAAACTTCTTCGTTTTTTCGCCATATTTCATAAAACTGTTCAAAAACAATTCTTTTGGTATTTGACCTAAATTACACGAGAAGAGATGAAGAAGTGTGTTCAAACTCCAGTCACGAATGGTAGTTCTCTTCACCCTTTAAAGAGAGAATTTCATGACATAAGCGCTTTTAGTAAAAGGCATGCTACTCAATGGCGTGGGGACTCCGTGGCCAAGTCACTTTATAAACGTGATTCAGCTATTCGTCGCTTTGAGTTCGAATCCCGGCAGGGACACTCGGATTTTTTATGTGAGTATACCTTCAGCTGGATCTATACACTTAGGGTCTTCCTTCACCTGAAATTGGCTGGTCTTCCTTCACCTGAAATTGGCTGGATATCGCTCTGTGATTATATATGTGTCTTTATAGTAGTAGTGCGTTTATTTATTTGTGTTTATATGTCATCTGGCCAAAGATCGATGTGAACATATAAATTCAACTTAAGTTAACTTTAATGAAGTGAAATCTAAAGCAGAATAGCAACCACAGTTTTCCATAACACAGATCGAGCGTTCGACTATTTCAGTGCTTATTAATAATTTAAAGTCTTTGTTGTACAAAAAACAACCCCTTGCCCGAGGAATCGCCCTAAAATGTTCGGAAGAGATCTGACTGACGGAATCTCGCCAATCTCTCATGTGACATGATGTTGCTTTTTTTTAAATGAGCAGCAACATACCTGGTACCTTTGGTCGTTACATGTATTCCAAGTCCCATAGCAATACCTTAGAGGAATCAGTGAAAAATAGATGTAGTAAGATAAACTTTACCTAGATTCTATGTACAAAAGGAGCATAATCATAATTATCAAAATCCATGACAGAGTTATGTAGTTTTGCCTACAAGTGGAGGTGATAATCATTAACAAGTATTCCAAGTTTCAAATCAATACCTTAAAGCGTTCAGTAAAAAGGTAAAGGTGGTACGAAAAAAATAATTCGCTACGGCGGCGCCGACGCTCTGGCAGTAAAATAGCTCTCCTATATTTTTTGATAGTAGAGTTCAGCAGGAATGATTTACAAGAAGACGTGTCATTTGGCGATCGTAAACTCAGTGTCCATCATTTTCATCATATCTTTTTATAGAATAATACCAGAAAACGAAAGAGACGCCCATGGTATAAATAAAGTTGGAGTCAAACAGCTATTTGGAATTACCGAGGATTGGACGGGCAAATATATCATACATTTGTATAGAGACAGTTTATTTTATCGCACATCGCTCTGAGTCAATAGGGGACAATGGGACATTAAATGCAACCAACCAAAAATGTTGTAAAATCAGCGTAAACAAGATGTGTTTAAAAAAACTCTATGCTCCCATCTGAGCTGGTCAGATATTAAATAAATGATGCCAATTGAAAGCTATTCATGAGTGGAGTATACAGACTTTATTCCATATAGTTATGGAATAATGCTTAAGACAAAAAAAAAAATCAATTAAAAAAATAAAGTGAGAAAAATAAAGGAAGAACCTGACAAAATTCTGTTCCATAATCATAACACTTCTGCTTCTCACTATCTATTTATATATTAATTTTCAAATCAATACCTCGAATGGTTGAGGAGTTATATTCTGTCTTTTATTTTTATTTTTCAAATAAAGGGAGGTAATACAAAAATCCGACCTGGCAGAGTTATGGTTCTAGGTTACTGCTCTGCTCCAACGTTCTATCGTTATAATGTTTAAAGTTCAAAGTCAATACTTTGTTGTTTATGAGTTTTGCTCGCAACAAAAATTTATAGAAAAAATAATAAAGGGAGATAATAAAAACAGACTTGGTAGAGTTATGGTTCTTGGTCACTGCCCCTTTTCCTAGTTGTCGTCTAGTTATGAAGTTTCAAGTCAATAACTTGTATAGTTTTTAAGAATATAGTAAATAAGCTATCATCTGGACAGAAATTCATTGTAAAATTAAAATATGGAAGATAATTCAAAAATTGATCAAGGTAGAGTTACGTTCTTTGTTATATACTTCCAAATCTCACCATCGATCTGTATTCTAAAATTCAAGTCAATACCTTGATTAGTTCATGAATTATGCTCTTGTTAAAAATTGAAAATTAAAAAGGGAGATATTTAAAAAATTGGGCCAGGTAGAGTTATTGTTCTTTGTCACTGCACTTTTCCAGGTCGCATTGTATTTATATGTGAAGTTTCAAGTCAATACATTTTATAGTTTTCAAGTTATGGCAAATACTAAAATTTCTGACAAACCAGCAAACAAATAAACAAACAAACAAGCCAACAGACAGATCTCGGGGGCATAAAAAGTCGCGCAATTTACCTTTTTCCATTCGCTAACAGTACTGTGTTTCCCTTCATTTTCGTGATGCTAGAAAGAGGCTCGAACCAGTAGAACGTTTGAGAATTCTTTTGCAGGATGTCCCCAGTCAATGAAGAACCGGAGCGCATATAGGTCAGTAAAACTACTGCCGTATAGTTTTCTATCATTAAAAAAAGGGAGGATATATACATCTATATACATAAACATATATACAGCTAATCCTGTTCTAAACGGTCAGTAAAAGAAATAATTGGCCGCTTAGCCGAGGTGGCTGCTGATCAGAGATCAAGTGTAGGTCAAATGTAGGTCATTCGAAAAGTAGGTCAAATGTAGCTTAGATTCTACACGGTCTTCACTGCAAAGAAAGATCCGTTATTTTGTATACCATTTAAAGCTCAGTAAATAAATATTCATAGTTATACATGTATACGTGAAAAGACATGTGGCAAAGGCATAAGAAGCCACACATTGACATCCGAATCATTAATGGACTTAGAAACTGGTACTTTGACATTGTAGGAATTGGTATATATAACTGTCGTGCTTGTGTCAAATACTGAAACGTCAAGTATAACAAGCATGTATGATTGTTGTTTACTTTGTTAACTGTGCCGCCAACAGTATTTCAGTCACTTGGAGATTATGTCAAAGTGCTGCAATATCACGCCGCAGACATGTGGCTTGATACCACTGTCAGTCACATTATCCTGACACCTGGCCAACCAGTCCTGGAAATACTCTTATATGCTGAGAGCCAAGCAAGGGCGCTATACCAGTACCTTTTTAAGTACATTTCGATAACAAGATATCGATTTAGATTTTATTTGGCATATAAATAAATGTAAATGGCGTTTCCCCTAGTACAGTCATTGCTTTTTTTAGATTTGCCGACTTTAGCTGATTTTCTTTTTTTATTCACTCTTTACATGAAATAAGTTCTGATGTTAAATTATATGACTTGAATATGGAACCTGCAACTATTTAAGAGTAAACGACAAATCTGTTAGTTAAAGACGAGTGATAAGATGTTTTAAAACATACCTTTTGAACTGTGTTTTTCCTTTTTTTTGTATATATAATATTACCTGTGCTCTTATTGATGACATTGGTAATGTATATATATTACCACCTGTGCTCTTATTGATGGCACTCGTAATGTATATATAATATTACCTGTGCTCTTATTGATGACATTCGTAATGTATATATAATATTACCTGTGCTCTTATTGATGACATTCGTAATGTATATATGATATTACCTGTGCTCTTATTGATGGCATTCGTAATGTATATATAATATTACCTGTGCTCTTATTGATGACACTCGTAATGTATATATGATATTACCTGTGCTCTTATTGATGACATTTGTAATGTATATATAATATTACCTGTGCTCTTATTGATGGCATTCGTAATGTATATATAATATTACCTGTGCTCTTATTGATGGCACTCGTAATGTATATATGATATTACCTGTGCTCTTATTGATGACATTCGTAATGTATATATAATATTACCTGTGCTCTTATTGATGGCACTCGTAATGTATATATGATATTACCTGTGCTCTTATTGATGACATTTGAAATGTATATATGATATTACCTGTGCTCTTATTGATGGCATTTGTAATGTATATATAATATTACCTGTGCTCTTATTGATGACACTCGTAATGTATATGTAATATAACATGTACTCTTATTGGTGACATTTGTAATGTATATATGATATTACCTGCGCTCTTATTGATGGCACTCGTTATGTATATATAATATTACCTGTGCTCTTATTGATGGCACTCGTAATGTATATGTAATATAACATGTACTCTTATTGATGACATTTGTAATGTATATATGATATTACCTGTGCTCTTATTGATGGCACTCGTAATGTATATATAATATTACCTGTGCTCTTATTGATGGCATTCGTAATGTATATATAATATTACCTGTGCTCTTATTGATGGCATTCGTAATGTATATATAATATTACCTGTGCTCTTATTGATGGCATTCGTAATGTATATATAATATTACCTGTGCTCTTATTGATGGCATTCGTAATGTATATATGATAACACCTGTGCTCTTATTGATGTCATTTGTAATGTACATGTATTTATAATATTACCTGTGCTCTTATTGATGGCATTCGTAATGTATATATGATATTACCTGTGCTCTTATTGATGTCATTTGTAATGTATATATAATATTACCTGTGCTCTTATTGATGGCATTCGTAATGTATATATGATATTACCTGTGCTCTTATTGATGACATTTGTAATCTAGGTATTATATTAACTGTGCTGTTATTGATGACATTTGTAATCTAGGTATTATATTACCTGTGCTCTTATTGATGGCACTCGTAATGTATATATAATATTACCTGTGCTCTTATTGATGGCACTCGTAACGTATATATAATATTACCTGTGCTCTTATTGATGGCATTCGTAATGTATATATAATATTACCTGTGCTCTTATTGATGACATTTGTAATCTAGGTATTATATTAACTGTGCTCTTATTGATGACATTTGTAATCTAGGTATTATATTAACTGTGCTCTTAATTTTAATAAATAAAATCTTAGAATCTTAATTTTTGAATTAACTCTCGTAATTGAATTAGCATACCTTCCAATATTGTTTGTTTGTTGGGTTAACGTCCCACCGACAGAATTTCAGTCATTTGGAGACTATTCCTACTTGAGACAGATGTAGTGCTGCCACTCTGCAGTATCACGCCGTAGACATGTGGCACGATACCAAACCTAGTCACATTATCCTGACACCGGGCCAATCAGTCCTGGAACTACCCTTATATGCTGAGCACCAAGCAAGGGGGCTATACAAGTACCATTGTTACGACCTTGGTATGTCGCGAACGATGATAGAACCCACGACCTCCCACTCCTGAGGCGGACGTTCTAACCACTTAGCCACAGGGGACGGTATTTTTTGTGTATGCGTGTACCTGATACGGGATACCTGTATATCGTTAAAAATATGAAGAAAAAAATCTCTCTGAATTTAAGATATTGATACATATATTGTTGGTCTGTTTTAAAGACTTAACAATAATCTTGATTTTTATAACTAACGTCTCATTAACAACAGTGCTATCGTTCTAATCCTAAATGTAATTGTATGTCAAACTTTATTGAATAAATATGTTTAAACCAACAGTTCTGTCATTTGGAGACTTGTGTATAGAGCGGCCTCGTTGCGATATACTTGATATCACATCCGGTCACACCCTGGCAAGAAACTAGATAACTTTTATCTTACCACGTCGCGACCAGATTCGAAACCACGATCGCTGGGTTATAGGACAGACGTGTTTATCAACCGGCTAATTTGAACTATTTGACTCCCTGTACGACAAGTCTAAATCGTAACCACTGGGGTCATGTACATACGAGTGTATGAATGACTAAAGCTTACAGTTGGTCCCTAACTGAGGTTCCAGGTCCTCCACGACAATGGTCTGCCTTGAAATCGTAACTGAAAAGACAAAAAGTTTAGTGGATGATGATGATGATGGCTAATTATAAAGATAAAATAGAAATGGTAATTAATATGGTGACACACTTATTTTTGTCCGACTTCGAAATTCCTCACCATGTCTCATCTATAATCCAATTCTTGATGTATTAGTAAATTTGACATGGCATATTATAATGCCCGTAACAGCTTGATAAAACATTAATCAAATAGCCCTATATCGATAGATTCCCGTATCATGACATGATATTAATGCCATAAGATTGTAATAATGCTTCATGGGGTCATTTAGGGTCTTGTAATAAAACTGGAAAAAAACTCACAGAAGAACAGGAGAATTCCATTGCAAACAATGAGAAGGAGAAATCCTTGTCTGGAATCCATCTTCAACAGTTTCTGAAAATAAGGATGAAAAATGTGAAACTTAAATGGTATACATGCATCAACCCATACACTGTAATATCGCTGCGATTCACCAGACCCCTCACCGCTATGGCTTCGAATTCCGGCCGGGAAATTTGAATATTTCACTAGGAAGCTTCCTGGCTGGTTTGCGGTCATCGTAGGAAAACCTACGTTTGCTCAATACGCTTTGCTTCTTAATATACCGATGGATATATGGTATGCAAAAGTTCGTACTCATGAATAATTAATAAATTATTTGTTTGAATCCGTGGCTGAGACAGCACGACTACAGCAGGGATCATTTGACGCGGGATTTTGAAAGTCAGCTTCGTTCTACCGTGTAGAGGTGACATCACGCTCCTCGTCTATAAGCGTAGAAATTTATCTCGCGGGAACAATGATTCTGCTCAGCTTTTGCTTTGAAGAGCATCCAAAATACTACGCGTGATTTTATTGTTCAGCAAGTAGCTTATTAATATCCAGTTGAAAATTCCACGGTGTATACAGTAGTGATAATGGAATATATACCGTGGTTTGCGGTAGGTCGGTGGTTGTACCCGTATGTCTCTTTGTACCCAGGGTCATTAGCTGGACCTTGTTATAAACGACCGAAATAATATTGCAGGAAACCAACAAAATGCCGTTATATTTAAATGGTTTAAATACATTAAATTTCAGTGAATTCCATGGCCAAATATTCCTTTTGTTTATATTCCTGAGATTAAACTGCATCTTTAAAGAATTATTTCATAAAGTTTTTAGACAGACAAGCACGAACAACTACATAAAATTCTATCTTAAATACCGGTATTTTCAAAGCATAGTTATAGAAATAATACTTTAACCATTTCAGTGTTGACTCCTTCATATCCGTTTAATAAAATATGATCTCCATGGCCGTTTATTTAAAGAAAAAATATTGAAATTGATAAAGAAATCGCCACGAAATAAGCTTCGGGAACATTTATAGATGACTTAATCATTGTTAAATATGATTTATATTGCTATAGGAATAACTTCAAAACTTCAGCCTGGGACATCTTAAGGGCGATTGTTCTACTGGCTAAGTTACTGGACTGTTTACGACAGTCTCTGACCGATAAGTGTTACTTATTGGCACTTCATAAGTTAATTAACAGAAAAAAATGGTTGGTGGTTGGAAGGTTTATAATGTTTTACAGTGGTAAAAGTTAAACATTGTAAAAGAAAATCTTATTTTTGTGTAATTTATTCAAGAAGTAATTTTAAACATAGCAATACATAGAAATTCTGTTTTCAAGTTGCTTCAGATCTATATACCATTTTAGTATCACATTTATAAAATACATTTTTTTAAGTATGGTGATGAATATTTGAAATGAAAATATCACAAATTCAAATAATGAGAAAATATATTGCTTTAGTGAACTAAAACAGATTACTACCCTTTAACAAGAGCTGTCCGTAAAACAACACACTAGACTATTCGAACGCTTGTCAGTAAAAATAAATATTGCAGTTAAAGGCAAAATAAGAATCTCTGTATTATTAAAATATACACAATAACAACTAGAATCGCTATCGCGATATCATCGGATTTCGCGAAAGCAATTCCATTTAGTTCACGGGTCGCATGATTCGAAAAAAACATATTTCTACGTTCACTGGCTTATTGAATACTGTTAACAGCGATTTTTCAAACATTTTTGTCGCAATGTTTAAGCAGACTTTTTTTACCAAAAAGAATATTTTTGAGTATTACCTGTCAGTTATGTAGTCGCAAACTTGAAAACTTTTTTACGGAATTCTGTTAGTGCCATGTTAGATATGTGTGTTGCTTTATCATGTCGACAAACGACAATTGTAATCAATAAACAACAATTGCAAACCACACACAACAGTATAAAATGACACAATGCGACATGACACTCAACATTATTACGAACGCACGTTGCATTGAATAACTATCATTTTCATGAAATATCGCATTAACTTTTGAGTGTCGTTTCAAATTGATGTCATCAAGGAACAGAATGCAAAAAATCGCATAAACATCAGACTTCAATTTCTTTAGTTATAAAGAGAGACTTCAAGCCAAGCTCCCCCACCCCCACCCCCCACCAAGCGGCCAAATAAAAAAAAAAATTAAATTTTTACCATTAGGCAATGCAGCAAATGATTCAATCAAGTATACAAGTCGCACTAGTCAAACATTCTGTTTCTTATATATCACAATTTGAAGCATAAAAACTGATTTACAATTGTTCTAAAAATGATCAAACCTTGGACTGCCGTAAAATGACCAAATCAAGTCCGATCTTCAAAAACTAAACATCACTGGAAAGAGCTTTTTAAGAACATATACACTCTTGTTC
Organism: Solen grandis; assembly: GCA_021229015.1. NCBI lineage: Eukaryota > Metazoa > Mollusca > Bivalvia > Adapedonta > Solenidae > Solen > Solen grandis. Next base: position 22,600,959 of record CM037782.1, read on the forward strand.
CTATACTCTCGATAAAACATTTTTAATTTTGGAGCTATTTGAGGACCTAATAAAAAACATAATCGTAATATGATCTTGACCTTTGCATTTTTTTAACTTTTTAATTGTGAGGCCCTTTCAAACAGAACAATACATAACGTGTAAATATTTAAAAAGATTCTTTTATATTAGACCAAATATGTTTAAATTTGTTCAATTATTAAACTCCAAAAATAAAAATGTATTATTAAATCTCTGTAAGTTTATTAAACAGGCATTAGAAAGACGCAATGATGCAATACAAAATTTATAATCCACATGTATTATACTTATACTATTATGATGTTCTGTTAATGTTAATTAGATTATACGATTGGATTTGTTTCTTTCACCATACTCCTAAACTTGATTTAACTTTTAATGTTCTTTTCCAGAAGCTAAATTTGTCTTCTTTTATTTTTCAATACTATAGTATGATCAAATACTATGTTTAATGATTGTATGTGTGTGTGTGTGTGTGTGGAGAGAGAGAGAGAGAGATGGAGAGAGGGAAAGTAATTTAACAGTTTGTTTTCTCTTCTTTCACGTGTTATTTGTAAATTTGTATTGTATGATGATGTACCATATTGTACAAGTCATTGATAATAAAACTTGTAAAACTTGTAAATATTTCAAGAAGAATGTACAAACAAGAGGGCCATGATGACCCTAAATCGCTCACCTGAATTCAACTGCTAGAGAGAAAATGGTTAAGTAAGGGAAAAAAATACACATAACAAATTATATAGTATTTAAATTGTATTAATTTTTAGTTCTGGTGGCCATCTTGGTAGGAAGACCTAAACAATTTTTTTTCTCAGTACCACCTAAGGATCATTCCTGTAAAGTTTCATTAAAATCTGTTCAGCCGTTAAGAAGAATAAATACACTTTAGAAAGGATGACTGACAATCTGGAGTGACAGTCTCCCAGATTTTCACCTCAATAAGCAAATCTATAAGTTCAAAACCTTTTTTTTCAGAGTTTGTTCTTACATTTCAGAGCATGAGATTAAATACCATTTGCTATAAGAACATTCATGAGAAGCTTTTTAATCACTAGGTCAATACATATCGGAGTTTTAGACCTTCTGAACTTTTAGTTAAGAGAAACCGGAGTTGAATTGTGAAATGCAAGCAAGGTCATTTTTTTTTTTTTTTTTTTTTTTTGATAAAATGAAGGCAAAATTAAAACAAAACAAATCATCAAAAATAAAAATAAAAGAAAAAGAAAATCTAGGATTGTCAATGAATGTTGTGCATCCGTTGATTGGCCGACAGGCACACTGGCACATATCATATATAGGCCATTTCACTTTGAAATGAGACGTTCACCTATATAAGTCAAGAAGTTCTCTCCGAGCACCAAGTCGATCTTCATGTCGGTATAACATTCCACATAGTGTTCATGTGGGTATTAAATATATGCATCAGATTTTCCACCAGTCACAGATTTGTCAGTTTTGTCACAAAATATCCCGCATACAAGTATTGCCAAACCCTTGATGAAATGGTCTATTGGTTGAACTGCTGCTGAGGTGAAAAGAATGTTGAATTTTGGCTTGAAAACTGGATATAGCTGTCCCTGGCCTTTCTTTAGCGCTTATGTATTGTCAATGTCCAATTTACCGGGTTTTCCGCTGCCACTCCTATTTTCTAGTGATTGCAAGCTGAAAAAAAGTCGAAAAATGAAGATAATAAGTTGCATATTCATAATTTTAGATATACAGTGTGTGGACATCAGTAATATATCTGCTTTGGTATTAAACATAAATAAGAAAGAGAGTTCATAAATACTGGATTTCTATACTGCATATTACTCACAATAGGGGATAAAGATGTGTATGTGGTATGCTACCGGCCGGGTAGCTCAGTCGGTAGAGCATTCGCCCTGTAAGCGAAAGGTCCCAGGTTCGAGTCCCGGTCAGGCTGTACATTTTTCTCACCCTGTGACATAAGAAGCCCAACGTGGGACTGTCACATAGGTGCCAGGTCTAATTACATCAATACATGGTTATATTTACCCAATAACTCCTAGGATTCAGGGACAAGTTCTAAAATGAAGGGGTACACAGTACGGACGACCGATTACTCACAATAGGTGAGAAAAATGTGTATGCGGCCGCAAAGCTCAGTAAGTAGAGCATTCGCCTTGTAAGCAAAATTAGGCCCCGGGTTCGAGTTACGGTCAGGCTGCAAATCTTTCTCACCCTGTGACATTATATAGGTGTAAATAAAAACATATGTATTGCAATAAAGCATTAAAATTTCATTACAGAAATTGTTTCTCATATTTTTTATTCATCATATACATTTTTTTCCATAGTTTAATTATACTCATAGCTGAACACATAGCTGCAGATATTTGAAATGATTTTGATAGAATGAAGAATTTATTTGAAATCCCCCCCCCCCCTTTTTATATTTTTTTAGCTCACCTGAGCACAACGTGCTCATGGTGAGCTATTGTGATCGCCTTTTGTCCGGCGTCCGTGCGTCCGTCCATGCGTGCGTATGGCGTCAACAATTTCCTTTAAACAACATCTCCTCTTAAATCGCTGAATGGATTTTTACCAAATTTCACAGGATTGATCCTTATGATGCCCTCTATCAAAATTGTTCAAATTATTTTGATTGGTTGAAAAAGTAGGTCACTGGAGCTAAATATAGATTTCAAAACTGCAATCTTCTGTAAAACTGCAGGGCCTAGAGCTTAGATATTTGGTGTGTAGCATTGTCTAGTGGACCTCTATCAATCATGACCCTGAGATCAAAATTAGCCCCGCCCCAGGGGTCACTTTATTTGACATAGGCTTATATAGGAAAATCTAGAAAAATCTTCTTGTCAGAAATCACAAGGCCTGGAGTTTAGAATTTGGTGGGCAACATGGCCTTAGAGACATGTATCAAGTTTGTTCAAATCATGACCCTGGGTCAAAATTGGCCCAGCCCAAGGCGTTACTTTATTCTACATAGGCATATATGGGAAAATCTAGAAAAATCTTCTTGTCAGAAACCACAGGCCTGGAGTTTAGATATTTTGGTGTGTAACATGGCCTTATAGATATGTATCAAGTTTGTTCAAATCATGGCCCTGGGGTCAAAATTGGCCCCGCCCCAGGGGTCACTTGATTTTACATAGGCTTATATAGAAAAATCTTCTTGTCAGAAACTAAAAGGCCTGAAGTTTAAATATTTGGTATGTAATATGGACTAATGGACATCTTTCAACTTTGTTCACATTTTTGCCCTGGGGTCAAAATTTGCCCCGACCCAGAGGTCACTTGATTTATATAATTATAGGCTTATATCAGAAAAAAAAACTAGAAAAATCTTCTGTTAGAAACCGTAGAAAACTGGAGTTTAGACATTTGGTGTGTTACATGTACCAAGTTTGCTCAAATCCCTTGGGTAAAAATTGGCCAACCCCAGGGGTCACTTGATTTTACATAGACTTATATAGGAGAGTCTTTAAACGATCTTGTCAGAATCCACAAGATCATGGGTTTAGATATTGATTAACATAGCCTTGTGGACCTGAACCAAGATTTCAAATCATGGGTCTTGGGTATAAATTGGTCCCGCACTAGGGGTCACTTGATTGTATAGCTATGACCATTAAAATTTGGACCGCAGGTATGGTTTTTGTGTGGAATTACAATTATTTTGCTGTTATTCTTCATGGATTTTGTATTCAGTATGACTTTTATATGAAAGGCAATGAAGGCAATATTTCTCAGGTGAGTGATTCAGGGCCATCATGGCCCTCTTGTTTTTTAATTATTTTATGTAAATACTTGCACTAGTAAGCAGATATTTTAAACTCTATGCATATTTTCACAAATTTCACCAAATACTTTTTCCTCTGCCTAGAAATACTTAGCCATCAGATTGTGAAATCTCAAGCATCGTAAAAATAATCGATAACCATAACAGCAATGTAAAAGTCCGAACCTTTCCGAAATGTACTTTCATTTCTGGGATCTAAACAATAACCTGAAAAAAGGGAATAATTATATTAATTTTCATAAACTTCTATCTAATGTACATTTTTGTAGCTTCGTGACTACAATAAATATCAACTTACCGTGTATAGACTTTTAATACAGCTGTAGATTGCAATTTTGTTGATCAAAATGTCATATGTCGGGCTTCAAATCTCGCTCTGCTCCGTTTCAGAATATGAAAAATCTCGATTTTTTATAATGGTTTTGCGCTACTCCCATTACAAAATGATATTTCTTAAACTGACATGAGCTTGTAAATTTCAGTTTATAATAGGAATTGATAGAGTATGTATTATGTTGAAATGGACATTTTAAATAATCTCTAATCATGATAAAAATAGAATGGGATAGGAAAGGATAAATTCCGAATTGCTACATATTTTGCCCTCATTTCCAGCATTGAATACAATTCATTTCTGGATTTATTTATTTTTTTTTTTTTGCGTATTATCTCATTTTTTATTTCGATCATGCTCCCTCAATTCTAGGCAAAAAGTTGATGTTTTATTACGAAAAAATGCCGAAACTGCAACCGAAAGGATTTCGTACCTCCAGATCCGGTTCCATTGACAACCTACGAACCAAATACAGTATGCCCGGCGGTGATCCGCCGTGCAATAATCATGAGACCTTCTTAGCAACCAGTCTTGAAACCACTTTATACATTGAGCGAAAGCGTCACCGGTAGCCGAGTGTTTAAAGCGTAGGTCTCGGTAGCGAGAGGTCGTGGGTTCGATTTCCGGCCGCGACATTCCAAAGTCGTAAAAATGGTTCTGATATAGCTTTTTTGATTAGCGCTCAGCGTATAAGGGTAGTTCCAGGTGACAGGATGATGTGACTGGGTGTGGTATCATGCCACATGTCTATGGCGTGATACTGCAGAGTGGCAGCACTATATCTGTCTCATGCATGCAAGTCTCCAAGTGACTGAAATACTTTCAGGTGGACGTTTAATCCAACAAACATACTCTGAGCGCCATACAAATTCCAATTTATTAACGTTGGTATATTGCAGTCCTGAATCTACCAAAAATATCTCCAATATTTGAAGATTAACTGAGTTTGGCTTTGTTTGGAACAATTGAGAAATGAAATGGATAGCGTATCTAATTTTAATCTAATGAGACGTATACATACACACGAGTAAATTCGATTTATACTTCAAATGAATAACGACATAAACTGTAGATTGCTTTTGTTGTGTCACTGTGAAATACGAGAATTTAAAATGTGCAACGAACATAATGATCCTAGCATAAAAGTAAAGAGAAGCAGACAATCATAATTCAATTAAGAAAAATTTAGAGCGATTTAAACTGTTGACAGTTTCTCGTACATCTGATTTCGTAGTTATCAATGAATTGCAACCGACTGTTATTATCGTTACTCAAATTTCGAATATATGCCAATTTTAACATCTTATATCTCTGCAAGGAATGCGTTTGGGAAGCTGTGGTTTGGAAAAATAAGAGACAGAATGTTAAAGTTAATGATGCTTAGCTTGAAATAATTCACTTCAACCAGAAAACGTAAATTTTAGTAGATGATTGGCCAAATGGCTCATTCCATCGAAACGTACTTTTGGTCATTTTTCATTCAAATTCACAATAAGTAAGGCGTTAACAGGACCAACAGCTTGTCAGCAGGACACTTTATATGAGGCTTTGAAAATATAATCTTGATTTTACCCAAAATTGGTTTGAAATTATATACACCGGACAAATACGTCCATTGTATATCCACAGCGTCTCGCGCTACATGTACTGATGTTTCATTTTCCGATTGATCGGATATATAGTAGAGTAGAGTAGGCAAACCGTATTTGACCAATTTATGAATAGAGACTGTGACGTCACCAGCTTGCAAGTCTCTGTACTAGACCGTAGGATTCACACCAAAACTGCGAATTGTGATTCCGTGCTAACAGACCCACGTATTTGAGGATCCATTCTCCGCATTATCCTATCATTAATATTAAATATTAAATTATAAGCAAGGTATTAAGTTTGATCACTAGATATAATTTACGACAAAAACTGAAAACGAAATGATTATCATGTTAATAATAGAGATATCAGTGATGATCCATTCTCCACATTACTAAAATTTAATATTCATAAACAATGTATCAACAATTTACGAGAAACAAATGATGAAGGTAAAAGTGGTATGATGTAGTAGATGAGAGAGTGAGTCGGAGAGAGAGTGTTGTTTTGTTTCACGTGTGTAATTTGTGCAGTATATTTATTATGTATTGACAATGTACATGATTGTATAGGTCAAAGAATTAAATAAATAAAGATAAACCTCTTTAACGTTATGGCAGTTGACTCTCCAGTGTTGAAGGATTGAACAGTTTATCTGCTTAATACACTGATTGTGTGGGTGTTGAGAAGTACCTACAGATATAAATGTCGGGAGAATCAAAGGACAGGCCTAAGTGTATTTGTTATGGCTCTCTGTTTTACGATTGCCAGACTTATTTGGCAAACGAAAATCAAAGCAATTAAAGACAAATTAATGATTACAAATACACTAAATTTCCTTACAATCTTGACCAACTCATCCATTTCATGAGTTCTAAATGTCAACTTTTTATACTAAGTGTAAAGGCCAAATGTCAAATGCTTCAATCAAAGTTGGCAAATAGCAATGTTCTGTAACGCATGCATTTAGGCAAGTATGACTGTGTTGATGTATAATGGTGATATTATAAATGACAATTTAAATACTTATCTGGTATAACAATTAAAAAAGAGAGATTACTTGAAACTTGAAAAATATAACTGATCAGTTTATCAATAATATTGAAATGCACAAGTTCATAAGATATCAGTTTTAAATTACTTCAAACATGTTTATATACAAATCATGATTCATGTTTCAAAAATAAACTAATTATTCTTCTTCCCTTTGCACTTTCAGACGCAGTTATAAATTGATATAAAGATGACTTCACATCTTCATTAAACTTGTTACACATGTACATCGTGATATGAACTATTTCATTTATATACATTTTTTGGCCGTGACCTATATTTCACGGGTTGAATGAACATGTTAAAATTGATTGTAATGCTTAACATCATCATTAAACTTGATGCAAATTAAAGTACATCAAGATATAAACTTTAAAAGGACAAGAATTTTTTTAACGTGACCAACGTATTCCAGCGGGAAATCAATGTCGCAGAGACGCATTTATTGTTTATATCTTTTCTCTATCTGTTTTAATATATCCATAATTAAAGGCCTTATTATAATTAATATTTTTTGCACATGGTTATATTCAACATTGATGAAAATTTAAGGCATAAAAAGTAACTTCTTCTTTCTAGTATGCAACATTTTTATTTGTTTATGCTTTTATTGCAAAGCAGATTTGTTTTATTGCAAGAAGGCTGAAATTTAATAACAAGCAAATAATGTATTTAACACTGTTTATTCAAATTTTAAACAGAAATACTGAACCAGCATTCATATCCATAACACATATTGATATTAAACTATGCTTGTCCAGTATGGGGTTTCACAAAGTCTAAGGACTTAGAACTACTGCATCTGAAATTTTGTAAATCGATATTAGGGGTTAAATTAAGCTCGTGCAATGCAGCAATATATGGTGAATTAGGGAGATACCCGCTATACATCAATAGGTATGATATGATAATAAAGTATTGGTTTAAATTGATAAATACAGATAATATAATACTAAGAGCAATATATGAGGATGCGTTAGAAAGTTGTAACAAAGGGGTCAAAAACTGGGTATATTCTGTTAAATCTATGTTAGAAAATTATGGTTTTATGTATGTTTTTTATGATGGACATAAAGTCAGTTATGATAAGTTTATCAAAGATTTTAAACAAAGGCTTGTTGATAGTTTTATACAAAAGTGGTTTGGAGACTTACATGATAATAATAAGCTTAATTATTTGTACAGAAACATCAAAAACAACTTTGAATATGAAAACTACCTGGACATTTTATTTGGAAAACACAGAGTATGTTTGAGTAATATATGAATTAGTGCACATAATTTATTTATTGAAACCTTGAGATATGGTCGAGATAGAAAAGAGAGAGCTGACAGAAAGTGTATTTTGTGTAATAGAAACGATATAGAAGACGAGTATCATTTTATATTAATATGTGACAAATATAAAGATTTACGAAAGACATATATAAAAAAGTATCATTACAAATATCCAAGTATGACCAAGTTTGTTGAATTACTGAACTGTTCTAATAGGAAAACATTAACAAATCTTGCAAAATATATTACAAAAGCAACACTAATAAGAAACGAATTTTTGAATCTGTGATGTGAAAATATGTAATTCATTGTTTTGTTAATTCTCGATTCTGTGTTGACTATGCAGAAATGATAATATTGGGAGATTAATAGGGAGACTGGTACAATGTAAAATTTAGCTATCCCATTATCAATATGTGTAAATAATGTATACTGTTATGTGAAATGGCAAGTTGTGTATGAAAGGGGGTGTTGTATGAAAGATAGATACTGTTATGAGTGGCTATTATGACAAGTTCTTTAACTTCTGTGTGTGCTGTGGTATTACATTGTGTATTATAATTACAACTAGTAGTCGTAGAAGCTATACGTTCATTATTATTTATGCATTTTATTGGACATTTCCTTCTTTTCTCTAAATTTCGTTTCGTTAGGGATATAAGAGGGAGAGAAAAATAAGGTAATTCTTAATATACCTTATCCTACAATCTTTCTAGTGTATCTAGAAAGATATTAAGGGACAGGGATCTTTTGTATTTCGTAAACAAAAGCAGTATATTGTAGTTTTTTTACTGACAACTTTACACATTGGGTGTATGCATTTATATATGTATAAGTTAGTACCATAGGCATATCGATGATGATAAAAGTTTTACATATACAATATTAAAAATCATTAAAAAGTATGCATAATAGAGATAGCAGTGAGGATCCATTCTCCGCATTATCCTATCATTAATATTAAATATTAAATTATAAGCAAGGTATTAAGTTTGATCACTAGATACAATTTACGACAAAAACTGAAAACGAAATGATTATCATGTTAATAATAGAGATATCAGTGATGATCCATTCTCCACATTACTAAAATATAATATTCATAAACAAGGTATCAACAATTTACGAGAAACAAATGATGAAGGTAAAAGTGGTATGATGTAGTAGATGAGAGAGTGAGTCGGAGAGAGAGTGTTGTTTTGTTTCACGTGTGTAATTTGTGTAGTATATTTATTATGTATTGACAATGTACATGATTGTATAAGTCAAAGAATTAAATAAATAAAGATTAAAAGAGTTAATGAATATGACCAAATGTCTATGCCTAGATACTACTAAATGTGCTTTTACCATTGTTGATACATTATCATTTCAACACTTCTATTGCAGATTGAGCAATCCATGTAAAAAAATGAATTACTATCCTACTTTCACTTTCATATATTTCTTAGAAGTGAAAACTTCTAAAGTCAGACAGTGGATTTTCTTACAATCACATTACCGCCACTTATCCATAAATTCAACGTTGAAAAATAGTACAACTGGTTGTTGAAGTCAACATTGCACTTTTGTTAAAAACACTTTTGATAAAAGTTACATATATTGCAGGATTTTGAAATCATTGGGTATAATCACAATTTCTGTGCAAATAAAACTGTATAAGAAGCCTGTTTATAATTCAATGTTCATCCGCAGTTTCATTCATTAAACTTCATATAAATAACCTTATTTGCACCACAAATTTACGGTTGTTGAATTAGCTCAATTGGTAAGAGTGTCGTGCAGTATTTTGTTCTTGCAAGGGGTCATGAGTTATAGTCCAGCTGAGACTTTTTTTTTTTTTTTTTTGTAACACTTTTTTTTTCTTGTATTCTTGGGTTTTATATTTAGAATTTTTCAATTATAGTTTTCATGCTTCCATTATTTTGCGTTTGTCAACCTTTTGATTTAAATCATAGACCACAGGACTCTGATATACAGTCCAAAAAAAACGACCTCTCTATATATAAATTATTTATAGAGATTAGAGGTCGATTTTTCTAATATGAGGGTCCTGCGCATAGACAGGTTCGGTTATAAGGTCAAACCAATTGAAATGAGAGGGGGACAGTATGTTTAATGTAAGCCGTCAATTTAAACATTTTGTTTTTAATCTTTTCTTGTTAGAGTCTCAAATGACTGTGGTGTCTCTAGTCGTGTTTGTATGTCATAACTCAGAAAGTACTTTAGGGATTGAATTTATACTTTATACAATGGTCAAACTTTAATTACCAATATTAGAACAATAAATCTACCATGCTCTATCTCTATTACTTACTTCTATGGTGAATTATGTTTTTTAGAACATATTTTAAAAACTATTTAAGGCATGTATATCATTCTTTACACATAGGAAGGATGTGAAGTGACAAAAAACAATAACTTAATCTTGCCCCATTTTCTTGCTTTTCTATTAAAATTATTTCTGTCTGCAGCAAATTCATGAAGTATTTAAGGTATTGAGAGGATCAATACTAAAAAATACTATTCCTTATCTATTTTTGCATTAGTATTAAGACAATGCAAAACTTGAATATAAGTACATGTAAATCTAAATTGCCTGATGGTATTAATGCTCGTATGATGAAGAAACTTTGTGAAACTATTTTTATCCTGTGTTCATCATAATTAAGAAAAGTTTAAGAACAGGGTTTGCGCCCTCTGAATAGAAATCAGCTAACATCACTACTATTTTTTAAGAAAGGTGACAAGTAATTTGCTGGTAACAATAAACTTGTCAGTTTAACCTGTATACTGTGCAATCTGCTTGAAAGTATTGTAAGGGAGAATATGGTCGCTCATCTACAGAAATATGAGATGTTTAATTGTAAAAAGCAGTTCGGGTTCGTTAGTGGAAGATCAACAGTTTTGCAATTGCTAGCAATGTTTGATAAATGGACTGAGATTATGGATGCTGGAGGAACTATCGATGTCGTACATGTATACTATAAGTTTATGAAGCCTTTTGATAAAGAAAGTCACTGTCGTCTTCTCCTTAAAACTGATATGTAGATTTGGAGATTCAAACATAAAATGGATTGGAAATTTCCTAAAGAAAAAAACAACAACAGAAAGTTCTAGTAAACGGTAGTGGTTCAGATTAGCAGCCTGTAACATGTAGAATCCTTCAAGGGTCTGTCCTAGGACCTATGTTATTTGTTTTATTTATAAATGACCTACTAGACAATCTGCAAAACAACAACAGTGAACGTTTTCTCTATGAGGATGACAACTAGATATTCAGGGAAATACGTACTCCAGTTGGCAGTGAAAAAATGTCAGATACATATAGCAGATAAATGTAAAACAATGATATTTGAAAGCCATAAAACTGAAAGTAGGCATTAGAAACTAAGACCGGAAGTTAACCAAATGGAAATAAGTACTGCTGAATAGGGAGTGGGAGAAGTAATTTGACAACAGATTGTCTTTCAATCAACATATATCAGAGAAAGTAAACAAAGCTAATTCTATACTTGGACCTATGAGACGGTCGTTTGAATATTTAGACAAAGATACATTTAAGATTCTGCACACTGCTTTACTAAGACCAAACTCTCAAATATTTCAAATGAAGACAGACTCAGGAAAACCAACATTGAAATGTAATAGACTGAGAAGAGATATGATTGAAGTGCTGAAACTTTGGAATGACATAAAAACTCATTTATTGAAGCTAAGAGAGGGTTCAGTAATGAGGGGGCATGCCAAGAAAGTGTTAAAAGGAAGACCAGACAAAGAAAGTACACAGAGTCACTAAGTCACTGTGTGGTTGACATATGAAACGCTTTACCAAGAGCTTTAAACTTTTGAAAAGAGACTTGATAAGTTCTGATATATGATATGATTATGAATCAGACATAGCAACTTGCCAAATATAATTCAGAGCTGATGAATGAGGCAGATGAAGCCTCCTATCAGAAGAGGACTTATGATAACTTATGGTATTGTTCTGTAAAACACGGAACACAAAGTTTGGACTCATGCAGAGCAATGTTAAATAATATATATAATATTATATATGTACTAATACATTTATAGTTAATCGTTTGTTACTTTTCAAGTTATAGTGTGAGTCACAAAACTCTTGGTACACTCCTCGTATGTTTATAATAGCATTCTTTATCATATGTATGTTTGTTAGTTTGTTTTGTTGTTGGTTGGTTGGTTGGTTGGTTGGTTGGTTAGTTTTTTTAACGTCCCACCGACAGTAGTTCAGTCATTTGGAGACGATGTCTACTTGAGACAGACATAGTGCTGCCACACTGCAGTATCACGTCGTAGACATGTGGCATGATACTACACCCATTCACATTATCCTGACACTGGGCCAACCAGTCCTGCAACTATACTTACATATATGCTGAGCGCCAAGCAAGGGAGCTATATGTATCATGTGTACTGCAGTATAGTATGGAAAGCCATGGCTGTCTTATGCCGTTCTTTTTCAATATATCAATCAAAGTATTCCTTTTTATATGATACCATTTGAACCATGTATGGAACTAACTGTCCTTTATCATATCAACTTAATAATATATTGAACCAAATAGCAATATATGATACGGATTCGTCATTATATCAATTGACACTATCAGTGTATTGAACCGAATCATCAATGTATCAATCCAAGGTAGCATTATATGATTTCATTTTGACATTATATTAAACCAAAACTCCTTTATATGATTCCGTCGAACCATGTATTGAAACAGCTGCTCTTATATCATATCAGCTTAATAATATATTGGACTAAAAAGCAATATGTGATATAGATTCATCAATTTATCAGTCGACAATCTCAATGTTTTGGACCAAATCGTCCTTGTATCAATCCAAAGTAGCATTATATGATTCCGTTTTTACATTATCTCATTCTAACATTTCTTTATATGATTCCAGTCTAACCTTGTATGAAAGCAGCCGTCCTTATATAACAAACCATTAATAATATATTGGATTCCAATCTAACCATGTATTGAACCAGCTGTCCTTATATCACATTCCTTTATATAAAACCGATTCATTGTCAGATTTTGTTCACTGTTTAGTCCTTTCTTTCATGAATATTCGTGTACAACTTAATGACTTGGTGAAAATTAAGTTACTTAACTTCAAATGGTCATGAAATAATATATATTTTCTTTGCTGCGCAAACTGTGGGGAATCTGAGCTACAATATTGTAGGCCGATTAGTCAGCAGAGGAGGCCCTGATCAACCAGTTTCTTCAAGGAGCTGTCTGATCATGCTTTGTTTGCCAAGGCGCCAAAACGAATCCATATGAGGCAAAGGTATAAAAAAACTTTCAGATGCATTTACCCCCCCCCCCCTCCCCCGCAAAATAAAAACACATAGATTAATGTGCTTTAGACGCTAATTAAATGACTTGTTTTTTCCATCCCCCTATAAAATCCCCCAATTTGACCAAGGAGGGGCTTAAATCCCCTATTTAAGAAGCAATGGATTAACTTTGCCGTGCAGACTGAGAAGAAGACTGAGCGACATATTGTATGAACAAACCGAGGAGACCAAGATCAGACAGTGCCTTCCAGGATATGTCTGATCTATATGGGTCGGCTGTTTGCTAATGCATCAAAATTACCCTCTCTAAGGTAAAGGTTAAAACGCGGGCCTGGAGGCAAAAAAGGCGAGGAATGTTTATTTCTGTATTGATAGAAATTGTATCGATTTGAAGATACAGTTTCAATCAATCTAGATATAGAACATCTTCACCATCCTGTTGATCATTTTGCGGTGTTGACATAAAATACACTCGTTTTAAATAGTCCCGTCAGACGAATTGGTTTAAGGAAAAAGGACTTTCATACAAGGTTCGAATGGAATAAAGGAATTTTTAAAAAAAAAGAAATTATATCATGCCACTTCGTATTGAGATATTGACGATTCGGTTTCATATATCGACGTTGTCGATTGATATAATGATGAATCCATATCATATATCGATTTTTTTGGATCAATATATTGTAAAATTGGTGTGATATAAGGACAGCTGGTTCCATTCATGGTTCGGTTGGAATCATATAAAGGAATGTTTGTTTAATATATAGTCAAAATGAAATCGTATAAGGCTACTTTGGATTAACACATTGACGATTCAGTTCAATTCATTGACTTTGTCAACTGATATAAAGATGAATCCGTATAATATATTGTTTTTTTTTTTGTTCAATATATTGTTAAATTGGTGTGATATAAAGACAGTTGGTTCAATACAAGTTTCGACTGAAATCATTTTTAAAAATCATATAATACTACTTCGGATCGATACATTGTAACAGAACGGTATAAGATAGCCATGGCTTTCCATAGTATATGTCCATATAGGACTCTAATAGTAAGCACGTACATTTAGGAAATAATGTTCTGAGTGTTATATCACAGAAAAATAAAAACATTTAGTAAATGAGTTACAAGAACACCCGGCCCCATGGGCCGGAGTCACTGTTAATTACAAATAGTATATGAATTTGTGTGTATGCACATCAGTGATACATAAGATCAGTTTAAAAAATAAATGTAGTGAAACATTTTTGAAGATGCACGTCAATTTTATATATAATATTGGTATATGTAATTCATACAACGTTCTTCGTCTTTGTAAAAAAAAAATGACACAAATGACGGTGTATTTTGCCGTTTTTCTAACTTACTCTTCTTACCAATAACTTAGTCTTTCTTCCTTTGTCGTCTGGTAAAGATACTGTCTGTCAGAAGATCACACACACACAAAAAAAACCTTGACACCATATTTTGTACTCTCTATGAGATAATGTTCTATATTTTCAATTTTATCATTTTCACAGAACTTACACAGTCTTACATCTAATATACCGCACCGAAATTAGGCTACCGAAATTGTTTAACATACAGCGTTCTTTCTTTTGGAGGTCTAACAATGCATATTTTTCTGTTTTAACGTTACTTTTAAATAATTTGTATGTTAGCAACTTTTGACTATTTTGTACACTCGTTTACCATTGTTGATAATACAATAATGTTGGTACTTATTAATCGTACTTGAACATAATTATGTGTCTGTTTACGGAATGAGATAAGGACCCCACTATCTGTACAGAGAATCGGGGGTGTTAAGATAAACCCGGTTTTAACTTGTATAAAACAATGGTTTAACTTAGAGGCCGTTTAATGGCAGTGCATTTGCATATTGAGGAATAGTGTGTTCATAGTTTATATAAAATATATATTTCTTTAATCTGAATGTGCTCCACACTAAATGACAAAGTTAAACTCACCCCCTTTGTTGTTACTCCCTCACATCATGTATTTAGTTCATCCATCTCTAGCTTGTCCCCACAAAATATCTTCCCGCATTCATTCGACTAGATGGTGATCTCTCAAACCTACCTAACCATGAAGAAATCAAATGCGGCAAATTCCCCAAATATGAACAAAATAGCCTCAAGTCAACATCAGCTCAAGTTTCATAGTAGTTCTTAAAAGAGTCATTTTCAGCCCAATACAATACCTACTAACCCATTCCCAATTTCTATACGTTCACGAAGGTCGTGACGTGTGTAAGTGTGCGTAAATGACCATTGAATGAAGTTTACTCTATGTATAAAACAGTTTATAGGATAAAGAATATAATTTCGCTTTTTGTACGAGTATGTTTACACCATGTATCGTTTATTATTGTACAATTCCATTTACCATTGCACATATAAATAGCAGTAAATTGAAGACATAAGAAGGATAATTTCAATATTTCCACCGACAGTATTTCAGTAATTTAGAGTCATTTCATGTCATGTTCATTTGAGACATGTAGTGCTGCCACACTGCAGTATCACACCGTAGACCTGTGGCATGATACCACACCCAGTCACATTACCCTAACACCGGGCTCAACCAGTCCTGGAACTACCGTAGACCTGTGGCATGATACCACACCCAGTCACATTATCCTAACACCGGGCTCAACCAGTCCTGGAACTACCCTTATATGCTGAGCGCCAAGCATGGGAGCTATACCAGTACCATTTTCACGACTTTGGTATGTCGCGACCGGGGATCGAACCCACGACCTCCGACACCCGAGGCGGACGCTCTAATCACTCGGCCATCGGGCAACGGATTATATATACTTGTTTTTGCTTTTACTAGTATGTGACGTTGTATATGTATGTATGCATTTGCTTCATTCCAAAAGAAAGGTTATGTTTTGTTATGGTGTGTTAATCTGCAAAAAGATAAAGCACCTCGTTAACAGTACATAAAAAAATGTTTTTCTACGATCCTACGTTAATGTTAGAGAGGAAGTCTTTGTTTCCTGACAAATAAACTCTGAAAGAGAAGGTCACATTGCACGGTATACGCCCCTTTTTTGTATTATTCCGGTTTGACACAAAATACAGTATCTCCGAAGAAGGTGCTTACTGTAACACGTGACATATTACACAACATTGCGTATTCGCCAATTCCGGTTAGCGAAATCGTTAACATTTTCAGTCTGTGATGTGAGCGCATGCGCGAAGAGTGAAATTGTTCACTCGTGTGGCAACACACGGAAAAAGAAATTCTAAATAAAGGTTGTATTATGCTACATCCTTCGTAACGCTATAGCCCTTTTATAGAGAAACCATCCATTTCATTTTTATTTTCTTGCAGAACAAAATTTCATTTTATTTTACTATCATCATATAAAATGCAATAAACCAAACATCAACAATTCACAAGATACATAAAAGTACATAGTAATGTTGCATTCACAAAATGTTGGGGACCATGCGTCTATAAATGGGTATTGATAGAGGTAATACACACAGATAACTTAAATCATATTCTTAGTTAACGACAATCTGTAACGAGCTAAATATTAAAAACGTGCGTAAATAGGTTGCAGAATAAAGAAAAATGTGTTTTATCTAAATGACATTACGTGAGGACGTCATGTTATGAATAAGCTTCATATAATAAAATCTATTCTGCTAGTTTAAACTTTATTTATTTTACATCGATTATGAAACAAAGTCTTACAACTTAAAAAAATTATTCTCGATGGATCGGATGACGCGTATGTGGTCATTATTGTGGGAGGAAAACGGAGCACCAGGAGAAAACCCACGTGTCTGGACGGGGACCACCGTATCCTCTCACGTACGTCACCCGGGATCGAATCCAGGACGCATTGGTGAGAAGAAAAGTGCGTTACCTCTACGCTATCCAGGCAAAAAGAGGACAAAGCTGTCTTTAAAAATACGAGCCTCCCGAGAACGCCACTGAAGTTTGAACCTTACATACTGTCTACAACGTCTTTTAGTGACAATTCCCAAATACACGTCCCTTTCTTTCACATGTTCAAGACTGTCTAGAGATTTTATGTGCAGTTATACCGAGGAAGTCGGGGGTATCAATAAAACACTTCGTGACCTTGACACTTTAACATTATTCTTGTCACTACAACGGCGTGAGCGTTGTAGAAGTAATATAGCTCCTTTAAGATTAAAGTAGGACAATATTCCTATTAAGCCTTATTAAGAATATCACATTTCATCGTACATGACACCCCATCAACAAACGTTTCCACGTATCATAGAGCATCTATCAAACCATTTACTATATGCCAAAGGTAACTGGTACGTTGCTTTGACCGAAAAACTGTCGCATTAAAAAAAGAAAACAGGGTAGATTACAATGTAACATTTGTTCCCTGTACCCGAGTGGTCAAAGCGTCCGCCCTGGACTGGTTGGCCCAGTATCAGGATAATGTGACTGAGGGTTGTTAATGTTAATTTCAAGTGGCAATTAAAAATATTCTTATTTAATTTACTTAGTTATGCTAAAAATAATTTCAAGATTAAATGGATTGAAAGAGTTAAAAATATTCTTGACAATACAGGATTATATATTATATTTTTCAAAACCAACAGTTTGCTACTTATTATCCTAAGTTTATATGCTTACTTGTTAAACAGACATTGTTCGATCAATACCTACAAGAGTTGAGTGCTAAACTCAATGGCTCAAACAAAGGGAAAATGTACAAATCTTTCAAAACTGAATTTAAAATTGAAAAATATTTAACACTTTTACCGATGCAGCTCTCGCGTATATTGTTCAAATTCAGAAGTTCAAATCATAAACCACAGGAGTTTGAAGTTCTATCAATAAATAAGAAATATATACAAACGATAAGCCCCGTAGATAATAAAAAAAAAACACAAGGAGTGCAACGCCTTTTCGACACCCAACCCACGCTTTGGTGAATTATACGATCGGAATAATGAATGTTAGCAATCTAGTGAGCCTACTCGAAAAATTATACTAAAATACACCCAAAACAACCGATGGTATTTTCAATCATGCTATTCTACTAGCATAATTTAACAATTTTTGCTCATTTTACTGAGTTGGCAGTTTGTCGTCAGAGCCATTCGCTGACGTCACACAATTACAGATCAGTGGAACACGAAGCAAGAAAGAGTAACGTCCCTTCATAGGTTTTCCCACCTAATTATTCCATTTTATTTTAAATATGTAATTATTAGAATAGCAATACATGTGTATATGAAATTTTATGATTCCTCGAAACCGGCGATTTTTCGAGTTTTTTTGCAGATCCCGTCCGACCTCGAGGAATCGCGTGACCACTGTATATGAAATTTTTTAAATCAGCATAATAAGTATCTGTATATTCATTAAGAACCTAATGCAATAGAACAAACAATTTTATCACAAAATAAAAATTTTATCAAAAAGTAAAATATTTCAATATTTACCCCCGAAGCTGCAATAGTGTGACGTAAGCGAATGGCTACGACGACAAACTGTCTGAACAGGAAAATGAGCAAAAATCGTAGAGTTATTCCTTTAGAATGGCTTGATTTTAAATATCATCGGTTGTTTTGGGTGCATTCAAGTATTCTCTATCGAGTCAGCGTCGGAGACCCACGGCTGCCTATATAACATCTGTCATCTGTCGCTGTATGAAGGAACGGAATAATCGCTCGTGGGTCTTCGACGCTGCTATCGAGTAGGCTCGATATGTTGTTATCATTCATCATTCTGTTCTTATAATTTAGCCAAAGGCGTGTTTGGTGTCGAAAAGGCGTTGCATTCCTTGTGTTCTTTTCTTATACAAGGGGCTTATTTTTTACTATAGATTATTTATTTATTGACAGAACTTCAAACTCCTGTGTATAAACTACCAGTAGAAAAAAGGGAGGTGGAGTGGGGTGCCATTTAGAAGACATAAAATGCTTTGATTTTATGTATGAATGATTTAGGTGATGAATACCATTATGTAATGTCCTCCAAATATTTTCTCGATTAAGAAGTAAATACTTTCCACAGAAGTATAGCAACAGACCAAATATGATCAAATTCACAGAACAATCAAAACTACGATAAAGCCATTAGAACCTTTGTAATTTTCTATCTTACATTATTACCTTATGCAAACTGTTATCATGATTATTTCATGTTTCATGTCTATTTCTATGACTACATGTTAACCATGTTGATCTGTTTATAGTCCACAGATGGTTCATTTTTATTTAACTGTATACGTTAGTTGATAATATGAACATAATCTCATTAAACTACTTAAGATTTCATTTTGCATTTAGACCAGATATTACAAGTCTTTATTTTGAAAATACTGTTGACCCCGAATTTCAAAACCGTTCTTTTTGTAATCTGTTATATCACATGTACTTGCTACCATTGTTTGTAAATCAACCTATATATTAATGTCTGTTATTGCTGTAAGCAGTCTTGACAAAATAAAGTGAATTTAGACGTGAAACTGCAAATTAGCATCACTATATCTGCCTCAAGTAGACATAGTCTCCAAATGACTAAAATACTGAAAACCCCAATAACATGATAAACAACACAAACCACAATGTTGTTTTTGTTGTTGCTGCTGCAATTTTCGTAAAATGATAAGAGGTTTTCCGAGCCTTGAGATTATCCGATCATTTTATTTTTTCTCATTCCAGATCAAATCATCTTGAGATTTAAATTCTAAAGGGTGATAAATCAATCCTGTGTTTTGTATAGACAGTGACGAGAGAAATAGAGTGGTGACAGATAGGAGAAAGAGGTTTTTTTATTACTATTATTTTCTTAGTGCATTTGCACTTCCGATTGTGGTCCCTTTCTACGAAAAAGACAGGGATACGATTTAAATTTCCACGTTCATTTGTACTTTCATCAAGAACCACCTTCTAGCTCCCCTTCAATTATGAATTTTAAACCTCCAGCAGTTCGAGGATCGAAATACTTTTCCGCGACCGTAGCTTCGACTCGTAGAAGAACTCCTTTTTTAAACTCGATACGTGTGATGGCGCTTGCTGTTACATGTATTTGATTTATCAAAAATAAAGCAAAGAAAAGATTATTTTATTGCACATTTTTCTCACACTGTGACATATGGAATAAAGTAACTGGTAAATATACAGTGTTCTTCGTGTGTCAGAAAATTCCTACGATCTGTCATTAGTGTGCACTTATCATAAAAACAGCCAGATTCACTGCTGGCTTGTGACATTTGCCCTTCAAATAGACTTGTGGAACGTGATTCATTTTTACTTTCAATTATGTCACTTGGTTTTCTCGCACTGTTGGAGGTTTTAAATTATATGGTTGAACGAGAGACTGTTCAGCATGACTGTTTCACCGCCCGTTATATACCTTTTCCTTTAATATACATATTATAACAGCCAATCAGTGTGTCAAGCACCGTTGATATACATGTAGCCCGATACTCAGTGGAAATAAATTGTGAGTATTTGTCTAGTTTTTATATTATGGGTAAAACCATGTTTACAACATAAAAGGCACTGCTGAGGAACAGTTGGTTCTGCTAACGCCTTTTCATGAATTATATAGAAATTGACTACAAAGTTTGGATGTTTTAAGCCATTTGGCCAACTCACGTTTTCTGTTCAAATTGAATTATTTCAAGCTACGCATCATTAACTTTAACATTTTTCCTGCTGATTCAAACCACAGCTTCCCATACGCATTTTTCATAGAGATATAAGGTGTTAAAGTTGGCATGTCTTCGATTCAATGAAAACAAAACCACAAGCCCTTTACGACGGCTTTTGTCGCTTATATTGCAGCCATGATCACACCAATTTGGATATTAATTTGTAGTATAGTTTGTCGGGGTAAAATGCTGATTTGCTCTTTTCCCTCACCCCGCCCCACCCATTTACATCAACAATAGCCTACGTGTCGACGTCCTTCAGCATCGAAAACATAATTTAAATCGTTCTATGTTATCTGTAATCTCCGACTTGATCTCATTTAGATAATTCTTTTCATCAAAAATATTTTGATATTAGCGATGCGCCTGGGCGCTCTCCTCTGTTTATTTCTACCATGGGTTCCACCATGGTTGGAGTTGATTTTTCGAACATTATATTATGACCTCGGGAAATATGCATGCTAAACGATAACATTGTCATTAATAATATCCTGTCAGTTTTCTCTATTTTCCTTTTCTTCATGAAGTAGAATAGAATTATATTCGTCAATATTAATTTCTAAAAATACAGCTATGAACAGTTGGTGTCAAATTAAAGGAACAGAAATAGTTAATAAATGTCTGAGAGTTGAGCTGATGGTGGCGGTGGTGATGATTACGATGATGATAATGTTGTTGTTAATGATACTGATGATGCTACTGCACTGATAAGGATATTAAAATTAAAAAAAAGGTTTATCAGACCAGGGAGTGTTTCTAGGCACAGGGACAATTTCAATTTCACAGATGCAGATGACTGATAATGCAAAGTTATACTAGAAGATGTTAAAAAAATGTGCTGGTGTTAAAAGCAATAGCATCTCGCTTTATATATTCGAACAATACTTTAAATCAGTCAATAATTCTAACGATACATTCTTAACACCAGATGAAGACATATTACACTTTATTAATAGATATGAAAATAAAGAATTTGGTACTATGTTCTCAGAATTAGATATCCCCTTTTCACATGAAGAATTGCTGAAATCTATAATTCAGTTAAAGAGTGGAAAAAGTGGTGGTCCGGATCTCTACATGGTAAACATGTTCTTTTACAATATATTTTAGAATTATTCAATAAAATATTTGAAATTAGTTATTTCCCTCCATCGTGGTTCGAATGATATGTAAATCCATTACATAAGAAAGGTAATGTAAAGGATGAAAATAATTATAGAGGAATTATACTGTTAAGTATACTAGGTAAATTATTCACCAGAGTATAAAATACTCGTTTATGTAAATGGGCTTAAAACTATAATCATTATGTATATTTTGGAGCAGAGACAGGATTCAGGTCAAATAGGTCAAATACGTGAATAGGAATAATCTATGGTCAAAATTAATCAAACTGGGGTTAAGGGGTAATATTCTAAACATTGTTAGATCAATATATACATGTGTTAAGTCTAAAGTTAAGCATTTCAATTAAGTAAGTAAAGGTTTTGACTGTATCTTACGCGTAAGACAAGGCGAATGTTTATCTCCTTTTCTTTTTGACATGTTTTTAAATAATTTTGACGATATATGTGTTACGAGCAGGATTGGCAAAATTGGTATTTAAATGTTTAAAATGTTCCTAATATTATATGCAGATGATATTGCCTTGTTTGCCAATAGTAGTCAAGAATTACAAACAACCATAAGTGTGCTACATGCTTTTATCAAAAGATGGAAACTGGAGGATAATCCAACAAAAACCAAAGTGTTGGTATTTAGAAAGGGCGGGCGTCTGGCTATTTTTACACTTTTCATTATGGGAACGTGGAGCTTGAAATAGTTAATAAATTCTTACATTTAGGCATTGTTTTTACAAATAGGGGTCTATCTCTGAAGCTTAAATCACTTTAACTGGACAAGCATTAGAAGGTATTTTCCAGCTTAGTAAATATTTATACAAATTTACCGATAAATCTGTAAGACACAAATTAGAATTGTTTGATTGATTAATTAATTAGGCCAATTATGAATTATGGGAGTGAAATTTGGGGATTTCATCATGGTAAGGCTGTTGACAGAATTCACTTACAATTTTGTAAACTCCTCTTAGGTATAAAGATAACGACACAAAACCATATTATATATGGGGAACTAGGCAGGATGCCCTTGCAAAACTTAAGATTGTATATATAATATCATTAAATACTGATTACAAATATTACATACAGATAAAAAATACATTAGAAATATATATTACCTTCCATATCAAGATACTGTATTAAATCAAAATAAGAGTAATTGGTGTTCACTTTTAAGAGAGTTACTGTCATCACTGGGTTTATACGAAGTTCAGTTATTTCAAATGGGTGGTGATCCTTATGTTTTTTAACATTGTTAAGCAAAGAATAAAAGACCATTTTTTGCAGAGTTGGAACAGCAGACTGAATGACTCAACCAGAGCTATTTTTTTACAAACATTTCGCAATTTTCAGATTCCAGCCCTACTTGCATAATTTATAATTTATAATTAACAAGATTTAGGACTAGTATGTCACGACTGTAGTACGCACATCTTGTACTATGTATTGAAACTGGTCGATGGAATCAGCCTATTAGCATACCTATAAATGAACGGTTTTGTTTGATCTATAATTCTTAAGACGACGAGTTCCACTTTGTATTAGAATGCTTTTTTTTAAATGATCTACGTAAAAAGTTTATACCTATTTACTACTGGAAACGCCCTAGTATGTATAAATTAGTTGAACTGATTAATTGTAATGATGAGTTTACAATAAGGAAGCTCGCATTATTTATTGATAAAGCCTTTACACTGAGGAACAGTATATTGTACAGCTAGTTTTCATACATTTACTTTAAAGTTATAAAGAAAACTTTATTGTTGTTTCTATGATTAAATTCTGTTATTTGATTAGATGTGTAAGTTGTATTGTCTCACTTGGCTTGCACCAGAATTAATTAATTAGTTTATATCTTCATTAACTTTCAGTGTTTGAATGTTCACATATATGCAAAATGTGTATTTTGAATATTTTTTAATATTATAAATAAGTATTTTATTTATTCAAAGTATAATACGGAAAGACCTACACGATACTGGCCGAAATGAATATACGTCCAACGAAAAATATTCATTACATAATAATAACATACATAATTATGACTTTCTGCCCTCTCCCTCTCTCTAATAATTTCAACTATCTGTTTGTCATGTTGTAATGTACTGTAAGAATGAATTATTATTATTTGTATGTTTGTGTACTGTCTGTCATGATGCTTTGTATGTCACATGGGTCAGTGACCTTCTGGTTTGAATGAAATAAACTTTTATTGGACAATTAAGTTTGACAAACTGTAATTTTGTTTAGTGCTTAAATGCTATGCTTGCTTGAAGTAAGCTTTGAAGTGACTTTTGTTGTATTGCCCTAATGATTTTCTTGTTGATATAAGCATTGTCATGGCGTAACCCTATGTTATTTCATTACATGAGATATTGTATAGTATCAATTGCAGTAGAATAATGATATCTGGCCCCCTGATAAAAATAGATTAAATTAATCTTTTTCCAAAAGCATGCACTTGGTTTTGTATCATACCTCATGTCTACGGCGTGATACCACAGTGAAGCTGCTGATGTTATACAACCATGCGTAGTTTTCTTGGGTATTGTCTATTACTTCAACGAAGCAAAGCATGAATGCCTCCAATTCCCCATGCTTATTTTGTGACCAAAGGGAAAATGCTTTAAGCGTGAGAAACGCCTAAAATTACTTATTATTGTTTGAGGCCTTTCTGCCGAACATAATTATGCGAAAGACATGCTCCTCACATATTCCGAGTCTCTGTTATACATGTATTATCAGTGAGGTTGTCAATTACCGCAACCCATACCATCGAATGAACGCGAAAGGACATTAATTAAATATGTACGGGTCAAGGATTATTTGAGTGTAGTTTACCAAGTCGAACGTGAACGTGATATTGGAATGTTACATAAAGTAAGACCCGACACCAACCGACATTAGGCCGTTATATATTTCTTTGTTGGGTTTAACGTCCCGCCGACAGTACGTATGTAAGTTATTTGGAGGCTTTGTCTACTTGAGACATATATAGTGCTGCCACGCTGCTGTATCAAGCCATTGACCTCACCAAGTCACACTATCCTGACATCGGGCTAACAAGTCCTGGAACTACCCATATATTTTGTGCGCCTAGCATGGAAGCTATACCAATTTTATGACTTTGTAGATTTTATGAGCTTTCTACGACGCCTCTGAATTGACATTGCATTTTTATCAAATTAACAAAACAATATTTAGTAATAATCAAACCCTAGTTTTGAAAAATAATTTCCTCTACATACGAAATATTATTTCGTATTTATGAAATATTAGAGGGTCGGGTTTTTAATAATGGCATATTTTTGTTGTTGTTTTTTTTCCAAGTTTTTGAACAGGGTTACTTGCAACGCAGTTCTATGGTAGCACAAGTTTTAAATCGGACAAAAATTCGGGGGCTATATTTAGACATCTATATTTCTATATATCCTATTTTTACTTCGCAGAGAAATAGTTTCAAATTTTGTTTTCTGTCTTATCACTAAATGGTGATATATTTCTTGTTTATTTCAGTATGATTGCTCTATGGAAGACAAACTTAATAAAAATGTGTTGATTATCGATGCTGGAGATAACGTGTTTAATAAACTGTAATGAAAAATAGAAAATACGCAAGCGAAAAAAGCACATCTCATTCGGAGATATTTCGAACCATAACTGACTGATTTTCCAGCGACATTACGGCTTTATGCAACAGTTGGCCCATTTGTACGGATTTCCGTTAGGGCCATTGCCTATAAAGGAAATACATGTAATCACGAAAGTATGATGATGAAAACGCGAAAACACGAACATATATCATTCTTATATTGAATATCTTTAACTTACCTCCATTGAAACAAATTATGCATTCATCTTTCTTTTAACGACCGTGTTCATGCAAGGTAAAAACAAGTTTATAACATTGAGTTTATTTGCATCGCTTTAAAATGTGATTCTTACATATTTTTTCGTCTGATAAACAAACTAAATGCGACATTATTACATTAAAACCCTTATTCTCTCAGTGCTATCAGCGCTTTGATTAAAATATATAATCATCATATTTCATGATTACGAATTTCACAGATGATTTGTTTTTAAGAAAATTTAATAATGCCTCTTAGTAACTAAAATCACGTTTGTTATGAAGTAAAAAATCATTTTTAACTAATAAAAAAGTAGATTAAATTAATCTTTTTTCCAATACCATGTCCCCACCCCCACAAAAAGGCAACATGCTATATGACCATTAGTTTACTAGAGGACTGAAAATTCATTAATTTCGTGCATGGATTCATTGATATTATTCAATATGCAATTCCATGACTGATAGGCCCAGTATCAGAATGTGACTTGGCTTTGTATCATACCTCATGTCTACGGCGTGATACTACAGTGAAATTGCACTATATATCCGTTTTGTTATACAGAAAAAAAAACCCTAATGTTTCTTTTTCTGTAGAACAGCTTCGGATGATATATTTACATACATAATGGATGGAAAGCTTTATTAGACTACTATGGTAACACGATAACACTATGAAAAAGTCGGATAGACACGAACACGCTGCTTCTGTGCAACTATAAAAATAGCAAGCGATTATGCATGAAATTTGAGTATCGAGGTCGCTTTTGTTGGATGACAAATAAAGCCGGTCACTAAATCTGTTTCATGAAGGCAATATTTTTCAATTTCCAAACGACTGAAATACTATTTACTTCTAAAAATAGCTATGTAATAGGCATTGTTCGTAAATGAACTTTTACTATTCATTGTAAGTTTGCGTGTTATGCACAAAATGCGATCCAGGGCCCATTTCATACTTTGGTATTCCAATTTTTAACGATAAATAACGCGGATGGCATATTACATGTAGTGCTAGTGCACTGTTTACATTTAAAATAAAATGAACCATAGATAACTGAATCAACTTTCTGTTATGTCGAGTAAAGATATTTCGTAATTTCGTGTTCCTTTATATAACTTATTAATTTTACTCTTTCTTATTTTTCTTTTATATTTCAAATGCTTTAATATTCTGTTATTTTGATTATTGCATATAATTGCGTATTCATGAATGAAGTACTTACTTCTAAGAGACTATCAAAACTCTACTGTTATGTAGTGACGCGAAACCATTCATTACAGTGAAGCGCATGACGCCTTTAACGCAAAATACGCAAGTGCGCAAAAGGCTCAGAGTAGATTTAAAACTAGAGGCTATGAGGACATTAAGAACTCACCAATGCGGTTCCAGATTCCAATTTAAACCGGAGGAAATCCAAGTCTTTAAATGTGCAAGGGAGTAGATAACCCTCCCCACCTCTTGCGGTATACCACGCTTGTTTATCGCTTTACTACACAATCTATGAACTATCCACATGTATTAAGTGATAAATAAATTATTCACCTCCTTGGCTGTTTAAAAATATAGCCTAGGAATTTTATAAACCTATAGTCAACACATTATATACCCAAACGTCAAAACAGGGTATTCGGTCATGCTGCAGTACTTTATCACCTATTACGTTTCCTTTAAAAAGGGGAAAAACAACTTACTAACCTTTACACTGAAGAAAGTATGATCCGGGTGATGGCTATATTTTGCTACGGATGACGAAACGGGTAAATGGTTTGACTAACTGACAAAAAGGGCGGCGCACTGCCATTTAAAGCTTGGCAATTTGAAATAAAAGTACACCATTATGAATGAGTAAACTTACCTCTTGTAGAATCGATATATCAGTTTTGTTTGATATCCAATTTTTAATATTTACCCATTCCATACTGTAAATACGTTTTCCTTGGTCAACTAAGAGTGTTTTACATAGAACAATGTAGTGCTTTCGAGGAAGGAGTCGAGTAAATAAGAAGAATTGGCAATTCACAGATAAACAGTCTACTGCTAACTTAAAGTTATTCGTAATTGTGTTTGTGTTGTGGGATGGGTTATTTCGTTGATGATTTTACACCACGAAATTAGTACCTTGTTAAGTAAACTTTATTTTATCCACGAACAGTCGTACCCATGAAAATGATGTCAATGCAGACGTACCAAATTTTAATGTCGATGATGGTACTGTATACATCTTATTATTCTATATCCAATTTCGTAGCCACCTAATGGAGTACATTTGTAGCACGCGGTCGTCCAAAAGATTTCGTTAATGGACAGTATACTGTCCAAATGTATTACGTTATTGGACAATGACCAAAAAAATTTGCATAACGTAAGTCACGAATGAGATCCGTCATTGATGAAAATCGACGCCACTAAATGACGACAACTGATGCGTAAAAGGCATGTACTGAATAAAAATATGTGAGAATAAGTAAAATATACGGTGGCATAGAGGTGACATGCACAACTCTTTTTTTATGTCGAGGGAACGAGATAATAAGTCGAGGGAACGAGATAATAAATCGAGGGAACGAGATAATAAGTCGAGGGAACGAGATAATAAGTAGAGGGGACGAGTTATTATCTCGAGGAAACGAGCTAGTCAACCAATAAAATATTGCAATCAAGAGTCCGTATGTTGAGTCCGTGTTTATTTGTTTATTGGGATTAACGGTCCATCGACATTATTTGAGTTATTTGGAGACGATGTCTACTTGAGAGACATATACTGCTACCACACTACAGTATCACGCAGTAGACATGTGGCATGAAACAAACACCTAGTACAGAGCCATCCAATTCTGGAATTAACTTTTTTATGCCGAGCGCCAAGCAATTGATCCCTTGAGATAATAAGTCGTTTCCTCGAGATAATTAACTTGTTCTCTCGACTTATTATCTCGTTCCCACGACTTATTATCTCGTTCCTTCGAGATAATAAGTCGTTCCCTTTACTTATTATCTCGTTCCCTCGACATAAAAAAGAGAAGTGCGTGTCACCTCTACGCCACCGTAAAAATAGCATTTGTATAATCAAAACACTGAATAAATCAAGATGTGTTCAAAATCACAATGCCTCCATAGGGGGTTAGATGTCGCAACTGAAAGAAGTTCATAAGTGGAGTAAGTATGTCAAATATCAAGTTTTCTCACATTATTGTCAAGGAGTAATGCACTAGACAAAAATAAAGGGAGATAATTAAAAACTTTCATAATAATAATTAAATACATGTATAATTAAAAGGTAGTCATTGCACCTATCCTATTTGCTATCTATTTATATATTAAGTTTCAAAACAATGCCATGTATAGTTTACGTGTTATTATCTGGACAAGGATTGATAGAAAGATAAATAAAGGGAGAAATTTAAAAAAAGATGGACCAGGCATAATTTTGGTTCTTGGTCACTGCAAAACTCGCTATTTAAATTTCAAGTTTCAAGTCCTTACATTATGTTGTTCTTTTTTAATTTCACACCCAAACAAAAGGTGATGAAAATAAATGGAGGTTATTGAAAAAGTGGACTAGCTAGAGTTAACTTATGGTCAATTCACTTCTAGTTGTCATCAATATATGATTTCAAGTCAATACCATGTTCGGTTTTCAATTAAATGAGTTATGCTATGGATAGAAATTCACTTTAAAATTAAATAATCAGAGATAATTCAGACACTGAACACGACAGAGTTTCGTCAGTGTACTTAGCCATCTTGCCATCTAACTTTATACAATGTTTTAAATCATTAACTTGTAAGATTTACGAGTTATGTTCCAAACAAACAAAATAAAAAGGGGTTAGGGGAGATAATCAAAATGTTAGAACAGAAAGAGCCATAGTCTCTATTTATATATGCATTTTTCTGTTAATACCTTCAAGCTGTATTATTTTCACATTATGGCCAAAGTTAAAGATGTCCACAGACAAACAAAAACAAATTTCCGGTCATGTGATTGTTGACAGGTTAAGAAAAAATCAGGTGAAATTTTTTGTAATAAAACATTGATATTTGTGATGCTGGGACTTTTCATAGGAATTTATAAATTGTGTTTATGGATCTTTATTTACAAATGTTCATATTTGAGTGAAATCTGGACTATTGACATGTGGAATCAGGAGTTTGTGCTACCTGTTCAAAACAGGTTTGACTTTCTAGGGCAACGGGAAAATGGTGAGTCACTCCAATCTTTGAACACTTCAACCATTTCTAGGCATGACTTTGCACATGGTTCACTAGATGATAAACTGTTGCATATATTCGATGAACTACGCTTTGTGAGAGAAGAACAGGTGAACTGCAGTAGTGGTATAACATACCTATATCAGTCAGTGCACAGTATGAATGAAAAGGTGAATCAAGTAATCCAGACTACCAACACTCAATCTGATTTCTTGAAGTCGCTTACTTACAAATCGATTGATATGTAAGCCAGGTCCAGACGTAACAATATGATATGTAGGGGATTTATGGGAAACCATGATGAAAATTGTGCACAAATCATATACTAGATTTTTTGAAAAACCGTCTAGACATTGATCATCAGGAGGTGTATATCGCACGTGCACATAGGCTAGGTCAGAGAAACATCAGAAGGCAACATCAGAGTAGGCCGATTATCGTGAGCTTTCGGGACTATGGTAACATATTGAGTTCATCATGAGTAATGTTTGAAGGCTTCGAGGCACAAATGAATATATTGACTAATGAGCGCTTACATTTTATTTATAACAAAAGAAACCGGAAGTAACTGGTCCCGGCTGTTGTCAAGCTTGATTGAGACATTAAAACACTTGTTAGTTGTTTATAAGAGTAAATATAACACGGGAAACGACACAGGTGACCATTCTATATTTCTATTTATTTCAAATGCATATGAACCATTTTATTGATCGTTATTTGCCGAACATGTGATATTCATAGAATAGCCAAATTTCTATTATTAATGCTATCATTAAGTACGAAATGATTCGCCCCATGCAACTTCGAACCCCTGTGCCCACAGCGGTCCGAGCAGTGCCAACACACGCCATCAGCTGTTTCTCAGTGTACAGGTAAACCCCCTCCGAGCAATTCAGGTAAAATCTAGGACAGTGATTTGAAGGGGTCTAATCACCTAACACACTAATAAACTGCAGTCGATTGAGTTAAAGAACATTTTTGATTCACATGATATTGTTTTATTTACTGAAACATGGGCAAATGACTATTGTGATCTACAAGTTGACAATTTCGAATGTTTTAGATTGAATAGAACACTAATTATAACAACACAAAACGATCATCTGGAGGCATTGTTGTATATATTAGAAATTCATATGTATGTAATGATACCTTAGTATTCAGTAGCGAAGATGATATCTGTATTAAATTAAGTGCCAGTAAACTGTCCTTTAATCATGATTTATATGTGCTATGTTGTTCCTGAGGGCAGTAGTAGGCAGCCCTTGATTCATACTCATACTCTTAAGTAAGTTGTTAAATCATATTGTTGAACTTAATGCAAAATGTAGTAATGATTCACATTTGGTTTTGTGTGGTGATATGATTGCTCATACTTCTGAAAACCCAGATTTTGTTGAAAATGATAATTTAAATCATGCATATGTTTTTGCCAGACGATTATAACATTGATGAATGTATAGCTCGCAGATCAGATAAAGGTAAACTTAATATAACAACGGCATGCTATTATCAGATCTATGTAAACAAACAGGTTTAAGGATATTGAACGGACGGGTAGGAGCGGATATGACAGGTAATTACAATGGTTGTAATGATTGCGTTATTACTACAAAATATATGTTTCAATATGTTGAAAATGTTTGTGTCAAAGAACCTAATATTTTGTCTGATCATTGTGTCCTTGATTTTTCGTTTGTATTTTGTAAGTTGAACTCTGGTGATATTCTAGAAAAAAGCAAGGTAAAAGACTGTGTAGAACAGAAGTATGTATGGGATGCAAATAAGAAAGACATTTTCATAAATTAACTATCTGGGGATAATGTAATTAATGGTTTACGAACTTTAGATTTACACATTGAGAACGCAAATTCTGCATGTGATATTGATGAATGTATCTCTGATTTTTTTAATATTTTAGATAATGTTGCTTCTCCATTGTTTAAAAGGAAGGTGAACATAAACAACAATAAAAACTAGAACCGCAAAGCGGCATCTTGGTTTTCGCTTTTAACTTGACTAGTAAGAGTTTTGCCTTCAACTGCAGACATAATTGATTGATATTAACTTTATTCGAATATTATTTACATATAAAAGTCAAATAGAAAGTTTGAAAAAAGAAGATACTTAATACAAAACAATCGTGTATTATATTACATAGGGATATCTCCTGGCGTTATTTGATGACAACAGCCTTAATCGAATTTGATCGAGAGAGTGTGGTAAAAAAAATGAAAATATAAAGTTTGAAGATAAGAAATGAAGTGCGATATTTTTTTCTTCTTTTTTTTAATATTCAT
>CM037782.1:22633624-22653095 GCA_021229015.1 Solen grandis
TGGAGTTTTACATTGCAGGAAACGGCGCGTAATTATGCAAATCAAAATGAACGCATTTGCATTTAACCGCGAATCTAAAATAGATACCAAATCAATTGAGTGGTAAGCAGGGTAGCTCAGTCGAAAATAAAATGCGTTCAACGAGAAGAAGCGTTCAATCATTTGGAATTTATACCAAAAGTCATAACAGTTTTTTTTGTTTTTTTTTTCTTTTTAACAATACCTTTGTGACATAAAACTGTAAATGAATAGCTTATGAGAATTAAAAGCGAACACGAAACGGCAGAAGCGATTCAAATATTTTCAATTACTTACCGATGAATGTGGCGCGATAAAGGTTCATTTCATGTTTGTTTCGGCAGGATGTCACGATTTGTAACAAGTTTTGCCGTGCGAGAATTATATAGGAAATCACTCACATCAACAAGGCCCGCCCACTTTGTCCGTTACATATTAGGCTATGACATTACTGTTGGATTCATAAACTTTTTCAATTTTTATTATACTTCAAGACCCCCCCCCCCCCCCCCCCCCCTAATAATTCAACCAAAAGTTGAATTGGAGGTTGACGCACCATCCTATTTCTTAATTAAACAATTGGCTCATCCTCATTCTGTTTTACATTTTTATAACTTGCGTAATAACTTTAAAACTCACTTAAAAACATACCTCGCAAAAATGGATATTTTCAGTGATTTAAAATCACTTTTAGGCTTTTCAAAAGCTACACTGGGATAAAGGTTATTTAAAGTTGACCGGTTTACACCCCACACACACAAATAAAAAAAAAATTGGAATTGATTGGAATCAGTATACTATTGAAGTCTTTTTTTTTTTTCAAAGTCATAAAAAAAAATGCAAATGTTCTCCAACAAAACTCTTCTTGTTCCAAATGTTATCAATAAAAAGGTTGCGTTATAGGAGGAAAAAATCCCAAACAACAGAACTTTACACTCTTAGGCATAATTAAACAAGGAAGGCCTCCCCGGTGGCCTAGGGTTTAACGTTCGCCTCGGGAACGGGAAGATGGGTTCGACCCCCTGGCCGGACATACCAAACTCTTTAAAAATGGCTGGAAATCTCCTTGTTTGGCCTCAGCAAAAGGGTAGTTCCAGGACGGGTTGGCTCGGTGCCAGGATAATGTGTCTGGATTGGTACATACCATTCTACGGCATGATACTGCAGTTGACAGCACATTCTATCCAATAGCATAGTCCCCAAAGTGACGACTTAACAAACAAACAACAAACAAACAAAAAAAACACTCGGCTTTTTTTCTTCCCAAAACAACGTCAACTATAAGTCTACCGCCCACCATGGCATTCAAATAGGCCAGCGGTCCGTATTTCTATCGATTGATTACAAGTACTTTAGATTGTTTAGATTTTGTCTCATTGGACAAATATAGTGCTGCAGATACGATATCTACCGTAGACAAATGGTATGACACCAAATCACATCATCTTAACATTACAGTAAGATTTCTTAACAAACTATCTGCTTTTTTTTTCAATTTCTCATTGATTAATATTCTTGACATTGACAATCAAGTCATGTCTCCATATTGGGCTGTTTTAAGAGAAAATGCAGACATTTCGTTGTTATTAGTTCTACAAAATTGACATATCGCCGCTTAGTCTTGGAAAAAAAACAAATATTTTGATTGACAATATAATATAAATGAAAATAAAAATTTTACAATAATTTGCCTTACTTAATGTTTTTTTAAGATTGATGAGCGGAAAGGCAGCCCCCTGCGAAAAAAAACCAAGCACTTTTATTTCATTACTTGCTGGTAAGCTCCCTGCAGGGCGCTTGGCCTTTCAGGAAATTGTATGGATCAGTTGCAAATACGCATGGTTAGCGCCTTATCTGTGCACTATATTTATGAAAAAACCTTGACATACTAAACATTTTATGATAAAGAACTATATTCAAAAGAAAACAAAACGAAATGAAATTACTTA
The DNA here is from genome assembly GCA_021229015.1 of Solen grandis. NCBI lineage: Eukaryota > Metazoa > Mollusca > Bivalvia > Adapedonta > Solenidae > Solen > Solen grandis. Next base: position 22,635,592 of record CM037782.1, read on the forward strand.
GAAATAAAAGTATGAAGAAACAATACTGCAAATAGCGATGTTGACAGTAACCTTAAAAATTGGTAAATAATTTTAGATTTGAAACGTTGCTATCTTTAAGGAAACTCAAGTTTTATTGTTACTTACCAAAAAAATGAACACGAACCCGGACGCTAAAGAAATATTAAGGAATCCTTTGTAGGCATTTTGGCTTAAAAAGGTGAGTACAATTAAAGACTTTTATCATAACTAAAGTATTCAAAACAAAAATTAAAAACTTGCTAACGACCACCCGGTGAAATGCTATTACTGTGCATTTAAAATTAACTTTGCCGATTACCATTTAAGTTGATTGATTTATTTAATAACATGTAACAAAATAATTCAGATGTTTATTTTTTTCAGAATACAGTAGGCCAAGGCCCCAGTACCAGAATAACAAAACCTCAAATAAAACAAACTCTCCTTCTCCTCCCTCCCAAAACCTCTCTCTCTCTCTCTCTACTCACACGCCGCACACACACACACACAAATTCAAAAACAGTCAATAGGTATTCATTTAAATGAAATAAATATATTTTTAAACATAGTAGATCTTTTACAGCGTAAGGGTTATAATTTTTCTTTTTCTTTTTAGAATTGAATAAACAAAATTAGTCTTAAATAACACATTATTTCTCAACAAATAATAATAACATACAGGATAAATTTCTTATGGCTTTTTGTTTTCTGAAGATACTAATCAATAAACTTTGGGACATTTGGTCTTATCCATAATATTTCTTTTAAATTTTTTTTAATTCATAATATAATGGACATTCTAATAAAAAAGAAATTCAACCTCTAGTGTACAACATTTACATTTTCTTTCTTCAAAATTTATAGCTTTTTGTTTATGCCACCTTCCTGTTTCTATTTTCTAAGCGATGAGACGATTTCTTAAACTTAAATGCAAATCTAAATTTTCAATATTTATATACTTAAATAGGGGTTTAAATTTAAAACTGCAAATAAATTATAGCTCTTGCTCTAGATGAATAACCTAATTCGAAGACCAGTTCTGTATAAAAATACTTTCAGTCTTACTTTTACAAGAGAAATAAACACATTTACATTCCCAACTCCTTGGTTTAAACCACACATCATTAAAACCTAAAATCTTGTAAATACCTCTAACACTTTTTACCCAAGTTTCTTTTTATCTGACCATTGTCTAATTCCTAAGCATTGATTCATATATAATTTTCACATACTTGATATTCTCTAACTGTACTATTTTTAACCAATATTAATTACATTCACTGCTCTTTTTACCTTTAATGATGTTCTCCCTAATTCCCCATATACAATATTGTTTTGCGTTTTGATTTCTAACTCCTAATATTTTTTACAATAATTCAAATGTATCTTCTCTTATTGTGTACTTACATGTAAACCTGATAACCATATTACCATAACCATAGTTTAGTATAGGAAGAATAAGTTTATCAAACAAATCTAATTTATGTTCAACTGTTAGACCAGAAACTTAATTAAATCAGACTGTAGTTTATAAACAGCTTTTAAAGCCTGTCCAGACAAATATTCAAAAGTCTATGGAATGAGCCCCCAGAATGTAAATCTATACCCAAATATGTAAAACTATCAACATTTCAAGTATTTCTCCCTTGTATAAGAAATTAATATTATTTCTGACTCTTCCACCTTTTTTAAAAATCATAATTTTAGTTTTTGATGTATTAACACTTAATTTCCATTTATCACAGTATTCCTCAAATAATGAAAAGACTTTATGAAAACCATCTTCTGTTTCTGACATTATAACAATATCATCTGCATACAACAAAAGAATTTTTTTTAATATATCAAATCCACCCATCAAAACCATTTAACATAAAAATTGCTCTTCAATATCATTAAATACATCGAAAATAAAAATGGTGAAGGGATTCCCCTTGACGAACTCCCAGAAAACATGTAAATTCATCACTTAACAATATTTTTATATTTAACCCTTGATCTAACACTATCATACATGATTTAATAATATCCAACATTTTTACCCTAACACCATATTTTATTAATTTAAACCAAATTACATCTCTAACAAGGTAGTCAAAAGCTTTTGTAAAATCTACAAAACTTGCATATAACCTTTATTGTTATTTAACAAGTGTATGATAACATTATGTAAAACAAAAATGTTATCAACTGTACCCATATGTTGTTAAATCCTGCCTGTGCTTCATAAATACATGATAATTTTCCAGCCCATTTATTTAATCTTTCATTTAAAATCTTAGTGAATAATTTCCCAAAGTACTTAACAATGTTATCCCTCTATAATTACCTGTTTCTTGATATCCCTTTTTTATGTAATGGTACAATTAAACCTTCATTCCAATCTGAAGGAAAATATCTTAAATCAATAACTTATTAAACAAACTACACAAACAATGCACAATACATTTACAACATGACCCATATTTAAAGAACTCATTTAGCAGATAATCAGATCCTGCAGATTTCCCTGTATTCAAGCTTTTAGATACTTTAAATAACTTTTCATCTTTAAAAAGGACATCTAATTCAGAAAACATAACATTAGTTCTCCTTTAAGTATATTTCAATAAAAATATAGAACATCATCATCAGGTTGGTAAAACACTGAATCTGTGTCATTTACAGATTTGAAAATAAGTTTGAAAATCATTAATTGTAAAGAGCAAGAATCATTGTTTTTAACAGACTCTCTGAACATTTTCCAATAAAGTTTAGCACTTATGTTTTTGCATCTTCAAGTTTTCTTGTCTGCTCTTAATCAAAAATAAATTTCTTTTTTCTTAAAGTACTTTATATAAACTTCTTTGTATACACCATATCTACCCTTGTTTCATCACATGGATTATATTTCTATATCTATTTAAAACATATGTAATAATTTTTTTTAAATCTTACACTCCTCAATCAAAATAAGGACTATTTCTTACATTTTAATGACTATCATGTTTAATTTTCTTTTTTATTTTCTTTTTAAATAAAGGTGAACATACATCACAATAAACAACTTAAAGAATGCAGACTATTAACTATATCTGAGCTATTTTCTGCAAAATTGTTATTCTGCTGACATGTTCTAATCTAAAATTAACATTTTCACTTAATATTGTATTAAATACAGACCTTTTTTATCCTTATCCCATTTGTAATACATATTCTACATTTTCAGCACATATATTAGAAGCAATATTTTTTTTTTTTTTTGAATTTTTTTTGTTTTTTATACTAAACGTTATTACCCAATGATCTGAAATTATATTTGGATCATTTACTTTAAAGTTATGGATATATTTGAAAAATTAATCCTACTGAAAACTAAATCAATAACACTGCTTCCTTGTGCATTTACAGATGTATATTTACCAACATTTTCACAGATCCCATCCTTCCATTCAATATCCTCATCCCAGTAGATTTACAAAATCTAGCAATAACTTACCATATTCATTAACAACCTTATCTTGACTTATCCTTAATCAACATTCATCAAAACATAATCATCGTAATAAGTTTGAAAGAAAACAATTATCATTTATCATATTAGATAGCCTGTTGGCATGTTTTCCGTTCCGTTGCGTGCGTCTTTTCAAGTTTTGTTTTGTTTTTAAAATGTTATCTTAATGGGTTTTTTTAAGATAGTGTCATCACCCTTCCCACAGACTTTTGAAGTATGCCATTATGGCATATTCAATACGTCAAACACTGTAGTGGGGGTATTATAACTATCAGTAATAGCTGTTTAATTGTTTTGTTGCTTTGGGCAGTGTTACACTGTATATAGCTCCACCGTATACAGCTAACGCTTGTTGTTGTTGCTATCATGTTGCTGATGTTAATATTGTATTGTTACTGTACTTGTAGAGGTTATATTGGAAAGTGTGTCTGTCTGTGTAAATGTATGTCCGTCCGCCCGTCCATATTTAGTCGCCAGTAACATTTAATTAGAAAAAAAAAACAGGTGTCATAATTTTTTACCGTTGGAAAAAAACTTTTTGTGTGTTGTGGGGGGGGTGGGGGGGGGGGGGGGGGGGGGGGGGGGGGGGGGGGGGGTGCTCATTTAACTTCACATGGGAAGGATCATAATACAATGACGGTTTTCAGTCATTTGAGTCTAGGTCTACTTAAAACACACACATAATATAATAATGCAGTCACACTGCAGTATTACACTGTAGACATGTGGCATGATACACAAGTCACATTATCTTAACACCGGGACAACCAGTCCTGAACTAACCCTGTCGCCAAACAGAGATCTACAAGTACATTTTTTAACGAGTTTTGATTTGTCGCTGTAAGGGACTGAACCCACGACATTCCATGCCCGAGGCGGACACTTTAACCCAATGGCCAGCGAGGACAGTACTAAAAAAGACTACCTCATCAGAAAAAAATATTTAAATTATTATTTTATTACACATATATTTTGACTTCGCATATCGTTTCCGTTGTTTCTTGTTCTTTTTCCTTTCAGACTATACTATAAGTAAAATCAGGGCTAATTATCGACTTACTCACATGTGTACCATCCACCAATTTCTAGTGATTTTCAATCTAGGCTAAGTTCAACATACGAGCAGGTCAGAGCTCTTTGCTGACATGTGTTTATATGTTCGTAATTAAATGTATACAATCATTACACACTCAACGATCTGTGCGTTATTTTCATAGTGTATCAGTACATCTACGTGACATCAACATAATAGGGGGCCGCCGTGACCGAGCGTTACAGTCGTGGACTACAAATCTCTAAGCCTCTCCGCTGTGGGTTCGAATCGGATTTTTCATGTGAGGAAACCTTCCAGCTGGTATGCGGTAGGTCGGTGGTTCTACCCGGGTACCTCTGTGCACTCGGGGTCTTCCTCCACCTGTAATTAGCTGGACGTCGCTATATTGAAATACTATCGCAGCGACGGTAAACCCATACTACAACAACATCATTTTAAGAAAGGCCACATTATCTACCTCTCACGTTTTTTGAGGCTGTCAGGTGGCCATGAAATAACTAAAGGAAAACGTTTCAATGTGTATGGTGCCATGTTATTTTAACTATATCATTAATTATAGATTGATCTTTGTTTAACTATTTTGAATATCATTATCTTTGCTATATAAGAATTACTTCAATGGTTTGGTTCAAAATCAAATGCAATTATATTTGCTTTTGTTTTCTTTCATTTATCGTGAAAGAAATGAGACGTTCATTTGCTGACCGTTTATTAATCAAATAATTGAATAGGAACATGAGCAACCTTTTTTATTTACATGTATATTTTTACGCCAGAAGGAACATACTTGATCATTTTCACATTAAAACAATTTCAGGAAAGGAACCATTCTGCATGATGTAGAACATGTCCGTTAAGCAGGGAGGGATTAACTGGGGTCGGTACTAGGGCATGTACTTGTTAACAAGAAACCACCTACTAATTGTTATGAATCTGTTAAGTATTAACATGGAAGTATAGCACTTATAGATACTATGGAGGTCAGGCGGCTAATGGCAAGGTCAGTATTGTTTATTGTTGCCGGCTGATCTCTTGACCGTTTTGTAAATTGCACGTGAGACCTAATTACCATGACAAAACGGCAGGCGTTTATTTATCGTGGGGGATTAGAAATTAGCCAAACCAGTAGAAAAGTATATTTCTTCTCAAAAGGTTAAAAATCTAAGAGGAAATACTTTTAATTTGGTTGGACAGCTTGATCCAGTGTGGCCATTACGTGATATGTATATAACGTCATTTTAATCTATCGCGAAAATCATAATTTGTTTCGATTCAGGGGGAAAAATTAACTGCTGTAAGAAATTATTTCTTTATCAATTTTAATTGTATATAGCGCATGCGAAGCGGAAAACTGTGTCCTACACAAAGCTCCCAATGATTCTGTTGTCCGATGTAAGGGTTTTTCCTAATAGTTGGAAAAACCTTCGAGTAAGTGAACACGTAAAGCACGTAAAGTTTTCCCGAATGTAAGGAAATACTGTACATCTGACAAAGAAATCATTAGGGCTTTTGTGTAGTGCACAATATTTCGATTCGCACGTGCTATGGTGCAGAAATAAGATACTTACAGCAGTTCTCTTTTTCGAATTGAGGCAAATGCTTCTTGCGATAGCTTAAATGACGTCATATACCACGTACCACGTGGTATGGCAAAAATGTAGATCTATACTAACAAAGCATTTTACCAAATGAGCATAAACAAGCATGTTCGGTGTGATTCTGTGATTCTTTTTTATATATTTTTAAAAAGGTTATCTTTTGTGTGATCATAAAGTCAATCTGTCCAATCAAGCACACGTATTATAAAAAAGATTCCATTTTTTTCAATAATATGTCTGTTTCGCTATTCGATTATTTGCTTAATGTATGAAGTTAGTAAGTAAGTGTTTTACTAAAGTGACAGGTGTTATGCAATATATATAATTATCATGCACCAGAGGCGGCAATGATTCCTTTAGAACTTTCTACATTGCAAAATATTTTCAAGTTAACATTCAAATTATAAATCGTTTTACCAATTTCTATTAAAATGTTTCGAACGTTTAGTTAGATTTATAGAATAATATATATTACAGACAAGCCCGTAATTAAAACAAATCTTAAAACGTAATATTTTGACAACCAAAACACCATTATTCATTGGAAAATGATTAAAGGACCTACTAAAATGAACAGTGCTTGTTGTAGTATTTGATATAGAATCTGAAAATGAATTACTTAATATTGTAAATTTTATTATAAAAACATATGTAAAGTGTTCGCCGAAATCAGTTTCAATCTCAGGAAGAACAGATTCCCATCAGCAAATATTGATCAGTCTTTTGAAACCACGGAAAATAAGACCATTGAAAAAAAAGCCATTTCGGACAGTGTTCCTACTTCCTACTTTATGGTGAGTCAATATCAGAGGTTCATTTGGAGTGGGGAGTTTGACCAGGTCAGGGATTGCTTACACCCTTCATATCGGGATGTTATAGCGGTTGTCCGAATATAAAAGTAGCATTTCCGAACTTCTGACTGTAGCTGGATTATCTTTTTAATATAAAAATGGTTCTTTTTATTATGTTGGTGCTTTCTGCGCTCGCAACAACATCTAATGGTGCCGTGTTCACGCAATCGCAAGAGGCGGCCATTCAGAAAATCGTGGAGACGGTAATGAAGTGTAGACATATCCCTGGGCTAACTTTGTCTGTTGTGAAGGGCAAGGATACCTGGATGAAGGGGTTTGGGTTTGCCGATATGACGACGGGACGACCTGTAAATGAGAATACGTTGTTCATGATTGGGTCGGTCGGGGAAAGCGTTCACAGCTGCTCTCATTGAAGTATTGTTAGAAGAAAATGGTATGGTTTTTGTTGTTTTATATAGTTTGAAATGCTCTCCATGAACCGTCTCAAATAAGATGTTAATATGAAATTCTGAGAATATTTAGTAAATAAAAGACTATTCTTGGGGAGAACGTGCTAATTGTAAAAAAATATGCACACTTTCTATATTTAATATTTATTATTGATATAGAAATTTTTGAATCGAGGAAAATCTCAAAAAGGAATGTTTCATGAAAAACAGGCCTGTTTGCAGAAAAAGAAGTACACTTGAAGGCCCATTATATACCACAATGATTTAATCATCATGAAAATGAAAATATAAAATAACATTGACATATTGTAGTCTAACACAAATGGTACATAATATGCAAGTGTCAGCTGTAAAGTAACAGTTAAAGGCATTGAAAATGTTGGGGGAAAAAACAACGCAATTTAGTATTTCGGATGGATGTCAAAATACTCTCATTGTTTACATTTTGCATTGACGAGTACACCCGAAAACAGTCTGTATTTGGAAATGATTAGAATTTGAAAATTCGTCGGCGAATCACAATTTGTTTATCTGCTACGTCATCAATTTATGCACTCGTGATTCGTTAATGGAGACATACTGAACGTCTATGGAAAACGTTAGAAAACTGACAAAGATATGTGGAATAAGTAATTTAGTTATTTTGTAAACAATTGAATGATCTGAAGTAAAAGATAATTTCTTATTTATGCATTGTAGTAACGTTGTCGTCAGCCAGTATGTAAAGATTCCATCTCGTAACAAATCTGTGGCACACACTTTGCTTTTCTGTCCGAAAACTATACACTGATTTTGGAAGTACATGTATGATGGACCTTTATTATGACAATTTTAATTCGAAATAATAATACTTTCGAAATAAAAGAAAAGTCATATCACTTATACTGGTCATTATAAAGTCAAATAATTTTAATAAACATAATATACTTCTGAAGGAAACAATGTATTCAAATTAATGAAAGCCGGGTTACACACAATCTTTTGCAACGGAGTATCATGTACGTAACGAGACGTGAATCAAAGTTAGTAACCAATGGCAACATTAACAATAAATGGAAATGAAACGTGTATTTATGCCGAAAATAAACACGTAATATAGTTTGCAAATTCTCATATGGCATGGGGCATTTCTATGGAGTTCTTTTTGATTATTGTTGGAATATTTCTTTTGCAGGTACAATTGGAATACCAGGCTAATAGAGCTTGAAGGAGTAAACCTGAAATTTAATTCCGACGAAATGACAAGAGAGATAACTATCGCTGATGTACTCTCTCACAGAACCGGGTTATCGTCCGTAGCAGACTACGGCTTTATCAGTGGCTATCCGAAGGGCGTCAATAAGGAGTTCCTCAGCAGGTAAATTACTACGCCGTAACATTAAAGCTAAACAGACAGACATACACACAGAAAGTCAATTAGCCGTCATTTAATTAATACATACTGTTTTAAAGCTTCCAAGGGACAATATTGTCCTGTGAATTTACCTTATAAAGTAGCATACGCGTATGAATTTAAATGGTGTCCCATAAAGTAGTATGCAAATAGATATGCTACTGTGATTAGGCAAACATGCAATAAAGAGTACACTGTGCATGGTATGATACAGCGTTAAATTTCAAGTACTGCTATCAGCACATTAATTTAAGAATGTATTTATGTACAATTTTCACTGTTGCCTATACGTATTGTATAATCCAATAACTCTTTATATACATACACGTAAGGTACATTTACAATTATTATACTAAAAAAGTATATACTATATTGATTATCATTAGAAGCGAAATTTTATCATGCTTTACCTGGTTGGACTACAAATGTATATGTGTTTTGGCTTGACGTCCAGCAAACAAGAACACCAAACCAGCCACTGTTAGTATAAATGCATTTAAGGTAAAGTCCCTGTAATGGTTCCGCTACGGCTTGGACCACTTAACCTCTACCAAGATAATCAAGGTACCCTGATGAAACATAAGGATTCCTTGGTTATCTCCGTGAAAGACAATGAGGTCCAAAATGTAGCGGAACTATTACAGGGACTTTATCCTAGGTTGACACAATTATATTTCGTCCCCCCCCCCCGGTCTTAATTTCAGACGCACAAAATACATACCGCAACAAGGTCCATTTCGATCCTCGTTTATCTTCAATAACATGATGTACATGGTACTGGGTCACGTGACTCGGACCATGAGCGCCTACTCATGGGAGGATCTCCTTGACATCAAAATACTGGAGCCCATAGGAATGACGTCAACAGCGGCTCTTCTGTCGGACTGTGACGTCCTCTACGGTAACGTCGCCAAACCCTATATCTTGAAAGACGGCAAGTTGCAGAACGGGACGTATGGTATTTACAGGTAATTACGCGTACGAGGTGATAATACGGTGTGGTACATGTATCAAGTTTTCAAACTGATACCATCTTACGAAATTGATTGACTATTCAAATACAAAAGAAAAGAAAAAAAAAGAAAAAAAACCCATTACTCATAGAATAAGAAACACACACATCCTATACCGCTTAAAGTATAAAGTACAAATAAGTTACAAAATAAAGGTACAGGGAAGCGAAAATTGAAAATCAAAATGCATAATTGTTGATTAATTATTGTGTTTGAATTTGACTCGCACTTAAAATTACAACTAAATATCCACAAAACAGTGTGTCTGTGTTTATTTTTATAGATTTCATATCATAAAGTAAGTTTGCTGTTTTTGTTGTTGGTTTTTTGTTTTGTTGTTGTTATTGTTAATATGATCAACAGTTTTCTCCTCTTCCTTTGTATGAAGCCTTACCCCTCTAGAACCTTCCATGAAGTTAAGGTCCAACGCAGTGGATATGGCAAAATGGATGAGATTTAATTTGATGAATGGAGTTACGGACAAGGGGGAGAAAATCCTCGATACTGGCAGATACGCCGAGGTGTTCAAGGTAGAATTTGTATGCTGTAGTAAAATCGACGGGGAGAAAGACGGAAACAAATGGAAATGTTATCGAATGTGGAATAAACAATATTAAAATGTAATCAGAAATAGCCGTGCACGTACATGAAAATAAACTGATAAAACAAAGACAACTAAAAGATTTGGTTTAAAATATGGTCATGGAAAGAGTACCCGCAGCATTATATTTTCGCTGAAATTGTTATAAGAAGGACAGCTAAAGAATACGGTATACAGTATTTCGATTACAAAAACATACTTATGGTCACTATAAAAGCCGAATGAAAGTATTATTTAACCATTGCATTTTGATTTGTTTGCTTCATGCAGACAGTCTGAAAAAAATCCATTCATCAGTTCGAATAACTAATTAAGTACGAATTAATCCGAACAATTGAACAACACACAGTCCTTCTGGCCGACGGCGTTCTCCATCAATAAATTTTAGTTTTCATTTCCATAGATACACAACCCTCTCCCGGTACCAGGCATGGGCTATGGTTACGGATGGTTCAGTTCTGATTATCGAGGTAAAGTTGCCCCACGTTTATTTCCATTTCAAAGTATACGCCGAATTTACGTATTTACACCAAAAACATAGCTTGTGACTCGTAATTGGACTAAAATGTTATTATATTACACAAAATACATATTGTTAAAGTTTCCAGGGTTATAGAAGTATTGGGTAGCAGCTGCCCACTAGTGGTCCATTAGTAGGACACGTGCTATGGGATCGAGCGGTCCCGGGTTCGATTTCATAAAGGACACTGCTTGTTTTCCTTGAGCGAGAAATTTACCCCACATTGTTTTACCTCACTTAAATGTAAATGGGTACCTGAAAGGGCAGTATAATTCCGTAGCGCCATAAATGGAGTGAAGAAATACTCTCTAAAGAGATAGATAGATACTAGTACCCCAATGATCGGGATGATAACAGCATAAGCTTCTCAGTACAAGCATCTTCTAATACAAATTTTAACCACGTACAATCATTATTGTTTGTCATTGCAAACAAATACTGTGGTTTGTATTATACATCATGCAAACATAATTTTGCTGTATCTACATGAGACAGTGCTTTCTCACTACAATTTCACGCCGTAGACAAGTGGAATAATATTACATCTGCTCACATTATTCTGACACTAGACCAACGAGTCCTGGATCTACCAATATGTGGTAAGTGCAAAACACAAGGTTGGTATACAAGTACTTTTTGTAATCAATTTGGAATTCAGTGGCCGGGAATCGTTTTTACAGCCTCCCTGTTACGTGGCGGAAGCTGAACACACCTGAGTCATGGGGACCGGTCATTTATTGTATTACGCGTATATCTATTTGTTTCCTAGGTCACAGGCGAAGCTGGCACAGCGGTGGGTTATATTCCTTTGTCTCGCTTATCTGGCTCTTCCACGCTGAAGACATCGGTATCTTTGCCAGTATCAATGGACCTGCCAAACCAATCGGCCCGATGGACGGCCTGAAGAGTATATTTTCATACATCTCGGACATACTCTTAGACGAGCAAATATGGTTTACATCCGAGCTTGCTTGTAGTCTGAATGTTACTAGACACCAGCAAGAAGAACACGCAAGATATATGATAAGAGATGCCGCAGACTTTGTCGGTCGTTTCGGGAACGAACTTCTGCCAGACATCAGCATAGTTCGGGAAGTGGATAAAAAAACGGCCGCAGATGAGTTGAAGGTTCAATGGACGAGAGTCAAAGGAGAGTTGTTGCCAGGTATTGAAAAGGATGCATTTACCTTCAAAATGACCGAGCCTTGGGAATACTGCATTGAACGCATGTATAATGTCAATTACAACGCCACGTATCCCCTGGTTTTCGTAAGGGACAAAAAGGACAAAGTCATTGCGTTCAATATTACCTTTAACAAGAACATGACGGTTGCCTTCAGGAAAGATATCCAATTTCTATCATACAAGGGTAAGGTAAGTCTTCCAGCAAGCAAGGCAACGGAGAACACCTACTTGATCACTCTGCTTATAACTGCTTTTATGTCCACGATAGTAATAATGAAAGAAATCTAAATCACAAAATATAGTAATCCAGTTTATGGGACAAGGTGCTATGATCAATAGCGTTTGTATTGTTTTTGACCAAATCGTTAGCTGCCGGGTTAGATTCAAGTTTTGTCACCTCTTTGAATGTACTTTGATGATATAACTTATTTTATGTACTCGTATAATGTTAAAAAGTATACATATTGTGTAATTGTTAAAAAATATACATGTTTGCCTGAAACCACGCAGTTTTTTGTGTTTTTTTTTTCAATTTAGCGTTCCGTTATATGTAACGTTATGTTTTTTGTTTGTTTTTGTTTGTTTGTTATAGGGGAAGGACCACAACTAAGTTTAATATAGAGATAGTGTTGTCAAATTACACTTCTTGTGACTTATGTAATTCAAACGTTATTCTAGTAAAACATCGTTTTAAATAGTTGATCAATGATATCAAGCACTAACTGTCTAATTCCAGCTAAGGAAATAAATAAAATATCACATTTTTCAGGTAAGATCGAAGTAAGAATTCGTTTAAAAATTACATGTTTTAAGGACTAAAAAGTTCCGACACTGAATTCTTAAAGTGAAAAAAAAAACACCTGGTTATCACTTCCATATTTACAGAGTCAGGGTAACCTTTATTTTGCAGCCTTTTCATTCTTTTGCATCTTTGGGTTTCTAGCCATGAGTTCGAATTTACTTCCCCGCTTTTTACGCAAAAAAGTGCACTCTGCGTAGTCCCAATGACAATACACAATTTTTACTGGACATGTATTGTTTTGCAATATATATTTCGGGTATGTCCTTACACATCCAAACTGTTATTGCTGTATTTTTGTTGCCTTCCTTGTGGAATGCATTAAGCTTATGATATCTTGTCAAAATTGTAATACTGATGAATAATTAATGTGTACCAAGAGAGAGAGAGAGAGAGAGCTTATTATGCTCTTTATAACATATATGATCTTTTTTGTTCTATTAATTTCCTAGGATACCCATGTTATAATAGGTCGGAGCTCTCGTATGTTTTTCAACTATTATTGGATCGTAGAGTTTAGACTGCATTTGGTAAACTATGTTGACGTAACATTCATTTTTATTTTGGTAAGAATAACATATTGCATTATATATTCGTGAAAAATCCTCGACAAATTGTGAAAACTGTTAACAAAAAAAACTTGGCTAGCGGTTGCAAAGGATATATGCAGTCATACATTACGATACAAGAATTGTGTTGTATCCAGACAGCTAGTATGGTTCTTTTATCGAATTATTGTATAAACGAACCAGCGGAACAACCTGAGCATCATTCTGCAAAAATGCTATATAGAAGATGACCGAGATGCTGCGATTGTTTAAGGAAAGCTGAATCTTACTGAAGCATACTTCGCATAACTTGGAGACATAAAACGCGCACATAAGAAAATAAAAGAGATCAAATGTAGCATGTTAACTTCTTTTTGCGTTGACTGCTCCATTATCTTTGAAAACTCCCAATTGAATATTATTCAAACGTCCTAACTGAATGTTAATTATACTAAAATGTGACATAGTTTAAAAGTTAGAGATTACATGCATTTTTCTACTTTTGTCATTTTATTCAGATAATAAACTTTCAGTCTAATCATTTTTGAATGACTTGACTATTTGAGTTATACCGTCGCTTCGACAGTATTTCAGTCATATAGCGACGTCCAGCTAATGACAGGTGGAGGACGACCACTCTGTGCATCCGGGTAGAATCAACGACCTACCGCAAGCCAGCTGGAAGGCTTTCTCACATGAAAATCAGAATGACCCTGCCGGGATTCGAACCCACGCGGTGAGGGGCTGAGTGAGTGTGAAAGTCAGCGACTTTACCCTCTCGGCCACGGAGGCCCCCATTTTTGAATGAATTTGCAAAATTGCCTAAATATTGAAAAACACATGAAATATATTTCTCAGTATAGAGAACTAAGCTATATTGCAGCCATATTTCTGAAAGTTAAACTTCAACAGGTTAACGATTATACATCAATTAAATACACACTTAATACTTTAGAACGAGCAATGAATCTAGGGTTGAATGTGAAAGATGTTCAACAGTATCCATTCAATTTGCAACAAACAATGTCAAAATATTCCGATTTGACGACCTATCGAACTATTCTAGTTCAGCTTTCTAAGGATTTAACGGCAATGTTTTATGCAACAATTCGTTCAATCATTTTGATGTTTTTGTTTAGGTTTTTAACTTCTTGGTCCAACTCTTCGTCATTAGCTGTGCCATTGTCTGGTCTTTCGATGGGGAAACTTTCAACTTCCACATGCTGGTTCTTCCACGTCATATTCTTGCAGACTCCGTGTGTTGTTAACACCACAGATATGTCAATCATGTCTGTCACATGGTCAACCGTCTCCTTTACTTCCACTGTGCTTCTTTTCAAATAGTCCTTATCAAATAAACATGCAATATTCGTTATCCAGTATGTCTGCATAATTTTGTCATCCTCAGTTCTTCGGATGGACACCGGCAGTTTCTTTTTCGGAAGGCTCAATTCTGTTTTTACTGTAAAGTCGTATACCCTTGGTTTCTCGTACACTCGTAAAGATGCTTTAGCTTTTGTCCATTCTGCAACCTTTATTTCCGAGTTGATGTCCCAGGTGAGCGTTTCAGAGAATTCCTGTCCCTCTGTCTTTGTTACGGACACTTCCCCATTTACCCCACCGCCTACTTTAAGAAAACTAAGATCAATTTCAAGGTTTGTCTGAGCACCAATTGTGTAGTTCTCTTGCAGTTCAATCTTTGTCGAAGCTGTCGTTTCTCTAGACGTACTAAACGTGTATGTTTGAACACTGTTGGTCTTGTTTTCATATTCAGAAAGGTACAGTTCAGTGTTCTTCTTAGATTTATCAATTGGTCTAAGCTTCTCTGTAGTTCTGTGTTTGAAGTCTACGTATCCCCAACGGACGTCTATGTAAAATTTTCTCTGTCTATGTACGAGTCGTTTTAAAAAACCAATATCTCTGCTGTACAGCTTCCATATGTATTTCTCTATGAGTTCAGCAAGATTAACCTGGTAGATCTTCCCAGTATCTTCTGACATGGTGTCCTGAAAATATCGTAAACTCATGTGTTTACATGTGAAATTTGAATAGGCAAGTATGGTTTGCATTTGATGCCATGGTTTTACGTATGAATCCATAAATATTGAACGTAGTTCACTTGTATTGATAAATAGTATTGTCTGATTTTCCTGACTGTGAATAATATCTTGACTTAAATCAAATTCATGATCAGAAAACAATTTGACCACATTCCAGTGTTTGTCGTAATGCTAAGGTTTATCAGAGACCTACGATAGGACCGGAATAAAGCTTGCAAGCTTGTATACTGTTAACCGGCTCGACATTGACCATCACTGGATAATGGGATAAAGCGCAGTTTAAAAACCTCTTCAGCTAATTTTGTAAATGCCCCAGGATATACAGATTGGAAAAGATGTCAATACTTATTTTCGAATTGGTGAGTTGAATAGATGAAATAAAGCAGCTTATCTGCACAGTTTCTCAATAAGTTGTTAGACGTTAGTAAGTTGCCTCTAAGAATGTACACCTGCTTTTTCAACAAGGATTACCGACATTGAGGTACCAATGTAGATATTTGTATACTTATTACTCTTTTATTATTCGACGCAATATCACAGGAGAGACATATAATATACAAATGATACATTGCCCTTATCAAACCAGTTATCAAAACATTCACTTTATTGTTTACTTAGAGTGCCGGTGGTAAAATTTATAACGCGATATTGGAAACCGGCGCCGATTTACGTCGTAAACAAGAGCACGGGACAGTCGATTATGTAAGTCTAATTAGGAAGGTTTAGGACTCATGCCAATTTGCTATTTAAGACCGAAATTTTTGATCGCAATACACAATAGGGAGTTAATCTTATCATTGATAAAAATAAAGGAAAACGATCGGGACCTAATCTGTTATCTCATTAATTGTATAAATTTATTCAAGTTTTCCTTCTGAAAATCCAGACGGTCAATGACTCAAGAGGATATACATGTACAGATGTACAGTTAATAATATAATATATTATAATAACATTCAATATTAGTAATATATCCATGGAATATTCACCAATATCGATTCATATTATGAGCATACCTGTACCATATCTCAACTGATTCGGCAAGCAAGGCTCAACAAGGGGGACACTAACAGTGTACCGGGATCCCGAGGACACCAAAAATTGGGAAGAGTCTTCACAATTGACATGCCAGATGATGTTCCTTTGGGACACTTACCTTTTCCAATTAAAAGTAAATTGAACAGCAATATTTGTTGAAAATTTATATAATCATCTTCATAAAGTTTCTTATTAGTAATTCTCTTTGATGAATCAAACTTTTTAACCAATCGTTATGTGAATAAAGTCATTATATTTCTGAATGAAATGACAGGGACTCCTAATTTTCAGAAGGGAATCCTGAATTTCAAAATAGGTGTTCCGTTGGGATACCTGGTTAAATACTGACTTGACTATTAAATTTCTTGACGAAGTCAATTCATATAGGTCAGTCCCACACCAGCACATCTTGGAAACACTTGATCAGTATCAATTTCCAGGGCTGGCATAACAGAACAGAACAGATAATTTTTAGACGTGTACATGGTATATAGTTTTGTTCACATGATAGGTACAATTAAAAAAAAATCAGTCGCAACAATAAATTAGAAAGTAATATTGGGATTAGATAACAAGTACATTTCAAAAAGAAAAAATAAGGGGGAAAACAGAACAGAACAGAACTTTTGTTCACCCAGGTATCAATGATATAATATGGGGTTATTTACAAACAGTTTTATAAGATATGAAATATTGTTTCCGGTCAGTTCCGGTCAGAGTAAATTGACAATACATAAATTATACATTATACTAAAGAATAGTAAAATATCAATTACTTGAAATAATATAACAGATAAAGTAAGGGTTGATGGTTGGGGAGGGTTTTATATTTGCGAGCAAGAAACGCATTTAAATGAAAAAAAAAATTACAAATTAAAACGATTCCGATTAGATTCATATGTGAGTACTATAATACATATCCATTTTATTTACATATATTT
>CM037782.1:22653195-22675397 GCA_021229015.1 Solen grandis
AGTTAATTCACAGTCCTGGTATGAACTGCCTTGTTTGAAGCGGGTTTAAATGTAATAAATTTTAATCAAAGAAGGAAATTATACTTTCAATTTAATTCCGAGCCGCTCGATTATTCGCGCAATAAATATTCCCCATTACATTTCGGATTACCGCAGTTTTCTGCATTTAAACATTCTATACGGAAATATTACCCGGGGTAATACAATCGAGTGACAGCACCTTTTAAGACAAAAACAAAAACAAACAGAAAAACTTCCGCAACTGTGGTAAACACTATAATTACCTGGTGACATATCAGCTCTGCCTTTTTTGGCATTTATGTTCCTTATTAGAATGTGACATACTTCGTAGGCAGTTATACACATTTCACAACAGCAGGTGAAACTCTTTTGATGAAAATCTTCCTGTTTGAAGTTTGAAATTCAATACCTTTTAGTTTGGCGAAGGTTTTACTTTTTTTCTCTTTAACCCAATTGAAAACAAACTAACATCATTTTGTGAAAAAAAAAAAGTCGTGAATGGTCTGGTGATTTCTTGTGGAAACATAAGTGGACCTGGATAGATGCTTGAGACTCAGATGTCGATTTTCAGTATACCTAAGTTCTTTCCAAATCACCTACGTAAGGAGGTACGATGGATGTTGGTTTTCTCTGAATGGATCGCTTTCCTCCAAACAACTAACTACTGATGCCATCATTAACCCTTTCCCTCATATAGACTCATTTTGACGCACTCAATAGGTACCACATAAAGCCTGATCTGCAGAAAACCACAGTTAAACCTTACCAAATTTAATTATAAAGTCCTCATTTCCAGACCACTGAGGAGCAGCGAACAGCATAAAACCTGATCAGCCTGCGAGTTACTCGCAGGCTGATCTGGTTTTATGTTGTTCGCATAGGTCTTTTCATGGTTTCCTCTATGAGGGAAAGGGTTAACACAGAATATAAAAGACACATTGCGTCATCGGAACTGATTCATATGGGTTTAATTCACATGTTTGTCAACGTACACTTATAATTCCACTTCTGTATTTCTTTAACACAATTATTATTATTATTTTTATAATTATTATTATTATTGTAAAATTCAACCTTTATTCGCCGTTTACGACTAAACGTTTAATTGTATATTCAAATGACGGAATCATAATGTTATATGATTTAATATGTTTCTATCCTGTTCTCAAGAAACATTAATTTGAGTGAGACGGCGATGTCTTAATCTATGTCTATGTGTAGCATATGCATATTCAGGTATGAAATTTAAGCTTCCATTTTATGTGTATGAAAATGAAATCATCATTTCTTGCGACAATATTTCAAATATTTGAGACAGATATGCATCCATGTGGCATCATGTTATAGGCATATGGCTAAATGATACACCATGTCACAATTTCTGTGACAACCTTTCTATAATTTGCGCTCAATAAGAGTTCTGTCCTATTTTTATCAAAATCATTTTATTATCTATATATAATATATATATATATATATATATATATATATAAATATCATTTTTGGTCAGAAAATCGTATAGATTAACAAATATAATTGCGCGTAGCTTATTAGAAATAGTTTTGTATCTTCTAATCGACATAAACAACAAAGTTAACTATCAATCTGCATGTGTTGAAAGTCAAACCGTTGTAATTAATAAATTATCTATTTTTCATCATTCTGATAATGATGGTTATGCTGATTGATGTCGATGGTTGTGGTTATGACAATATTGATTATTATGCTGACGATGATTACCATGCTGGTTGATGATGTTGACCATGATTGTGATAGAGATGAAGACGGTAATGATAAGGACGTCCACAATGACTTAATGCTGATTATAACTTCATGCGTGAGGAGCTGTATACGGCGCTACAATGTTATCAAGTAAAATTTTTAATATATTTTCAGTCCTTGCGAATGTCACGAAAAGTACAACATTTTCTTCAGACATTGTTAAAATTGTAACAGACATCGCAAACCCAACGGAGGTAACAAACGTAACGGAACTTGCAAACGTAACGGAAATAACGACACCACTTACGACTACTACTATGCTGTACAACTGTAACAAATCCTGCCTTCCTCCACCAACATCGCCACCAACCACCGTTTCCCCTTTGTGCAATATCAATATCACAGATGCACTGAGAACCAACGACTCGATGACGTTACTTCCGTGTTGCTCAGAAATAATCAATTCAACGGTTACTTATTCAAGCTCATGCAATGACACAAGTAATGATTGCGTTAACGTGACAGTTACCGAGGATATGTGCAATGAAACGGACAACACCTGTTTATTCAATAACATCACATGTAACAATTCAACTGATTGTTTAGGAGGAATTGAAAGAAACTTTGAGTGTCCAAATATTAGTGTTTTGTCCGTCATGGAAGATACGGACTCCTGTGACAGGACGACTGGGAAGTGTCTGTACGGTTGTGCGGAAAACTACCTGGCGGGACCGTTTTGTAATCTTTCCTGTGAGAATGATTTAAACTGTGGTCAATGCGCTTACGACGAAAAAAAGTATGTATATATTGCTTGCTTTTTCATCAGCATCACATCATGATTTCACAAGTATTTCCCCTGCTTTGACACCTAAGATTGTAACGCTAAGCCAGGCTGATTAAGCCCCATCCATTTTGCGCATTAGCAAGGAGAGAAGTCTTTGTTAACTTACACACAAACATTAATTATGTGCGCTCAAATGGACGAGTCAGATAAAAAATAACTACCATCAATTTCTTTTTCGCATCTTTCATTTTCGTAAAGAAGATGTTCTGTATGCGGTCATTATCTTTAATCCATTGATGAATACTTTCCATCTTTGCTGTAAAGCTGATGCGTTGTATCTGTTACTCTCAATATCCAAATCTTAAGTTTACTTTAGTATATATGTATATATCGGAAAGTTAAATATGATTTTACATGCATAATAAAAACAAAAGTATATCATAGCGCTTTCGCAATGCGGCTTATCAATAGCAAAATTAATAACGTCGTTGTCAAGTCGTGACGTTGTTACCTCGTGACGTAACGTTATAATCTTAGGTCATTTCAACATTGGTATCATCATTGAAGAGTATTTTATGCGTTTAATGATGGTTTGAAGCATTTAATCAAGTGTTAATGAAGCGTTTTCCGAGTGCATTAAAAAAAGTGAATATTTCGAATTTGATTATTTCCTTACTGCAGGCGTCTTTATGAGTACTGAGTGGAAATTGTATTGTGCTGGAGACCCTTATCTGTTGTGCATGAATTGTTCTACTGGTTCTTAATTTATCGCCAATTTGGCCTACGTATAATTATTGATAGCCTTTACATCTTATTACATAAATAACATTTCTTACCTTACATGTCATGTCGGCATTTATGTTTTTCAATAAAGTTGAAGGTTGGTCCTCCAGGCATATATTTACTAAGAAAAGTAACGAGAATATTATACCATATGTATCAACCTTCATCCCATACAACACATAACTATGAGCTGTTCACAAACTTGGAATGGAGCAATTTCTTCATTTTGTATATACTAATCCCTTTTAAAATTAAATAAAATGGAATTTATCCATTCTCATTGTGCCAGTGTCAAAAAGAGAATAATCATTATAAAATTATTTTAAAGTCAACACTTTCAACAACAATTTAAAAAGTTTGTCACAATTTCATTAAACTTTTACCCGGAAAATTTATAATAAGTGGTCTATCTTTTAGCAGTTATTATATACGTTTTTATGTAACAAAATTATGTTAATTATCATTACTTGTTAATCACTCAAGTATTAATAAAGTGATATTTAGAATAAATGAAAATGTCAGACTAAACCCACCGAGCGATAAGTAAAACTTGAACCTTCAATAAGGTCGGAACATATTTTAACATATTCCAGGATTCTTATTTCACAAACTTTTTTTTTTGAAAATAACTAATGTGACAGAAATATACAACATAATAATTGCCTTGATTATCTGAAGAAATGGGATATCTAATTCTCCTTTTTGGGGAAACAGTAAGTATGAAATACATTCCTAACTATTTAAAAGCTATGTAAGGTTTATGTAATTGGCACCTGGTTGGTTTCAGTGACAAGGCCGTATGTGGTGTTTGCAAACTGCAATTCTTTAAACAAGCCGGGATATGTAAAGCGTGTTCAAAACTATGTCACCTCACCAACGGTTCACTGCAGCGCTGTGATATGGAGGACGGGTCGTGCTCATACGGCTGTACTGATGGTAACTACGGACTTAAGTGTCAAAAGCAGTGCCACGCTCTGTGTACACCTAAAGTTTGTGACCAGTTTACCGGTATGAAATTTTACTATTTCTTAATCAGGATTAATTCAATTAATTTAAATTTTATATATATATATATATATATATATATATATATATATATATTGTATAGCGTATTATTGTCAATCAATAACTGGCTACATTTTCGGACTAATGACCTCTCAAGATGATAATTGTAACAAAACAGACAATAAAAGCTGCATTAATGAGAATCGTAATAACAAAAGTAATTAACACTTGTTTCCGCTTGTTATCTCCTGGATGCTATACGTGTGAATGTCGCGTACCTTTAGATTAAGGCTGTTACCTATGACTTTTATTCAGCCTTGACATTTCAGTACACTGTAGTCAATTAAGAAATCAATATCATTAATAAAATGTGTACATGAATACATATCACTTTTGAGAATAATTGTGTTGTGAAACTGAAAAGAATATTCAAGGAAAAAGAAAAAGAAATTGTCATTTTTTTTCTAAGTAATTCTGTTAACGAGGTGCGCTTCAATATTGCATTTGTTAAATTAATTAATTAATTTGACATGTATAATTAATTTTCTAGTAAAACAAATTGACGTGAGGAACTTTAATGATCTTTGCAAACAACCTCCACGACACAAGTTATCGCTTTGTCAATGTAAATCATTTCTTGAAAATTTAGTTCTAAGAATATCGACTGTGACAGAACACATCTTACTTCTTCCCAAAATTCATTTAACATAATTCGATAAAATTAATTCCTTAAAATTTTCAAAATTATAAGGTAAAGTGCAAGGTTTTTATTACACGAAAACTAGTTTCCGTGTATGTTATTTTTTTCAAGAAAGTATACTTTAATTTGTGTTTTGATATTGACTCTAACAGCTTTATCCCAGGTTCTGAGGCTATATGTATTTTAAAAGTTTTAAACTGAGTATTTTTATACTTAAGATCCTTTACGTGAAGTTCGATAAGATATTCATACGGTTTAAGAGTCGAAGGCCGCATGTGTGAAGCCTAGCTGATAATTCTTAAAAGATTGGGGTCGCTTTAGAATGTATTTTCATGCAATTATTCTGGACTTGAATTGAGTTAAAAAGTTTTTCTTTTGGGGGTTTATAAGTGAAATATATATTTTTAAGTGATCATTCAAGAGCCTCCTGGGTCAATGCAAATTTTCATCAAAATTTCAAGGCATTTTTAAAAGAGTTATGTATTTGATAACATTTTATTAGGGTTATGTACTTCCGTATGATTTATATTCAACATAACGTTTGTCGTACTACTCGGCTCTATCAGATGTTTGACATAATCCTTAATTAACATGAACTTGGTCATTGTTTTCATGTTTTCGCAAATTTTCGGGCTGAAAAAGTAAATGCTTTTAACTGTATGAAATATATAGATTTCATATAACGTTGTAACTAACCTATCTTGATTTGTATAATATACTCATTTATTATTCTAAAGGTTGCTGCCTCAAAGAAACGTGTAATAGTAAAGCTTACTGTGGTTGCACATGCGCTACGTATTGTTCTAAGAAGTGTCTCGATGGAACCTGTAACAGGGACTGCACGTGTGAAAAAGGATGTGAACCTAATGGGTTCTACGGCCCAAATTGTAATCAAACATGCTCTAAGAATTGCCTAGCCGTTCTTGATAATGCAACCCAAACCTGCAACGATAGTAACGGCCACTGTCTCGATGGCTGTAACTACTTAAACTTATGGGGATCCATGTGTGAGAAAAACTGCTCCGTCAACTGTGTTAATGAAACGTGCGATCGAGACTCCGGCAGCTGCACGTACGGATGTGTGTCGCATGACATTTACGGTCATAGATGCACAAGCAATTGCAGTAGAACTTGCATAAATAGCCACTGTGAACGATGGAGTGGAGATTGCACAGAAGGATGTGTGGCTGGTTACCATGGTGTTAAATGTGAAAAGACTTGCAGCCCGATGTGCCTGAATGAGGAATGTAATCAGACAAGCCAGATGTGTACTTTTGGCTGCGTGAACGGGTTCTTTGACGAAAAGTGTGACAGGAATTGCAGCTTCAACTGTAAGAACAACACGTGTGACTTCCAAGGTGGCAAGTGCTCACTCGGTTGTAGTGAATGTTTTATAGGTGACTTTTGTGAGGAAGGTATGTTCAACATAGTTTTATTTTTATTGCTTTTCCATTAAAGTTTGATTAATTATACATATGGATACTTGTCTTCTCACAGAAGATATTCCTACTTTCTTCAGATTGTTTTCTTCATCTCAGCTCTAGTGTTTTCATCTTGGTACATTTTCTAAATATTATTTCATCAATAATAAGTGTAATATTCATAAGCTGTGTTTTCTTCAGAAACGTCACAACAAACCAAACCTAAATTTTGATCGACGAAATAAAATATGATATGCTTTGATTTTTATCTGTAAGATAACGTGTTCTTAAACATGTGGTTAACTTACATGTCTTTCTTTCAGAGTGCCCCAGTAACGTGTGGATTTATGTGGCTATCGGGTGTGGCGCTTTCGTCATTATCGGTATCACTTTGCTTATGGTGTGGGGAAAGCGCAGGATGTGAGATTTTCTGTTTTTATCGTGTGCTATCGTCTAAACATATGTTGAAATTCTATTTAATAATGATTTTAATCATACAAGTGCCGTTTTCTTCGTGAAATGTTTCGCTATTTTGGTAAAATTCTAGTTCTTAAAGTTTGCCCGTTCAGGTGGTAACATAGCTGACAGCAACTATTATACTTTAGTTAAATGAAAATCGACTTATACTTGAAAATATTCAAAGCGACATTTTGAGAAATGAACAAAATTGGTATATTCAGTGTAATTTCATAGGGAAAGTATATAATAGAAGTTAATTTTAACTCTTTTAAATCAACTTTTAGATTAAGGCCTTTTCCAAATATCGACAATTATTGATATCACTACATATTTGCAATTTTCGACAGCCATAATGAAATATTGATCTTATGCAGGAAATGACAATGTCAATCGTCAAAAATTGTGATAAAGGACGTTGGCTGAAACGTTGATTTTAATGAGTTGGGAACAAATCGTAGTTATAGAAATAATCAGTCAAACAAGAGTTTTATAGAACTGTATTTGTCCTTTCAGACGAATATGTACGAAGCAGACGTTTCAGTAAACAACCATCTGTTGTTCGGAAAGTAAAACTTGTGAATGAAGGTATAGAATTTTATTATTAATGTTGCAGCCGGTAGTTTCTAGAGCACTATAACTGTATTAAGTGAATATATAGAACTGTTTGTTAAACTAGTCCCGATGGCAAGGTGGTTAGAGCTTCCGCAGCCCCGTTATTTAGATTTCGTGGGTTCGAATGCCCGTCATGACATACCAAAGTTATTAAATATTTTTGGTATATTTCTCTTGCGATTGGAACAAAAATGTGTACTTTCAGAACTGGCTGGTCCAGCGTTAGGATGATAGGGCTAGATATAGGATCAATTCAATTGTCGACTGCGTAATGTAGCACAGTGAACCAGGTCTATATCTGTCTCATGAAGACAAAAGTACCCAAATTATTTAACAACTATTAGTTAGATATTACCTATATATCTGAAAACGAAACGATCGATTGAGAATTGTGTCACTAGGTCATCCAGTAGAATAATGTAAGTTCAGTACTACCAACTTGAGCATTTCTGACAGAAGTTTCTCGAAATCATTTACTTATGATTAGACCGATACTACGCCACGACGTTACCCTGAAATAATTATCATAATTTGCTGAAAGAAGAGGCATAGTGCGACAATAAGAATCATGTAAATATAGTAAAATTGCAAATTGCAAGACAAGAAAAAAAGTGAAGCATATCAGTAGTGCCACCGCGCCCGATATAAATGTTCCAACCCACACAGTAAATGTAAACTATGAATAAGATATGCTTATAGTGTTCTATCCACATGCTTGACTACAAACACATGCTAACACTCTAAATGTTCTGAATAAAACGAGAACACGAGTTATAAATTGGTTGTAGACTGAATAATGTAATAACTCACTGCAATTTAAAGATTTCATTAAAACTCCCAGTCCTCAGAATTTTGAATAAAAAGATTGAAATAAAAAAAAACATCTATTTCAGTACGAATATATATATTTCAATTTACTTCGATTACTAATGATGTTATCATATGACATACTATCCATCTCAGAAGCTCATCTGTTAGAACAGTATTTGTTTGCTCCTGGAAAGGTCGTGAAAGATTCTTGCGCTCAACGGGGTCCAAACCCACAACCTTCGGTTCGGTAGTCATATACGATACTGATGGAGCCCTTATCACTTGCGTAGTCATATTGTTCTAAAAGAAAAGTGGCATTTTACTTCATTTAGTTTTTTATGAAATTAAATTTATATACACTTCTTTTATGTATATGTTCCCAGATGATGAAGGAGATGTGTTTGGCTTTGAAAATCCTGCCGCAATGGAACTATCAGTGAAGACACACAACAAGATATTTCTAGAAGAAGTTTTGAACAGGAATATGACGCATTACAAGGATGAGTTTGAAGTAAATAGCATACAGAATCACGGCATACATGTGTTCTATGATATACATGTGTAAATGATTTAAATTGTTTTGTCTTATAAACTATCTAGAATCGAGTTAATAAACGTATTTTGTCTATTACTAGTACCATGAATCATGTTATAGATATTAATATTTTAATGCAAACAAAATATACGCACGCAATGCAGAATGTACATTCATGTTATCCGTCCGTCGGTGATTGCCCACTGAATGTTGATGTTATTTTGAAAACGGTCGTTGGAGAAAAAAAACTAGTAAATGTAAATGGATGATGATGATCATCATCATCATAGAATAAATAAACATATCGCAGCAGCAATAGCCATACTCTGTAATGTCGTGTATCGTACCGTGTTAGTGAATTAATTGTACAGATTATGCAACACAAATTCTTATTTACTAATTTCTCTTTTTACAGAGTTTAATCAGAAGTCTTGATAAGAATGAGTCAAAATACAAGGCTGCGAAGGATCTTGATAACTTGACAAAGAACCTTTATAATGACGTATTGCCGTGTAAGATATTTTATTTTCCTATATATGTAGATAGAGAGATAGATAGATTATCTTTTGAAATTGACAGCATTGGCCCAAAACGGTCATACGTCAGTGAAGTATTATGAATTGAATTTTTACATACTAAGTTTCATCAAATAAACTTCCCTAAATAAGCAAAAAGAAAATCCCCATTGAATAAAATTAATCATACCACGTCATCAGTCTTGATATGTGGACAAGTTCAAAAACATATTACTTATGTATTAAATAAAAAATTTGTTTGCAGATGACAAAAATCGCGTGATTTTGGAATTTTCTGGTGGAGCAGCAGACGATATTTTCAAGACCGAAACTGACTACATCAATGCATCCTACATTGACGTTAGTTTATTATGCTATAAACTAGCTTTTTAAGCCGATCGAGAAAGTAATTGCAACACACGTTAATAATTCTCGACGTTTCCTGGGAGTGCATAATTATCCAGTACTTTGGTATGGATATTTCATTAAAAGGTCTTGCCCCTATCGTACTTGGATTAACAACTTTTGGATCCGCTGAGATATGCGCTCCCATTTTATTGGACTGTTTGATGTAAATATTATTACTTCACGGGCTCCATTACCATCATCGTCATTACTGTTTAAAACATTCCAAAGTCGCTTATTATATAAGGTTATCCACCTCACCACAGGTATGTTTGATTATTATAACCATGTTCTATGATTCATGCTGCTCTTGTTATTTGTATACAAATATTATATATGAGGTATCATGTCTACTTATAAGGTTTTTTGTTTTAGATAATTATGCAAGTTACATGTTTATAAGTTACTATGAAATTAGTATTATATAGAAAGAGAAAATCATAATAAAAATACTATATAGCATGAAATAATATATTTTACAGGGATTTGACCAGAAGAAAAGATACATCGCTGCACAGGGTAGGCATTGATTTACTATGTTGTGGGTTTTTGTTTTGTTGTTTTTTCTCTCTTTCTCTTTCTTTGTTACTCCTTTTTTTGGTACAATTTTTAATGCATTATTTTAATGTTAGTGAGTATTAGTTCTATATGCTTATATAAAAAAACGCCCCAAAAAGTATATGATATAAGTATAAGATACATCAATTTGATGAGGAATACGAGGAAGAAAAAGAAGATTTTAAAGATAATGAAGATAATAACGATGATTATGGAGAAATAAACACTGGGATTGTTGTTGCTGTTTCTTACAAGATGTTAACGGCAAAAATAATGATCGTTACAAGAATTGATAACAAAATTGTTGTTGTTGTTGTTGTTGTTTATAAAGACAATATTTTCATGATGACGACGATCGACGATGGTATGTTGATCATGAATAGATGATGATGATGATTATTATCATTATTTTTCATTTTTATTGTGCTGATGATATGATACTAGGTCCGTCTGAAGGAACAGTTTCGGACTTCTGGAAGATGGTCTGGCAGCAAAAGACGTTTCTAATTGTAATGATGAATGTCATACCCAAATCGGTAATTCTTTAATTTATCAGTGCAATACTGGAAAATGGTATATATAGAAGAGTTATTTTATATAGTAAACTTGATCCGTGCTATATTCGTTGTCCCTGCATGATTTATATTATTTACATGAAACAAAAAATCAGCCTTCTCTTATTTTTTCAGACATTCACATTATCCGAGGATTTCATAATTCCATTTCGAGCCTCGAATAGTCTAAAATCTAATCAGATTGACCATTTACTTCAAATTTACTTATATACCAACACTCATGTTTTCTTTCCATTGTTCAGATACATAATTGAAGCATACGCGGTTTATGCATACACGGTTTATGTTATTTAAATAATAAATCATATTTGCAGTACTCTCAGATTATAAAATACTGGCCAGAGGAAGGAAAGAAAATGAAGTATGGTGAAGTATCCATAGAAACAGAGAAAACAAAAGTCTTCGCAGACTTCATCACAAGGAACCTTAAATTGACAAAGGTAATATAGTCATATGAACAGAAGTCACGCTTTGTATGAAGCAAGTTTTAGTTTACATTTTTGAAAATTTTAGTATTTTGGTCATCATCTGTGCATTCTTGCAAATGTTTTCACCTTAACTTGCAAAGATCATGTGAAATGACAGTCATTCTTCCAAAAACGAAAACAAAAATGAATTGGCACATGAACATTATCCTTATGTAAAAATATGATATATCACTTTGTATTTATTGCACATAATTTCATTGGACGTGAAACAATAAATATCATCATATACTTTCCATATCACATCCAATTTATCACATTTTATTTATTGTGAGTTATCTTCAAATCACAGGGGACGGAAGAACGGTCTATCCAACATCTGCAGTTCCTTCGATGGCCTGAGCAGGGTGTGCCGCCATCATCCGTGGAGATTATCGAGTTCCACCAGAAGTTCCGGGCCATGGATATCATCCAAGAAGAGAGAACGAACCCCATCATTGTTCACTGCACGTGAGTTCAACGACATCATTATCGTGTAGTATTTAACGTCCAACCAATAATTCCATGTCAGTGTAAAGTTTAATCTTTTGTAGATCTTTTTAGATACCCACGTCACAGAACTGATCAAATGCAATAATAATTATGCTTTGCTTGGTTTCATTGGGAGTAATACGATAATAGGGAATGGCGATAAAGACTATGATAGGAAAGACGACAAGAAATCTAAAGATTATGATGATGATGATGGTAGAGAAATAAGTGATCAAGCATATCTATATGGGGGATAATATAGGAGCTGATGAAATAGAAATTTATGATGATGTAGATCAAGATAAAGAATGTTAGGTTAAAGAAGCTGATGACGATAATAGCAAATATATATTCGTTGAATAATTGCATTATGGGATACAAATATATGTTGCTATAACTTTATACTGCTTAATTGTTTTCAATCAAACACGTCTAGTTTTATTCACCTGTAATTACAGCAATGGCATTGAAAGAACGGGAGTGTTCATAGCATTAGACATTAATCGTTGACGAGGTCATGAAATCAAAACTAACTAAAGTCGATGTCGTCGCGACGGTGAACAAGTTACGGGAACAGCGCGTTGACATGGTGAAGACAATTGTAAGTACTTGTTGCGGCAGTCGTCATTTAATGGGCAGTAAAATTTCATATCGGATATTCAAGAGAAATCGTCCCTTTAACTTATTATTTAACAATTTTCCCCGTGTGTAAAACTGTATTTTTTCTGCAGGATTGGGAAAAGACGCTCGGATTTCAGAAACACATACAACAATAACAAAATCCTCCTAGTTTTAAGCATTATTCTGTGTTAAGTCGTTCATGTTTTCAAACAAAAACGATATCAAATACCTTCAAGTTCTAAACTGATGTTTTGTTAAGGCTCAGTACAAGTTCCTGTTCGAGGCTGCGGCCCAGAAAGTGGCGTTCGGATGTGCTCTCTTGAACAAGACGGACATAGAGAAAGAGTACCAGAGACTGCAAGAAATCCACAAGGAAGATGGGAAGATGGAAATTCGGAAATTATTTGAGGTGTGTAAAATTCAAAGCGAAACGAAATTCCAGTGTATATCATTTAGGGTAGTCGGATAACGTACTAACTTTTCACAAATGCAATGGGTTCAATCCATCATGAACAAATATATGTGAAATGGTTTTCGATCGTTCCGGCACAAAGGTTATGTCTTTCTATCTTGGTGTTCCGATTTCTTCCACATCAAGGGCCAACATCAATGCAAACGAATATTTTTTAATTCTATGCAATAGTTGTAAAACATGAAGAAAAATTGTGAATAGAAGGCTTCCATGCTTATTGATGAAATTTCAAATAATGTTATTTTAGTTGTTTGTTTGTTTGTTTGTTTTTTGGGTGTTTTTTTTTTTTTTTTTCATATATTAAATTTAAGCAAAACTAAGATTTCGTAATGTTGTTTTATTTTTAATATATTGAATAAAATAACCTTAAAAAAGAAATACGTAGCGTTGGTGTTAGTAATAGCGAAATACAATCTCTGTTTTAGAAATTATATTTGTATACGAAATAATACATGACATTTATTCGATATTTAAGAAATAATTTGTTATAATGTAATCTTTTACGATTTGTTGAGGTCGGTCGTGAACTGTGAAAAGCCTTTGAAAATTGTCGCATTCGCCGAATCATTCAGACGGCCTAAGCTTAATAATTTCAACGCCGTTTTCCACGACGAGTCATTGCGATAAATGTTAATGATAACACGTTGTGTACTCGCAAGACCGAAATGTGGCATGTCATTGTTTTATTCCTGAATCACTGGATTACATGAAAAAAAATCTGAGGGATGTTGACGTTCATTTAGTAGATGATATTACAATGCTTTAAGAGACACAAAAGAGATGTTCATTTTTATTAATAATTATGTAAATTAATACGTTGTAAATTTACGTGAATTAATTATTTTACATTCGAAATAACAGAGTTGCATCACGTCTCTGATGCTGGATGACAATGGTATCCCAGAGTTTGACCAAATGCAAGAGAAGGGACGAAAGAACAGACCAACCAGTGACATTCCAGGTTTAAGCACTTAACATCTCTACGCAGTGATATACCTGGCATGTGTGAAACGCAAGCCAAAATCATGACTGTTATCTTCCTTGATTATTTCCTGTTACAGACATCACGTGACAATCACATAGACTAAGTGATGGCCTGTAACGAAAAGTATTCATTTGAAAACCATCAATTTACCTGCAACAGTATTTCAGCCAGTTCACAAGCTGTATTATCTTTTACAATTTTTATAATTATTAATTAATGATATATGGATATAATTATTATTTTCAAAATCTTTTGCAGATTATTCTCAATCAAGTGGATTCTCGTTTCAGATATCAGATACCGCGTTGCTTTGGAGAATGTATCATATATCAACGCCGTCTTTATAGATGTAAGTTTATATCAAATGTTATTCCTGAAGGATATAAGTCCTTGACTTTAAATATGGTATTCCTTTCTACAATACTTTGCCCGAAATATAGAGAGATGGGTCTTTGCCCCTCTGGTTAAATATTATCATATTATTTAAACTAGATTTATAAAATTGAGATGTTTGATACATTTCCCAAGAATTTAGAGTCGATGAGCTTTTTTTTCAGAAACTAAAAAAAAAATAAGAATATATATATGAATATATAATATCCATCTGAAAACCAATCATCGCAAAATAATTCTTTGCCTTTTTGAAGATGAGAAAAAACAAAAATCTATATAAGCCAAAAGTAACGTCATCAAATGTAAGAAAGAGTAAGTCGACAAATCATTCATGATATTGGTTAATTTATAAAACTTGATCTAACGATGTTGCAATGGTCAAAACATCTTACTTGAGTTCTATGTATAATGACCCCAATACTTGTAACATTTTATCATCATTCATGATCGTATTAAACATATACATTAAAACTCGGTTATAGCGAACTCCTCGGGACCCAGAAAAAAAGTTCGCTATACGCATGGTTCGCTGTATGTATATGGCGATCAGTTCGTTATACTTCAAACTTTTAGCGAACTTGCATGAGTCAAGAGAACGATATATTGCTTTATTGTATTTTTGTAGTTTCGCCATGTTTATACCAAATTGCTTTATTTCTTTAATAATGAATCATTTATTCATTATATATTTTTAATAAAAGTTGTTAAAAATGGTGCTATTTAGTGGGGTTTTTTACCTTGAAGTTGACGATTTGTATGATTCATTTGCTTGTTTTCTACCTCTACGCTGAAGAGTATTAAAGTAACATCTCTCTTTTTATCTGTGGAAAGATCTTTTAGTATAATAGACATTGTTATTGTTATGATTATTTTAATAGGTTGTGATAGAAAAAAAATACAATAAATAACAGGAAAAATACTGTGTTTGTTATGAGCCGCGTGTTTCACTTCATCTTCTTCCACGAGTTTATGGATTTGAAAAATGTAACTTAGAATAAGGTTCGCTATATCCGTGCACATTTGTGCACTATATTGGTATTTGGGACTTGGAAAATGGGTTAACTATAGACATGCGTTCACTGTAGCCGCGTTCGCTATAACCGCTGGATTTTATCAAAAGAAAAGAAGGGGAAAGATTGGGCCAAGAAAAAAAGTTCCTTATAACAGAGCGTTCGCTATATCCGCGTTCGTTATAATCGCGTTCTACTGTATGCGTAAAGAATAATATATAAAAAGTGGTATTAATCTCAGAATATATAATCAAGATTTGACAATTTGTTGTTAAACACACAATACCAGCCTCCACTAATTATATAAGGAAGATATATCTTGAAGCATAGCTCGTGCCCTTACAACCTCTAATTTTATCCAAACGTTTAACCTACATTTCCTTTTTCCTTACGTATAACATTTGACTTTGAATTGAGCTTTCAATTTGATAATTTTATTTTCCAGACATACACAAGAGCAAACGGCATTGTGTCGACTCAAATGCCTTCGCCACAAACGATACAAGATTTTTGTCAGATGATCATTCAACAAGACTGTGGTGTCATCGTGATGCTGAACATAGCCCAGTCACAGGACCAGGTAGCATATCGTGTTTTTTCCGACATATCTTAACTATAATTAGAATGTTTCCTGTACGTCTTTAGGTATACGATGTTTTACTAGCGGTAAATTAACTTCCATTATTTAAATCAATACTTATTAATCATTGCAACCTTTGGTTTTATATATTTTATAAACCCTGTGTCCTTTGATTTAGTTAATACAAAACCGCCATCATTTTTGGTCTTACGGACCCTGTGCCCAACGATAAAAATAGTTCTAAACTTATTCCTCTCGACAATTCATGAGTTGGACAAGTATTTGGCAGCCGGAAAACTGACGAACTATTCCCACCTCAACAGGGATCGAACTTACTGCTTTCGGTTCTGTAGTTATCGAAAACATCCAATGGACCAAGACAATTGATGTGACTTGATTCTCCTTAAACTTTCGGTGTATTTTTATCGAGTAAATTAAGAATTAATAGATAAATATTATTCTTGCAAACCGGTTTTGACATTTTATACTCATAATACTTTATCTTCACCTAAATATGCTGTAAGATGATCTTGCCAAATACTCGTTTTGCTTTTATGTTCATCTTAATACTACAGGTTTTGCAACTTCACATATCTCTTTTTAATATTATTAAGTAAGACCAGAGCCTTTTGCGAGAGCTAAAGACGATTATTAGATTCTCTAGACACTGTTTTGATTATACAAAGTCGGTTTAAGATAAGGACCCAGTATTTAAATCATAGTATAGAATGAATCCGTGTAAATGCAATGTGACTTTGTTCCAGTCGATGGCCATATACTGGGAGGGCTGTGTGGAATATGGCGATATACAGGTCGTTCTGAAACGACGGGCAATACAGAAAGTCCTAGTGGTGCGGCAACTAGAGTTAAAACTTAAGAAAAAGGTACGTCATCACAGAAAAGGTTCCCATGTGTCGAATGGATAAAGTGCCGGATGGATTATCGGAATGTTATTGGTTAGATCTCCGGCTCTAACATAGCAAACACTTTTAAAATGTTTGATCTTCTACACTATCGCGGTGTTCAGTAGTGGATTTCAGATAGTTAATTGAAGTTGTATAACAGAAATTGAACTGATCATATATTCTTACATTGTGTATCGATCCCAGTAGCCTAGTAATATGAGCTTTACAGGGAGGCCGTTGGTTCCAACCACAGCTGCTACACACCAACTCCAGTGAGGATGAACGTTCTGTTTTCAAATTAACAGTCACCAAAATAAGCAAAAATGTTCTTTTCTTAACCTATAAATAGCATATACTGCTCTTACATTTTATATTTTCCAATAATTCTGTTATTGTAATAGATAATATCTAGAGACAACACCTTTTAAAACATTGAAAACTTCGAAAAGAAAAAGCATATTAAGAAGGAGCTTTAACACAATGGCTTATACAATTTAAACATCTGACATGAAAACACATGTTGTGTATCTATGATAAGTTTAGTTTCACCTATCTGAATGACTTTCTACTGAGACTGATATTACACATTGTGTTTCTTTAGCTTTTTTAGAATATATATTTCCTTCAGACACAAAAACGAATTGCAAATTTTAGTTTTGAGACATTATCTCGTGAGTTTGTTTTGTGAAAAGTTATTGAAACACATGCTGTATTCCAGGATGGTTGGGAGAAAGTCCAGGAAGTAACAATGATACAATTCACAGCATGGCTACCGGACATGCATTTGCCAAGCATTGAGTCCATGTTGGAACTTTTATCTGAAACGCGAAAATACATGACAAAGGTACCATCCAAGCGTCTTCTTGTGCATTGCTTGTAAGTAATGTGACATACATCTTAGTCATCTACCTTATGTTCAAAACAAATATTAATTACAAATTAATTTCAAAATACATCTTTTACGTCGAAAGGTAAAACCATTTATTGTATTCACGAAAGAAACTATATCAGATTTTTACTTATTTGTGCTCATGTAAGTAGTTAATTGTAAAATAAAAGTTCATGTATTTAAGTTAATACTTAAACTTAAATTAAAGTAATATATTTGTAAGTTAAAAAATATACGCTTATTTTCTCTAGGAACGGTACGGATCAGACAGGACTGTTTTGCGTAATGTACAACTTGTTCGAAAAATTAGCAGTAGAGGAGTTCGTAAATGTTGTGTCTACCGTCAGAAAAGTGACGTCACGTCGACCATCGGCCATACAGAAACTCGTACGTATAATGTTGTTTATTAATTATAATACATCAAAATTGATTTCTTCATTTCGACATGGAAACAAGTATTTACAATTTTTACTTAACTCTCTCGATTTACTAGGTAGGACCAGTACATTTTGTCTATTTGTTTGCTAATCTTTAATGTTCAATGATAGTATTTCAGTCGTAATGTGAGTGGTGTGGTATAATGCGAATGATCTTGAAAACAAAATAAACGGTAGAACTTCTGAACAGGGAAGCTTTACCAAAATTTAAGAATATACGATTTATATTGCGACCGTTAATCGAATGCACGACACTCCGGTAACGGTCAAACGCTGCACAACCATCAGTACCCAAACGGTACGAAAATACGATCTGTTCACGTCACACAAAGTCATTGATGTATCCCTTCCTTGACGCTCATCATGACAGTATACAATTCAAGAAACGCCAACACTATTTAAAGACCGTACTTATTTATCTACACTCGCACTTTAAGGAAATAATATACAACTGATAGAAAGATACAGACTGTATGTCTTCATGAGACAGTTAAAGTACTGTTTCAATATGGTTTCACGCAGTGATAAAGTGTTAATACACTACATAAATCACATTTTAATACGCTTCCAAACTAAAACTGGAAATACTCTAACCCAGGTGATGTGATATAACTTTTCTAGTCCCATTTAAATACATATCTTGATATTCACACAGGATCAGTTCAAGTTCTGTTACACAACTCTGATTAACTATCTGAGCTCCGTCACCGACTATCACACGTATGCCGTGACATTGAAGGAGATCAAAGACCTGCTCATAGTCCAAGATGAGCAACGACGATGATGACATGTACGCCATTGTCGCGAAAGTCATGAAGGATAAGACAGAGAAGATGGCGGACGGAAATGACGTATATGCCGTCATCAAGAAGACAAAGAAGCACGCTCACTTTGAAGACAAAGCAGATACCTACGTTGACATGAGCAACGTAAAAAAGGACGAAGATGGCGACGCCGACATGTATATGTCAATGTCTGGGAAAAGGAAACACTAATTATTTTTTGAAACTGCTGAACTGTTGCTTGCGAAAACTTTATAAAGCGGTCAAATCGTTTAAACATTTTACAGTTGTGTTCTATCGTTAAGTCGACTACTGTATTGGGAAGCATCAGCCATTTTCTGTATTAACAATGGCTGACATAGACAGAAATGAATGCGAATATTTCTGGAAAGGTAGTTATAACTAGCAGTTATAGTGAACGTTTTTCATTACAGACAGAAAATTCGTTTGAATTGAAATGACACAGCATGTAATGTAATAAAATGCACTAATAAAGATAGACACAATAGAGATTTTACAGAAATATATATCAACGGGTCCTAAATACATTAAATAAGGTTTACTTAAAACATTGCTTTGGTTGACTGGATATTTAGGAATAAAACAGATTAGCATAGGTTTAACTTAGATTAAAATATTTACTTGAAATATACTATAATATGTCTAAATGATATTGTAAGTATAAATTGTATAAATTTAAACTTCTCATATTACAAAACTGCAGAATAATTTCTGTCGAATAATTTTCTTGGATTTTGCGTATATCTTTTTCGGATATCAATAAAATGTTCCCTAAATAAACGTCTCGTTCGACATGAATTTATTTCCAAGAATTTACTTTATCGCAGACAATATACAGTTTAATGTCAAAGACCGTTTCTGATTTTTATTATCTTTATTTTAACCTAGTTAGGTGATATTTTGATGATCTTGTTACATGTAGCACTTTTATCTCTGTAGTAGCTATTTCCTATACACATGTTTATGCAGAATATGCTCGAAAAATATACTCAAAGGTAAAAGAAACGCAGGGTTACTAGAATCTGTTGTAGCCAGACTCAAGTTTTTACCTCCTTTCCTTGCAATAGACCCCATCTCATTCTAAAGCATTTATTTTGTTTGAAAAAAATATCTTTATCATAATTATTTAAAACAGTAATACCGTCGAATACTTCCCATTTAAAACTGACACAAAAGTTTACCCTGCGTTTCTGTTTCTTTTGAGTATATAAATTAGACAAAGAACAATTATAATACAATATAATTATAAAAATAAAAAGACTCATTTTTTCGGTGAAACGACTTAAAAGTTCTTATGAATATATTTTAGGATAGGAAAAGGGCGCGTCTACTTTTAGAAGCATGCATTAAGGTGATGGGTCACTCAACAAAAATAATCAAATATGCCTTTATTTCATTCAGACATCCCGTCACCTCATTGATGTCTATGTACAAAACCTGTATATAAATAGCTCAAATCAGATTGTGTATATACATAATTATCATTTTGGTATGTTTATAAAAATATAACAGAAAGGACAGGGCAGTGTAACGGAAAAATATTTTGTCAAAGTAAAAGGGAAATATGACCCTTAAGCTCTTTGATAATTTTGTCATTGATAGCAAAGACAATGAGTTCGTAGTTCGAATTTTAAGTCAGCAACATCATTCAACAAAAATGACATTTATCATTACTACAAAGGCATAAAACTATCGAGTCTTTTAGGTCACGTTTTACAAATAGGTAACTAGCTCTTTGCGTTATGCTATTTCGAGATTAAATATGTTAAGTTTACTGTTAACTGTCTGCATTTTAACTCATTCAGTTTTGCATCATTTGAAAATAACGATTATACATGATACAATGTATCTTAATACATCGTCGCTAAAAAGCGATAAGAAATATAATTGTAAGTAGTGTGAGTAAAAATCCTAATTACGTATCTACTATAGTTTTACTTGTACATCAATCTATACAATTTATGAGCAATGCCAG
Source organism: Solen grandis (assembly GCA_021229015.1). Classification (NCBI taxonomy): domain Eukaryota; kingdom Metazoa; phylum Mollusca; class Bivalvia; order Adapedonta; family Solenidae; genus Solen; species Solen grandis. Next base: position 22,674,127 of record CM037782.1, read on the forward strand.
TGAAGTCGTGAAGTCATTGCCGTCTACAATATTTTTCAACAAACACCTCTGTAATCCACTAAACATAACCATACTAGCCTTGAACTAGATCGAGGAATCCTCATTTCGGATGCGGACGCAAACAAACGTGGTCTAGGTTACCAAATCTAATTAGCATTCTCTTTGATAACAAATGTCTTTAGAATGAAAAATCGAAAAATGTGAATTTCACAGCAGCAAAACATTTCATCTATTACTTAAATACATGTATATGAATTATGTATAATGTTTATCTATGGCAAAAATGGTTATGATGCTCAATGTGAAGGAAAAACAGCGTTAATGATTATAAGTATTCATAAAAAACATACCTGGAAATAGAAAAAAAAATTGCAATTATATAGTATTTTCTTGTAATCTTAAAACATTGTAATCATGTAACCTTTTCTGAAATATGCAGCCCTGTACAACCCTGTTGAAAAGCCTATAAAATCGGTAAAGGTTTACGGTAACATTTTAATGGTAACTATGAAAATGCCATTAATAATCCTATGAAAAGCCTGTTAAAAGAGCTTAGGAACAATCACATTCTTTAATAGATGCAATTACATCGCCATGAAAATTTCAAAATTAAAAGTGGAAAAAAAAAAAAAAATTTTAAGGGCCATATAGTTTTTTGTGTTTAATGGTGTAATTTTGAAACATTAAACTACCATAATTGCTTTGAGCAGAGCCATATCCAGCTGTGTTTAATTGTCATTAACTTATCATTAAAACCTATTAAAGGACTGTGTGCAAGAGGACCAAAACTTTATGGCATAGGTTCGTTATAATTGTTAAAAGACTGTGACTGGTTATTATGTACGATATGATGATTCACATAGAGAACTTATTTAGGAAAATATATCTACTGCATGTACACATTAGACGAGGTTATTCCAAAACTAAATCAAGCGTAAAACATTTGGGTCATGTGCAATATATAATAAGAAGGTTAAAAAAAAACGAGGGGGAAATCTAAAAACCAAAGCAATTAATCTGTATTGACAGGAATTTTCCTTTAATCCATCATTTTACAAAAGCTCCAAGTCTATTGAATTATTAATATTGGAAAACAATCTACAATCCTCATTGATACATTGTATTATTTACAACAATGCTTTGTATTTTCATCTTCCTTTCCTTTTGAATCATCTATTACATTCCTTTACTTTGAAATCCTGATGACAAATTTCAAATGAAGTTCTATGATAGGCTGTATTTGACTAAAACAGTCTGATATGTCAATGAAT
>CM037782.1:22675497-22725497 GCA_021229015.1 Solen grandis
TCAAAGATCAGACATAATACAAAACATACAGTTGGACAGATTTGTTGATTTGCCTGAAGGCGATATGGTTAGTGATAGTCTACCACAGCGATTGTCGCTGGATAATTATACAAATGTTTTTGGTAACAAACTTTTATCCCTTTGTAAAGAAACTGATTTATTCATAGCAAATGGACGGTTAGAACCGGGACATTTCACTTGTTATAATTTAGCAAGAAACAATAAGACAGCGAGTGTTGTTGACTATGTAATTATTAGTCATAATATTCTCCAAATTATTAATGATTTTAAAGTATAAGACTTAACAGAGTTTTATGACCATTGTCCGACTGATTTTTCCCTGCGATTAGATAATATGAATCATTATAGTTGTAATGATGTTTATATGAAAAGATTGTTTGGGATAACTATGATAACGATAATTTGTTTCCATTGCTTAATGAAAACAAATCCAATTTTGATTGTATTTTAACTGATTTATTAAATGGTGTTTGTGATATTAACACGTCCATAGACAATATATCTAATCTGATTTATGATGTGTCATTTAAAGTTCATGGGAAAATTATTAAGCAATCTGTCACCCGAAAAAGGAAACCTCGCAAGTCTGAGTGGTTTAATGATGAATGTAAAGCATGTAAACAAGTAAACACACTTTTTATAGTTGTAAACGTACTTACAAAAGTTACCCTTCCGAAGAAAATCTGAGATTATTTTTAAATGCTAGATCGGATTTCTGTAAAGTTTAAGGTCGAGCAAAACATAGATATTATAATAAGGAGAAACAAAAATTGTCATCCCTCTGTAAAACAAATTCCAGAAAATTCTGGAAATATATAAAGAAATACAAAAATACAAGTGATAAAAATAATAGTATAAACGTTGATGAATTTTTAACACATTTTAATCATACATGAAATACTCCACATATTAGTAAATTTCAATGAAGATATTTCTGAGGAAAGAGAATCTCCATTACATATAGATGAATTAGATCGTTGTTTTACTGTAGAAGAAGTTATTAAAACGTTATCATGCATGAAGCGTCATAAATCCTGTGACTATTCTAATAATGTTTTTGACTTTTTTATTGATTCTAAAGATTTTATAGCGCCATATTTGCTTTTATTATTTAATCACATATTTGACAATGAAGTGTATCCTGACGCATGGAGCAAGGGTGTTATATTTCCTATTCATAAAAAAGGTGATCGATCTGATCCCTCTAATTACAGAGGCATTACTGTTGTTAACACTATGGCTAAAATTTTCTCTCTTATGCTACGAAACAGAATATAATTGGTGTGAACACAATAATGTTTTTACAGACGCTCAGTTTGGATTTAGGGAAAATCACAGCACTACTGATTGTATTTTTATTCTTCATTCTATTATACAAAATGTTCTTGCTAAGAAATGTAAATTGTTTTGTGCTTTTATAGACTATGAAAAGGCTTTTGATACTGTTATTCACGATGCACTTTGGGTTAAATTAATAAAATCTGGTTTAAGTTGTAAAATGATTAAAATGATCAAAGCTGTTTATCAAAATGTCAAATCATGTATTAAAGATCCAGTTACTATGTCATATTCAGATTTTTTTGATGTGTCAGTTGGTGTGAAACAAGGAGAGCCTCTGTCACCTCTATTATTTATTCTTTTCATTAATGACATTTGATTTTGAAAACCTTACAAATAACGATATTGATAAATTATGTATATATATGTTACTCTTTGCTGATGATATTGCCCTGTTCACAACTAATCATGAAAGTTTACAAAGTCAATTGGACGCTGTTTTTAAGTACTCATGTAAATGGGGGTTAAAAATAAATACTAAAACGACGAAAATTTGTATTTTCGAAAAGAGAAAAAGCCATTGCGAATTCAGTTGGAATATAAATAACGAGTCTATTGAAACTGTTGATAATTTTGTTTATTTGGGTATAAATTTTGCTCATAATGGTACTTTTAATAAAGCTGTTACGATTTTAAATGAGCAATTGCTCAAAGCTTATAATCAATTATTATCCGTTTTTTCAAGAGTCAAAGTAGATATCAAAACTAAGTTATACCTTTTTGATACTCTTGTTGTACCAATTATTCTATACGGGTCTGAAGTCTGGGGCATATATGATTTTAAAGAAGTTGATAAGTTACACATGAAATTCTGTAAGCATATACTTGGAGTTAGAAAACAAACTTCAAATGTCGGTGTTCTGGGAGAACTAGGTAGATTTCCTTTGTCATTATTTAGTAAAGAACGGTCTTTAAAATACTGGCTTAGAATATTGAGTAACACAGATTCTTTACCCTTTTATATTTTTAATGAACAATATACAAATAGTATTGATATTAGTTCCAAGTATTGGTGCAATACCATAAGAAAGAATTTAGATAATTTGGGTCTTGGTTATATGTTTCACTCTGTGGACATGAATAACATTTTTTCGAATATTATAAAACAGAGGTTAAGAGATCAGTATATCCAGGAGTGGAATGATACCCTAGTGAGTCAGTCTAAAGTGTATTATTATAAACGTTTTAAAAAAGAATTTGAATTAGAAAATTACCTTCAGTTTGTTAAAAATGACAAACATAGAATATCTTTAACAGGATTTAGATTATGCTCTCATTCATTAAACATTGAAACAGGTAAATATGAGAATATTTCAAGAGAAAATAGATATTGTACTTTATGTAACCAAAACGTTGTTGAATCTGAATTTCACTTTTTATTATGTTGTCCATTTTATAGGGAACTCAGGGAAAAAAATGGTATTCAGTCCAGCTGGCCTAACATGCATATCTTTGATAAATTATTAAGCTGTCAGAATAGTAAAACTACCATTGACATAGCTAGATACATATTTAATGCTCAGAAATTAAGACAGGATGAATTATTGAAAAATGCTGCTTCATAAATAGTTAACTTAATATAAATTACAATTTAATATATAATTCTTAAAAACATAAAACATAACTGTGTTATATAAACCATGTGTGTGTGTGTGTGTGTTTTAAATATACGACTCATATATGTACATGTATATATGTGTGTATGATAAATTTTGTATCTGTATATTTACACGTCTTGGCCATATGTATATGCTCTTGTAAATGGCCAAAGGCACAATGCCGATTTTGTCAATAAAACTGATTGATTTATTTCTAGCCAATCACATCATCGGCTTCAAAATGCTTTTGCATATCATCATGAATATTTGCATGTTAATAGCAGCAACCAGGAATTGAGTTTTGCGGCATTCCGATTTTCAATTCAAATGGTTTTCAAACGCGCATTCTGATTTGACAAGTTTGATATCATTTTCTCATTAAAAACCCATTACATAAAGGTCGACTTGAGACTATTCAAGGGATGTTATCAGAATTTCGAAACGTAGGGTACCGAAGCGAAAACGGACAGCCGATTTAATAAAATTGGCTCAAAACCAGCATTTAATAACATACCATTATCTTAGAACATATGCTATCCTTGTTGGTGTTCATTACGTTTTTCTGTCTTATATGGCTGTAAGTTAGTTTTGATAATTTTGTAAACCCTGCCAGTTTCCTGATTAAATGACATATTGTTATGTAACATAAAAGACAGTTTGTGTTTGGAGGATGTTATAGAATCAACGTACATGTGAATGGATTTATGTCAAACTGTTTTGAGGATTATAAATTTAATCAGAATAAGGAAAAGATGGCATTAGTTTTCTAATCCTGCATATTTTTTTAAAAGAGAATGTCTGTTTAGGTACATTCATGCACATCTTTTGTTCTGAATCAATGTGAACGTGTACTATTTTGTCTTAAACACCTTTGCTTGCCAATGGTAGGTGTATTGTTGGGTGAAATACTTGATGATGAACAGTTTCTATTTAATCTGATACAAAAATTTATGTTTTGTTGGCCTATTTTTAGTCAATTTGAAACACTTGGCTTGAAATACATTTCAGAATTGTAAAACATATGCGTTTTTGTAACCTGCTGAATCAAGTGGTTACACATAGAGATCACTTATCCGTCTTCTATCTGTCCGTCTTACTCTCTTTGACACTTTGTCTATCACAATTTCATCACGCTTCTTTTGAGCAGCATTAAGCATATGTATTCCAAGGGACAATTGTTGTTGTTTTAGTCAGAGATATAGGAGTAACAAAAGTCATAGAGTTAAAGAATAGGCTCAATGGTAGAGAGCAGGTGGGTATGTCGCAGAGGTTAAAACTCATTTTCTTAGTTTAATTTAAAAAATGTTTAAACTTAGCAAGACCTATCCTATCCATTTATGTTTGTCTGCAGAAGCAGAGTATGTGTACCGCCTCCACAAGGACTTTGTGCCCCTACGACTCTAGCAGGAGTATGTGCCTGATGGCTGGCTTGGGATGTTGGTTGATACCTGGCTATATTTCGATATGTACACTGAGGAGATGATGGAAATACAGCTGCCTCGTCTCATCGTTACGGGACCGTGGGAAGATCAGTCCCTTTACGGTACCTGGGTATTAGTGAGTACAAAATATAGATATCTTACATGCTCCTAAGAAGGAAAAGAGTCATTTCAACATAGCATCACCTAAGTAATAGCTTGTTCTATCTCCATCTTTTTCAAGACTGAGATGTTTATATCATTATGGCGGTATTTCGTTTTTTAATCTTAAGTAACATTTCTCTCTATCATCTATTTTTTCATGTAACTTGTCATTTCTCTCTATCATCTATTTTTTCATGTAACTTGTAAAAAGTAAGTCAGCTCTCTCCCCAGGACTTGAAACAATGTTGAAATATCAAAATTACAAAGATTAAAAATCATATTTTGTTGTAGCTTTATTCTGATGTCCATGACAACAATAAACCAATCTCCCGATAGAGCAATTCTGCGCGTTCACGAAATCTGATATTTAATTTTCATACTTGCTTTATGTCATAACTTATGATCGTATAACAACTTTACAACATCCATCAGCACTTTAACGCTTGATTCTAACACTGACATTCTCATTGACATCGGGTGAAAAGGGAAAATAACTACACGTCAAAGAAGTATATTGTAAAAATAAAAATCAGCATTTGTAGAAGCGTTTATGAGACATGTCAAACTTAATTATAGCACAAAATAAACATATAAAAACAAATTTAATAGAAATTAATTAGCTGCAGAATGGATCTTTAAAAATACTGCTGATTAATCTAACCGATTAATTTAACCTAATAGCAATAATTGGCTGCCATAAGGATCTTTAAAGTCTCTTTTAATCAATTGATTGATTTAACCTGAAGGAATTTGAATGAAAAGTTTATTCACATAACACACTTTATGAATTAGAAGAGTTATTTTCGATATTTTCTCCCATATATTTAAGAAAAATAGAAAAGTTTAGTTACAACCTAAGATGTTCCTCTCTATAAAACTGAAAATGGTTGATAGAGCATTCAAACCATAATATGCTAATTCCGCGTGATATAGCAATGTAAGTCGTTTGTACTCTACAAAATCATTTAACTATCCTATCCAAATGCGAATCGTTTGGATATGGAGTCCATTTGGCTAACCTTGTACCACTGAGTCTCCTGCAAAGCACATTTTGGTTAATCATTTGATCCAAATGTTATAAAAGGAGGAGTGGAGATCATTCGTTGGGGGTAAATTATTTGATAATCATGTGATATCACTAATATTGTAATCAGTATTTTATAATTTGAATAAAAATTGTACAGATTTTAATGCAAATTCAAGTGCAAGAATTGATACCATCTATTATCAAACTTTCCAATATGTGAAGCTTTCAATGACATATTAGCTTGTCTGTTTTACATTTAATTGAAATATTACAGGAAATTTAGAAAGCATTTGGAAATAATCATCTTTCCGTAGAAGTAAAAATGTATCATACAAAACATATTTCTTTATGAATAAAGGCAAAAAGGCAGTGCCCTTTTGTCCTGTGCATTTAGGTATTTAGTTTCTCTGTATGTATGCTGACCATCTCTTTCATCTATACTTTTGGGAAGAAATCAGTTCGTGTGGAAATTTACTATTCAGTTATGAATAAAAAACAATAGGTTAAATGTTACTATTACTTAATCAATGTGCTTCCTATAAAGAATTATCATATCAGATTAAATGTTGTTTTGTTCCGTCATACAAACAAATGTCATTGATCCCAATCCATTTCCCTTCTACATCTTAGTTTTAATGTATTTTTAAGTCCAGAAGGTTCATATTTTTTCCCCTCCCCCACTTAATTTGGCCATTACCTGTCTGTCTTAAAATATATTAGAATGACTTTTACTCTATCTAGGGACATATGAACATTTGAATGTTTTCTGAATAGTTTTTTCTACTTGCCTGGTGATACTCAGCTTTTATTTGTCGTGTGAGTTACTTTTGTTATTAAAGGAATAATGTTCTCGTACATGTACTCCTATTGAATGGATAATGGCTCTTGGGCAGAGAAAGTTTCTACTACAATTATTACTGCAGGCGGGATGCAATCATTTTCATCACAGTGACACATCTTGGACACTTTATTCAGAACAAGCATTTTTGAATGAAAACTGGTCCTTGGATTTGCTTTAAATGACTTTTGGCCATTGGACTTGCTGTTGAATGAGTAATGGCCCTTGGAAAAAAAACAAAAAACAAAAAAAAAACACTAAAATATTTACTGCAGGCGAGCTGCATTCATTTGTATCACACTGACATATCTTTAACATCTTAACCACTTTATTCAGAACAAGTGTCATACCATGAACCATAAATGAATAAATTGTATTTATCAGAACTAATATGGAGAAAGAAATAACTCACCTGAGCTTAAGCGCTTACCGCGTGAATATATATGTTCCAAATATATGCCTTGTTGAATATTTATTTACTGAAATTAAAATGTATATTAGAAAATGATTTTTTCTACAAGATTTCTGTATGTACATATACAGACTAAATGGTTCTAGAATGCCAGCTAGCAGCCCCAGCTTTCCATATATGTGTTAAAATATTCTTCTGCAAAACTCATTGCCAAATTTGAAAATATTTTGGCTCATATTTTCTTCCGAGAATTCTTCTAGGTAATTAATACCTAGATTATTCGAATTATTCTGATCAATGAAAAACATTGCTACCTGGGGGTTGTGCTCATTTTAGTGAAATTATTTGATATGTTCTTTTTCATTAATACTTTCTAGATATAAACATATTTTGACACATATGTTCCTCAGCCGAGTCTCATCCAAGAATTATTTATTTCTTGATATAAATATGACTGCTTTAAGCAAATTGTCATCAGATGAGGTCATCAGGGCCTTTATGGCCCCTTTTATGTCATGTTGGTCTAAGTTTCAACATATCTTCCTATTGAATTAATGACAGCAACATAAAACTATAGGTCATGTCGGATATTCAATACAAAATAAATCAATGTTATGTTGTTGCATGGGATATTTTTGACAAATTGATCAAACTTGTCAGCTGACTGACCATAGAAATGTTAAAATATGTATATGGATATTCTGTGAATCTTTTTCTCTTCTCGTCATATAAACACCCTTACTTATTTTCCATTGTATTTTAAGATGTATTTTTGTACGTATCTTTTTTACTTTAAAATTTGCAATGATTAATTAATGGGACGTTATATTTTATTACAGATATGGTTTAGGCTGGTAATTGATCACTCTTACAATAGTTGTAAAACAATCTTCTAAAAAAATATGCTCATTTTATAATCCCCATTTGTGTATTTAAAGGAACTTGGCATAAACTGTCATTTACGGTTTAGTTATTTTTTGTGTTTCTATTAATGTATGATTTATGACTACCTATTGTAACACTTTAAAGACTTACCACTGTTTATATGTGAATACATGTATGAAACACCACGGGATACTTTGTACAAGGAAAAAATATCAGACATCTACAGCATCTCTGCCAAATTCATGGTGTCAGGTTTAGCTATATTTGTTTTATTTAAACAGCTGCAGATCGCTGGAAATATCTAGCCACATATTTTTACAAAATCAGAAAGTCCTTCTGTAAAATCAAAGTATATCAGTGAATGAACTTTTATGAAAAATTGGGTTTTCGTTTGCCTTGCAGACTTGGTACAATCTGGGCTAAAATTTTGTATGGGATGTGTCTATATAAAGTATAGGGTTAAAAGCTGGGGTTAAGATTATTTGACTTAAATATGTATTAGGTGTTTCTGAAAGAACGTCCAAAATGTTTTTATTTTCGATTTTAAAAGTTATGAAAAGAAATGTCTAATTTAGCTGTTGTTAGTCTGGAAAATTTAGGTGAGGTATCCCTATCAGTAGTACTTACATAAAATTACTATTCACAGGCACATGTAGTTTGAAGTCACATTTTAAATTTGCCGGACTATCCCTTAGTTAAGCACAGTAAGTTTATTGGCTTGTTCTATACTACACGCCTCAGAAATTATTTATGCCCTAAAACATTTCAGAATCTCACATATTCATTGGAAGTACATGTACATGTATTCTAATTGACCGTACAATTTTATTAGAGTTTGTGTTAATAGTCGATGTATCATGGAGCAATATCTTCAGCATTTTATTGTGCTCACTGTCTTCAGTTTGAATGACTTAGATGGACGTCTGCTGCTGGAAATACAGAAAGTTCAATCCGATGCTACAGAATATTTCAATAAAATGCTTCGATATAATTTTGTTGATATTAAAAGTTTCTAGAGCCATTAGGTGTTTACCAGCATCCATGTACCTTATTCCTTTTGGAAGCTACTGTTATGCTACAAATGTGAACAATTGGCTGGCATTATTGGCAATAAATATTGATATAGTCTTTGCAATAATATGTCATCTTATCTGAGCTTTATGGAACTTATATGGTATATTGACAACAGGAAACACATAAAGGGTTAATTTCTATGGAAATGAAGTCCTTTGTGCCTCAAAGTGAAAGGTTTCCATTGGAAACAAACATGGTTTTGTGCAATAAAATCTGATAATCAGAATCTGTGATTCAATGTTTGTATTTAATTTTTGTTTTATTGATGATTATTGAGTTGTTGAGGGTTTTATATCTATGTTTTTATGTATCCTATGAAAACTTTATGATGTTGTTCATTATGTTTTATTTCTATAATGATTCTGTATATATATATATATATATATATATATATATATATATATATATATATATATGAGATACTATACTGTTCATTAAAGATAACAGGATAACATTTTTCAATACCAAATGACTGCTACTCATAATTTTAAGAAAAGTACATTTACCTGAAATGTGTAAAGAGTTAATCTTAACGAAAACAATATAGGTAAGTACACACTCCAAATGAGAAGTGACTAAATTTCTTATGTCATACAAGAAGTAATTAAATCTATCTTTTCTGAAGTTAATTGATTTATACTTATTTAAATTGCTGAATCTATTGGATTAATCAATGTTAATTTTAAGCATCCTTTCTGTTGACAATGGATATCTATAAGGTTAAAATCAATCAAGTGATTAAAAGAAATTTTAAAGATCCTTATGAAGCATTATCATTAGTTAATCAAGATTTTAAAGATCCATTCTGCAGCTAATTAATTTCTATTACATGTGTTTTATATGTTTATTTTGTGCTATAATTAAGTTTGACATGTCTCATAAACGCTTTTGCAAATGCTGATTTTTATTTTTACATTATACTTCTTTTATGTGTAGTTATTTTCCCTTTTCACCCGATGTCAATGAGAAGGTCATTGTTAGAATCAAGCGTTAAAGTTCTGATGAATGTTGTAAAGTTGTTATACGATCTCCGAAGGCAACAGGTACCAGATGTGGCATGAAACTTCAATGGCAATACGATTTAATATTATTAAAACAATCAACAGATCAATATCAAAGAAATTTCACCAATTTATGCCATGCTATCTCTCAAGACCTAGAATTTTTATAGAAAACATTAAGGTTTTCTTTGAAATAATATATATTGTTTGACATGATGCATCTTTTTCAAGTGCGTCGGGTTGGTCCTTGTATTACGAGTATATTTAGAAAAAAGAAATATTAAAAAAAATGTGGTTTGATTTCATTTCACATATTCTAAATAGTCACTTCATGCTCACTGCCATAATTGGTAAAACAATGATTAAGCCCTTGTACATAATTTGTGTAGGAACGAAGTCAGAAAACTTTCTGAAATTCGTTTGTCAAAAATAAGCACATAGTATATAAAAAATTGCTGAAACAAGGATGATACTTTTAAGAATAAGGCTCCTAGGATGCAGGTCACGTGTGATTATCGCTGGGTCAGATGTTGAAATATTGAATTTGGCTGTTGTCATGGCTGATCAGGTGAACCTTGCAGCTACCCACATGTATTTCTTTTCTTTAGGTGGTTCAGGGGCGCCGAGAGGCGATGCTGCCCATTTGCTTCAGCATTTTATATTATACCCTCATTATATTATGTATTCTTTGCACATGAATATGACATTTTGAAATTTATTTAGCCGTATCCACTCTACATTAAAATGTTTCCGACATGTTATATTCAATATTACTGCAAACATTATTTTATTGATTTGTATTTGTTTTATTAAACCGGATGGCTTCCCATATTAAGCCCTATTTGGCTAAATTTACGTGTAGTTGTTTTTATGTATTTTTTCACTTCCAACTCAATGTGGGATATTTTGATCGTCAACACTTTGTATTATACCACATCTCCTTAGAAACAACTGGGTAGAAATTGGCATGAATAATCATTGAATGGCCCTTCACAAAAGCTGCCATAGTCACCAACATAATTTTCCTTCAAAATCCCAAAACTTATTCTCCTCTGAAAACAAATATCAGAATATAATTTCATTTGGCAAAATTGGCCACCTCATTACCCTTTACAGTACTTGCTTAAATAAAGTTGATCCCTTGGTTTATGAGGTCCCTAGCGATTAGGCTAGTTTCCTTTTATAATCTATATAGAAAAGAAATTCATTTTCTTCTGGCCAGATTTAATTTCATTAAGCACGAATGGTCAGCTAATGTCTGTCTACCATAATTGCTAAAATGAAGTTGAGCTCCAACAAATGAGGTCTCTAGAGGTTCGGTTAGCTTCGTTTTATACTCTATATAAAAATCAAATTCTTCTATAAAACAAGAATAATAATTTGATATCTTTTGGCATGTATGGTCACATCATGGCTGTCAATCATTATTGCCAAAAATAAAGTTGATCCCATAAAAAATGAGGCCCTTACAGGATAGGCTTGTTTCATTATATGCTTTATAAAGAATTTAAAAAAGATCCTAAAGTTTATCCTACGAAAATGAGGCCTCCTGATGATTGACTTATATATTTATATACTAATATAATTTTTTTGTGAAACTAATATCGGTTGCAGCTGGAGGGAACCATGTAAAATAAAGTGACTTGAATGGTTTTAAATAAACTTATGGTGAGCGATTTAGGGGACAGAAAGCTGCTTAATAAATGATGTGAAATCGATTAATTAATTCTAGAAAATGTAAGATAAACTGACTTGTTTTGGTTGTTCTGTTCTGTTAAATCAGTCAAATACTAGTCAAACATTAGGAGCCTTCCAGCTGGCTTGCGGTAGGTCGGTGGTTCTACCCGGGTACCTCTGTGTACTCGGAGTCTTCCTCCACCTGTAATTAGCTGGACGTCGCTATATGATTAAAATGCTATCGCAGCGACGGTAAGCTCCAATACAACAACAACAAACTTTAGGAAACATACTTAATGAATGAGTCCGTTATTATAACGCGCCCACATGTTAATTAAATTTCGTTCAAATATAGATTATAAACATAGCATGTTAGTCAGGTTCGTTCAAGTATAGATTGAAATGACTAATAACTGTGCACGTGTATAGGGACAATCAATGTTTGCTTTGGCTATCAAAGGCAATTCTTCTTAACATAAAAATTCTACTTAGGACATTGTTTAACATCTCATTTGAAGAAAATAAAATAAACATTTATACATTGAATGTAATAAAAGGTCATATAAACATAAGCACTAATTTCAAGATATAATCTCGGTGGCATGTATCGGATAAAAAAATATTTAATGTAAGTTTTTGACACTGTGTTTATATAGTTAGTTTCCAATTGAGTTTAGTCAACCATTGTGATAAAATAGCAGAATCAATTGCATTCTTGCACTATGTACACGTATATCCAAAAAAGTATTTCTTAGAAGAACACAGTTTTCATTTTTAAATCACAGACACAGTTTTTTGAAGAGATTTATTTATTCATGCATATTCTAAACTGTTCTATGTTGCTTTAGTATTTACTTGGCAAGATACTTACCATTCTAGTTTATTTTTTTAAAATGGTATGGATTTGAAAGATGTAAAAATAAATGAAACGTCGTTTTTTTTAAAAAAAAAAAACAGTTATAAAAAGTTATAAATCTTAATTTCAGGTGATGTCAAAAGTTAAAACATCGGAGGTGTTAGTCATAGCTGTTTTGTACATCAGAGACTTGGAATATTGGCAATGGCGTAACTCTGGTTCTGATATCTGCCATATCGCGAATGGGCATCTCACATTTGTTTTATGGAATTAGCTTTATAAAAAGAGTCACAAAGCATTATTTATCTAAATAACTTTATAGCTGGAAGATATTACGCACATCTGGCTTATGACCATACACGCCTCTTTTCAAATTATGTCAGAGACACCCACGATCAGACTATTTAGAAGATAACCGCCGCATATTTAGAATACTATTTAAAATATTCACCCTAGACTCAATCAACTCTTAACGCGAATCTAATTGATGCTCGTTTTAAACAAAGGATGGTTTTTTAGTGTCATAACACTGGAAATTGGATTTTTAGTCCAAAGAATGTGTATTAATACATTTCGTCAAAAAAACAACAACAAAAAACAAAACAAAAAAAAAACGGATTGCAGGGAGAATGAATGCTATTAAGCTCCTGTCATTATGTACGTAATGCACTCATAGTTATTCAGAGTCTTAACAATTATTTAGGAAAACTATCCTGGTCATAATGATATTGGTGAAATCTTTACTCGCATGCATCCATATATATGTGGTGTCGTTTGTTAAGAAATATGTAAACGAGTGCAAGATAGACGCATTGGGCATTCTAAATTAGGTCAGTGATAACCACAGTTGTACAAACTATACTACTTTAGACTGTTCTTTTTGCCTTTTACTTGTTGTGTTGATTATATCGGCTTTTTTTGTTGTTTGGAATCTATTTAACGTAAGCTAACGGTAGACCGTTAGAGCGAAGGTTTGATTTTGCCAATTTCACCCAATATGAAAGACAATAGAAAGTCTACCTTAAGCTTTGAACAGTCAATTACGTGTTAACAGCTTTGGCAGGCAGAGCAATTGAGATTTTTTTTTCAGCTCCTATAACTACTCAATAAAGTTTCATGGAGAAAAGTAATCTTACGTTAATATATTTGAGATATTCTTACAGAAACTAGTCACCGATACAACAGAATCGTATTTAAACGTCTTTTGAAAAATACTATTATAGTATGAGAAACAATAGACTGATTATAATTTATATACTATTTAAGATTACCATTTTTCGAGATTGACAAAAAGTAAAATGAATACATCATCATGAGTCTATTTCCTCATAATAAACGGAGAAAATGTATATCAATGTTTTTGGTAAATAGATCTTATGCAGACAAATATTAAAACTACTTTGAACTGATTATTATTTCTAGAAAAATAACATATAACAGATTTATTCTGAATCCATGCTGAAGGTAGTTTCTATTTAGTGTTTAAGACAGTTTGCTGGCATGGAGCGCATACGTTGCGAGCGCAGTAAGTAATAAGCATCTTGATCAACGAAGCAATATTTTATAGTTGATCTCCAGGATGCATTGCGAACTCAATTAAATAATAAATGCAACTTAGCTTTCCCTTTATCATGATCTAAATGTAGCAAAACCCTTTACATTGTTTGTTTTCGTAATCAGTAAGACATTAGTGTCCTACAAATTTACAAACAGCTGCTTATCACATTGCAATTCCAAAGAAAACAATTATCAACCAAACGATGCGCAATTAGCAAAGATGAATTGTCTTAAAATGAGAATTTCCGTAAGCAGTGCTAAATTAGTCAACAGTTCTGAAATCTTATTGTCTTGATTTAAATAATGAGTGATCTGTGGAAATGATATTAGAGCTATTTGATCGTGATCATTCTTTTGAACACAGAAACTAATAATTTCAAGATAAAAATACAAAAAAAATACTTATCTACAGTTACTACTTTGTGTCAATTTCTTTATTATGGAATTCGAACAAGATTATATTTATTATCATATCAAACTGTTGATAGGTCTATGAGAACAAAGATTACAGTATAATTTTTAATATGTATCAGCCTTATTAGGATTAGTTGTCCTACAACAATATTTAAATATTTATACTTAGCTTGGTGCATGACGTTATAAGGATGTTCATTGTATCATCTGCTGACAAAGTTTCCCAAGGGAATGAGATTATGTCAGTGTTAAACCTCGTAACAGAAATGTATATTTGATAGAATTAGTAAATGTGTCAAGTCTGTAAAGCCAATTAAATGGTAGTTTCAACAGTACATGCTACGACAGTCGTAATTGTAGTGGTGATGGACAGAAACAAAACAATTTTATATGCCTCATTAGCTTAACAGCATTATGCCATTATAAAATAAAAACTTACTAAGAGACGCATTGGAGCAATAAAAGTTTATTTTATCATTTTTTTTCTTTTTTGTTTGATAAAAATGCTCTGTAAACGCGACATACTATAACATTATGTAGGCAAAATATACGGAAAACATTTCACATGTAACGTACAAGTATTCTAGACATCTTTCCAAATAGCATAAGAATACAATGTATTGTATCTAATGGTTATACAATAACAATTTATGAATTAACTTGCTATGTGTAGATGGAGAACTTTTCTGGAGAAATAAAATATTAACCGTGACGGACTTATTCAAGTGTAGAAACTGGAATAAATTTAATGTTGATTTTGGACTCTTAGACGACCTCATTAACCGAGAAAATCCACATTAAACGTGATGAAAGACTTTAAAAGAATATACCATCAAAGAAAACTTGTCACGAACGTTTACGATATCATATAGGAAATTGTAATGACTACAGAAAGGGTCGATAATTCAACCGGGCCATTGTCGGGACGAGATCTTAGAGACAATAACATTTTGCACGTGATCAAAATTATGAATAAAAGTATATTGGAACTACATTATACACAGTTAACATTCATCACTAGTATAGTATAGTAGTAGTTGGAATGACTGCTTCCTATATATAAATAAGCCTAATGATTTATTTGTTTCAAATCGTAATTTAATGACAGTATGGACAATTAAATTGTTCCGTTTTAATTTATATGTGTTCTAAACTGTATATTTGTTCCAGCAGACTCGCTGATATATTATAAACATGATAACATGTTCTTTTAAGTTATGAATTATACATTTCCCGTGCTGTTTGGATGATTTGATATAAATGGCTTATGGTTTATTAGAATATTTACTTTGTTAATTATTCGGAATAAAAAAAACATTCTGAGGATCTAACCAAGTAGAACATTAAAATATCTGCAATACTCTTCCCTTTTCAACATAAGATTATACTGTTCCCAAAGAAGAAAATCATTAAATCATTAAAAATAACAAATTTATATAGAACAGATCAGAAATAGAAGTTAATTTATTCTTAACTTGGAAGCATAACCAGTTTATCGTAAATAATAAACACAAATATAAACATGAATTGTATTACACCTCTTTTAGTGCTTTTTAACCTGATATATACTACCAAATATAACCTCCTTAAATTGAAAAATAATGTATAATTATCCATCTGATATATAGTATGTTATGTTAAAAGGTATTATTGAGACTGCATTCTTCCGAATCAAAACCTGCTTCACTAAGGTTTTAAACAAATGTGTACGGTTTTTGTGCGATAATTGTTATTCATAATAGCATATAATTTCAAGAGAATGCAGGAGAAGTCAATTATATAGCCTTCTACATCGCTAAGACAAATCATCATGACGCTAAAAAATCAATAGCAAAAACTACTTACATAGAAGTTCAATTTCTGCATCTCTTGAAAGAACCACACGACTCTTGATTGCTACTGCGTTAGAAGAAACTAACATACATGTTCGTACTTTCTAACAAGCTCCATGTGTTTAAATTTCCGCTGAAATATTAGATGTCATGTCTGCATGTGTCAACAAGTAATATATTATCATTATAATCCCTGTTCATCTAAGAAATAAACTCAGTAGAAAGTAAATTGCTATTAAAGACGATCGAGTTTCCATGATCACACACGCTATCACCGGTAATGCAAATATAACAAATTTTTTCCGTTTAAAAAAAAATGATGGAAAAGTCAAGATCGAAACAGGTTGCGTTCAACTGCAAAGTTTTCTGTACTGTTACCAACCGCATTTAATGACGTAAGTGTATACTGTACTGTACATTTTTATGTCGACGTCTGTCGTAACGCACTTAAAAGGAAAATGTTTTAAACAATTAAGAGGAAGAGAATTTGCAGCGGATATGCGTTACTCCTGAGTGAAATGTACACGGGCTTTTGGTAGTTGGTCTACTCGTACATGCTTATAATTATTTATATAAATAGATATTTATCTACACCTAAGTTAAGTTTTCCCTTCGTAAATTCCCCACCCACAAAATTAAATGCATTTTCTTAAAGAATAAGTATTGTGACTTTTTGTTTTGAAGCTTTCATCTTATAGATGGGGACCTAAATAGTATTAACTGAAAAAAATGAGAAAGATTTGGACGTTTGAACATACGAAAAAATAATGTTCAAAACAAATACGTATTGTTTGTACTTGTATTTCTTTTTATAAAATAAATGTTTGATTTAGCCACATGTAAGGGTATTTAATAAGATAGATACTGAGTGAACACTAAAATTTATTTTGTGTCATTAAATATGATGTTTCACCAGTATAAGTACATAACGTTTACTAATTATTGTAATTTATTAGAACAAAATAAATAGACTTAATTATCGTATCATGTATATAGGGTATACTCATAAAACGCTCATTTTTTTCTACGGCCGTAGACCCTCTGTTTTTATTTCATATCTTAATAGATCAGATAATATATTATCATTATACAGACAGACAGACAGAATTTTTTTTTAGATTTGTACAAAGTACATCATCATTTCATATACATATATAAATATATAAATATCATTTATCAATACACAAATCATTTTAAACTATTTCATAAATACAACACATGTCAGGCATAAACCCTTTTTTTTTTTTTTTTTTTATATATGTTTGTTTAAACAACACATTTCTCTCAAGCTCCAATTCCAAGAGGATGTGGCTTCATATAAAACATTTTCGATCAATCTACAAGGTGACAAAAAAGGGGGGAAAAAGAAGAAGTAGAAAAGACAATAAGAGAGAAAAAAAAAAAGTAAATAACGTTCAATCCCCTAAACTGATTTTACTTCTATTCTTAAAAACGACATATATATTTTTAAAAAGTATAACCTGATTTTAAAATACATGTCCCGGGCTATTCTTAAGCCCCCCCCCCCCTTATCTCACGTGGTTGTGTTTACATCCGGTTTACTGAACATGTACACGTGTGAGATAGTTCAACTCGAATTTAATGGATTTAACAGTGTTATTTTCTTCATTAATCATTAAAAGTTGCTTCTTATATCTAATAGACGCCGTTATTATAAGAAAAGAAGATTGTCACGTCATGGAATTCCCGAAGCATATGAAAAATTGTGAAAAAAATTATCCAGAAAACAATTATCAGATAAGTTTCATTTCAATGTACTACAGATTAGTAAAATTTACCAATATATTAATAAAAATCTTTAAATTTATGTGTGATTCGGTATATTATATCAAACAGTATTATGAAAAGAAATGCATATAATCTTGGTGACTAAAACGTCATATCGCACACGATACTTTGTGGTTACCTATTTTTTTTACAGGTCAACCCACAAAATTTGACTCCGAAGTGAAGCCTCTCTATTACCTTGCAGCTATTCGCTTTTGGTAAGTTTTTCATGTATATTTAAATGTCAAAATTATTAAAAATATTATTTCTACGCTCAAATGCATCTTTACAGTACATACTAAGGTTCTTAATGGTAGTAAGATTGTTTGTATTCAGTAACTGCAAAAACTTAAACATACTTGGCTTTACCCTGTAATACTTCTTGATATATTTAATTCTAAAATCACTGTAGCATGGACAAATAAGGACAAAATGAAATTCATCTTCAACATCTCTATTATTACAACAACCACAGTATCTCTGTTCTTGTGGTACATAATTTCTTGCGAAAATTCCAGTATGAATATGCAAAGAATGGGCAGAAATTCTGAGCTTTGTAATAAATGACCTAAAGTTCTCTGATAACAAATTTAAATAACTCTCATATCCAAAGCTAATTTTACAGTGTCCATAAAGATTTAATGTACTACTTGCATTAACACTTGCTCTCCACTCTTGTTTATAACAGTCAATCAACGTATTTTTAAACATACTTAAAAAATATTTTGGGTTAATACATTGAGGGTTTTCCCATACATGCCCATAACCATTTTCAAATAATAATTTCTTTAAATGGTAAACCCAATTGTTTGCACCCTTATTGCAATCATTCACTGTAAGAGTATATACTTTTTGTAGAGTTTAATAATTTAACCCAATATTTTCCAATCTTCATCCAGTGGGATATATACAATGGATACCTTCCTAACTCCCCATACACTCCTGCATTTACTGTGTTTGTTCTAACTTTCAATATCTGTTTACAAAACTTTAAATGTAATCCTTCTATTTTCTTATTCTTTGAAAAACTCCATATTTCTGCTGAATAACTTAAAATAGAGCCCACAAAGGCATCAAACAGTTGACACAATGATTTTGGACTAAATTTGAATTTCCTGCAATTACTTAAAAGTGTGTTTAATGCTTTTAATCCCTTATCTGTAACATATTGCTGATTAAGGTTGAAATAACCATTATATTTAAAAACAGTTCTTAAATATGTAAAATTATCAACTACTTCAATATTTACTCCATTATATGACCAAATCTCATTACTTGAAATTACACCTTGCTTTCTAAAAACCATAATCTTAGTTTTATCTGTATTTACCTGTAATCCCCACTTTTGACAATATTCATATAGCAAGTTTAAATTATGCTGCAATTCTTGCGGACTTTTTGCTAGAATGACCATGTCATCTGCAAAAAGTAAAAGCATTAGTATAATATCATCCACTTCTATTCCTGAATTCATATTATCTGCTAGATATAACTCTAAATCTTCTATGAAGAGAGAAAATAAAATTGGTGACATTATTTCACCTTGACGCAACCCAACTGCATATTCAAAATAGTCACTATAATTTCCACAATTTCTTACACATGATTTTACTTTCTGGTACATATCCTTAATAATTCTTAGTACTTTTCCCCGTAATCCAGATCTGTACATTTTCATCCATAATGCATTTCTATTAATGGTGTCAAAACATTTACAGAGATCAACAAATACACAGTATAGGCGTTTCTTTTCAAAAATGAAATTTTGTACAATACTTGATAGAATAAAAAGAGCATCAATAGTTGATCTTCCCTTATACAAAGAATCGGGAAATTCTGAATGTTTTGAAATCAAAGCGCTGAAGGCACTGAGGTTGTGTGTGTCTCAAGTGGAAGAGGGTTTGACAAGCTGCAAATATGCAGGGTAACTTAGTTTTTACCAAATATTAAACTTATATTAAAATAATAAACGATTGTTCATTGAAGGCTATAGAAATATAGGAGGAGTAAGAGTGGCAATGCGCTAATCGTTATCAGTCTGTTGAAACAAATGGTGCGTTCATCTAATGACCTCGTTAACGCAACGTTAAAGCGGGGTTATTGGCATTGTGCAAAATATTGACCCCGTTTATCAAATTTACTGTGATAAATAAAAGAAATGAAACAATACGGTTGTTTTAACACTATCAACGCTTTGATTTGTACTACCGAACGACGGCTCAGTTTCTATTTATAGATGCTGTGGCTCGCCTACTGTGTCTTTAGTAACTTCGGATAGCAGATATACACCTGTATCAACCATTCTATAGAGCAACAAATAACCCCTGGAGATATCTCTGATGTAGCTGAGATAGTAGATGTGATTATAAGGAGGTTATACGGGTTTTTATCGTAATTCAAGCTGTCTATATGGACCATTGAAACATCACTAAATAACCGAAACCTGCACGTTCTCGTACCCCTGTGCAACCAGAATTGCAATAAGATTATTGCAATTTTATTGCAATTCTCGGACCCACAGCTTTAATTACAAAATGTATCCCATGATCACTGACCACAAAAATGCCACGTTATCCATTTCTAAACATCTTATAACATGTTGTTAAACGTTATTCTTAAGTTTAAATGTGTATTTTAAGTTTATTGCAATTCTCGATTTTATTGCAATTCTCGTACACCCGTGCAACCAGAATTGCAATAAAATTATTGCAATTTTAATGCAAAACTCGGACCCCCAGCTTTGATTTAAAAAGTATCCAGTGATCACTGACCACCAAATATTCCACGTTATCTATTTCTAAACATCTTATTACATGTTGTTAAAACTTATTCTTAAGTTTAAATATGTATTTTAAGTTTATTGCAATTATCGATTTTATTGCAATTCTCGTGCCTGTACAACCAGAATTGCAATAAAAGCATTGCAATTTAATTGCAAAACTCGTACAACAGCATTGATTAAAGTATGTATCCCATGATCACTGACCACCAAAAATGCCACGTTATCTAATTCTAAACATCTTATAACATGTCGTTAAACTTTATTCTTAAGTTTAAATGTGTATTTTAAGTTTATTGCAATTATCGATTTTATTGCAATTCTCGTACCCCTGTGCAACCAGAATTTCAATAAAATTATTGCAATTTTATTGCAAAACTCGGCCCCCCAGCTTTGATTAAAAAATATATCCCATGATCACTGACCACCAAAAATGCCACGTTATCTATTTCTTAACATTTTATAACATTTTTTTAACTTTTATTCTCAAGTTTAAATGTGTATTTTAAGTTTATTGCAATTCTCGATTTTATTGCAGTTCTCGTACACCTGTGCAACCAGAATTGCAATAAAATGATTGCAATTTTATTGCAATTCTCGGCGTTATTGCAATTCTGGTTGTAACACAGCAGATTTAGTACGAGTGGCCCAAAATTGTGAATGAACTACCTCTTAGTCTAAGACAATGTGAATCTGTAGAAATTTTCAAAATACAACTGAAATCATTTTACTTCAAGGACTATTTAGCACTGTTATAAGTGATGCTAACGGCATAGCTGACAGTTCCTTATTGTTCTATGTATGTGTGTATTTCTCATCAGTTGTTTTTTTTATCATTTTTCATTGTACAACGCCATTGAATATGTATTTTATATGTAGAAATAGGCGTTTAATCAAATATGCAAGTTTTAAGTTTTTTTGTGACTTCCGATGTAAACCTCGTATAAAATGCACACGGAACAAGCATAGTAAGCTTTCATTGTTAAAATGATTGAAACATAATCCTTGAAATAGATCATCAAGTTCTATACCCGTATATAATATAGATACGTACGTCTATTTTTTAACCAGTAGGATACATGTATATATACTGAATGTATTATGAACATGGTTTTGTGTCATAGACGGTCTGTTTGACAGAAAGACTTGCAACTTCTTAGTGAAACTTTCTTTTGAGGTATTAAAGTTAAAATGACTGTGCTACTTATTGTGACAAATTGCATGCTGTGATTCGAAAGTGACCGCATTATATCAGTTTATGTTTTGAAGCAATATAAGCACAAAATTGTGGTTTAGTGTAAGAGAATGCTGAACTTTAGAAATACAAGTATCGAACTGGTGCGATATTATAACATCATATAATTGCAGCCTATGCAGTGTATTTCATAATGTTCGTGTCATATGTATGAGCAATATCTCTGTTCAAGTTAATAGGGCTTTATGCCTCAAGTAGAAAGTCCTATTGGGTTTGTTATGTATTTTCTTATCATTATTTTTCCTCCTTTTGAGGTTACAATTAAAACAGGTTGCCAATAAACCAGCAGCATGAAATTTTAACAGTAATCAGAGTGACTTTGGCCCTTTTGAAGACAACAATTTTCATCTTCATATAACGTCATTTTTCGTCACAGTTCAAATAAGCTACCAAATTTGGTTCGCGCTCGGCAGTCATCAATATTAATCCGATTGACTTGATATTTTAACAGAAGGTGTAGGTTGGGATGTAGATGTGCATACATTCTTGAATTTTCAAAATTCCAAAAGTTCGAAATTTTATGTCAAAATCGAGATTCGAACTTTGGACATAAAAATATTATTTCGTGTTACAAAGGCTCCTGATGAGTTAGAAACGTGAACATTGGATAGCATATGTGTCCTGAGGTCTTCTTTGTATTATTTGACAACTGACGTCGTGTGACTGTGATAAGAAATTTTGCTTTCGAAATTTGCGGCTTTTAGGACCTGCAGGCTTGATTTTTTGACATATTGGCATGTTACTTTCAATTAATGTGCAACCTCGTGTCCCACCGTGCATGGTGACCTCCGTTTCCGGAAAATCGCAAAGGTCAAAGTCATGTGTCAGTTTTAAATGTTTTTATTCGGCCATCGGTATCTCAAAAACGTAAAATATTGTACCTAGACTCTATGAGTTATTTTTGTAGTGCTTTGAAAGACCTTTCAGGTGATATTTAGTTTTTGAAGATCGGGGTTCAAACGGTTGAGTTATGGCAGAAAAACGAAAATTGTACTTTAAACGAAATTGAAACGCTGCAGTTCGTGATGTATATTGCCAGGAATATTTGTATGGTCACGTGATTGTGGCGTCATGAATATTAAAGCATGAATTATTTAAAAAAAACCATAAAATTAGCAAGTTGATGTTTGAAGTCCAAATTTGCAGGAATGACGCACCCTAAATTGTGCAAAAATTCGTGAAAATTTCAAGTGATTACGTCATCAAACAAGGCAGATATGAATGATTTTCGGATAAGGGCTTGTATTTGGAAATTTAGCATAAAAGAAAGCGGTTATTGGGTTGGTTACCCACGATCCGGACGTTCCTACGCAGGAAAGAGTGCCCGTGTTGAAAGGTGAATTGCGATGCATATTTGAGAGAATGAGGTACATTTTAGGATGCAATGGTGTACACCAGGACCGATAAGCATGTTAGTTTTGTTATTGCGGCTTTCTTCAAAATTTTATTAGGGTTTCTGCCTCAAGCGGAAAGTCCTATTGGGTTTGTTATGCTTATTCTTCTCATTATTTTTCCTCCTTTTGAGGTTCAAATTAAAATAGGTTGCCAATAGCCCAGCAGCCAGAAATATTTACCGTAATCAGAATTTCTTTGGCCCTTTTGAATACAACAATTTTTATCTTCATATGACGTCATGTGACGTCACAGTTGAAAAATGCTACCAAATTTGGTTCACGCTCTGCAGCAGTCATTTCTAGTTCGGGCGGCCTGATATTTCCACAGAAAGTGTACATTAGAATGTAAATGTGCATACTTACTTGACCTTTCAAAATTCCAAAGGTTCGAGATTTTATGTCAAAATCGAGATTCGAACTTTGGTCATAAAAAATAATTTCGTATTACAAAGGCTCCCGATGAGCAAGAAGCATGAAAATTGGACAGTATATGTGTCTTGAGATCTTCTTTGTATTCCTTGACATCTGCCGTCGTATGACGTCATTTAACGTTAGAACGTAATAAACAATTTTGCATTTGAAATAAGCGGTTTTAAGGCCCTGCAGGCTTTATATCTTGACCGATTTACATGTTATCGTTTTTTTTTCCTTTGGCCTTAAATATCTCAAAACGATAAATATTCTTTCGAAACACTATGGGTATAATTTGTAGAGCTATGAAAGACCCCCCCCCCCGATGATATTGAGTTTTTGATGATCGGGATTGGCTCAGTTGAGTTTGAGCAGAAAAACGAAAAGAGTGTTACCCCAAGTGCATTTAACTGCTTTCTTTTTAAAATAAACATTGATTATTGTAAATTAAGGTATGGATATAATTGGAAGAACGATCCTTTGCCATTCTAAAAGTGTTTAAATTTTTAAGATTTGCCTATGATTCATAGGGCGAAAACTAAACGACATGAACATATTTTTGCAGTTTTCTCGAGGTACACTATCCATATCTTAAACGTGATTAAAGATACATCCATACATAAAGCACGTGAAATTTAGGGAATTTAAAGACATTTCTAACAGTACTTAGGTTTTCGAAATTGGACATTATTTTATAAAGTAACACGAAAAATAAGAATTTAGACAATTAATTCATGCACTTTTGCAGTGGTCCTATAGTTACCTATACATAAAAAGCCGTTACAGATAGGTGAACATAACAAGAAAGTGAAATAATTGATATTGTAAGAGCTTTCTTACAATACCAAGTTTAGTAATACGCCCTTATTATGATAAGGTGCTTGTCCATCTGTCCGCCCGTTAGGCATATCAATGTCCACTCAATAACTTGATAATTAATATGTGTG
This sequence comes from Solen grandis, assembly GCA_021229015.1. Taxonomy (NCBI): domain Eukaryota; kingdom Metazoa; phylum Mollusca; class Bivalvia; order Adapedonta; family Solenidae; genus Solen; species Solen grandis. The sequence goes on from CM037782.1 coordinate 22,700,185, forward strand.
CTGTCTTCATACTTAGATGAGAGGTTGAAATGGATAGTGGATGATCACTATTGATTTTGAGGTCCTTACGTCAAAGGTCAAGGTCACATTGACACTTAGTGTAAAGTCCTTGTCCGCACAATAAATTGAGAAGGAATAAGCATAGATTTTTGAAATTGGTAGGGGAATTGCCCATTGTCACCTGAAGACCCTTATTGATTTTGAGGTCATTCGATCTAAAGTCAAGGTCAAAGTGACATTTAATATAAAAATCCTTGTCCGCTTAATTCCTTGAGAATGAATAATCCTAAGTTTGTGAAACTTGTTAAGGACAATGTCCATGGCCAGTTTACGATCTTTTTTTTTAATTTTCAGGTCATTTGGTCAAAGGTCAGGATCAAAGTGACACTTAATATAAAATCGTTTTTATTTATTTCTTGAGAAGAAATAAGCCTATGTCTGTGAGACTTAGTAAGGGCATTGCCGACGGCCTGTATATCGTGACCTATGACTTTGAAGTAATAAGGTCACAGGTCAAGGTCACAATGACACTTAGGCCATTAGAACAGAAAACCCTATCGTTTGTTCGGGACAAACGAAATCTAGTTCTAGTTGAGTTGTATTTCCCTAATGTATTCCATTTATTATCAGTCTTATAACACACACACACACACACACACACACACACACACACACACACATTTCCTTGGTTGTGAAGCCTACCCACATGTATGGATTTAAAAACAATTATAAAACCGTATTTGTCTTTTCATTCATGTAACATCGTGGGATTCTATCACAACCATTGCTAAGAGGATGTCTGAAAGGTGGGGCTCTCATACCGGTTTATTCTTTTGTATGAACTACACGTTAACTATCAAATATTCTATTTAATCAGTTATGTGAATGTATTATTTAAAATTGAACTATTATTTGGTATGTTTATTGTTGCCGTCATTTTGATTCACATTGGGTTTTTTCTTAACACTCTAATCAACCTTTTTTTCTGATGAAATGAAATTATAAGATTTTGCATGTATCCATACTTAATTACAAAGTGAATTTCAAAGAATGCAATCGTTTTAAAATTTTCCCCGGTTTCATGGTTATTTATTGTTAAAGATAACAACGTCATTATATAGTTAATTGTAATTTACAGCCATGCTTCTTTTCGCCATCTTATTATTGTGCGTTGTTTAATAGTGGAATCATATTCTTAATTCTTTTATCAAAATCTTTTGTGCTTAAATGAAACTCCAAACTCTTATAGTATTCACACTTAATTACACAGTGCAGTTCAAAGAATGTACGTGCGTGGACTTTCTCATTTACCGCAAGAATAATGTATTGATCGATACAATCATTGCCTACTTTCCCTGAAATTCATCGTCTAATTTCAAAATACTCATGTATATAAAGCCAATATATCCTAGCCGGTTCAAGTGTCATGGATTCATTTATTGTTAAAGATAACAACGGCATTATATAGTTAATTGTAATTTACAGCCATGCTTCTTTTCGCCATCTTATTATTGTGGCAATTAACTGTAATTTTGTTATTTTTGACGTTATGTAAACCATGTAAACGGAAGCGGAGAGGAAAGTTAACTTAAGGTTCAAATTAAACGGCTGCAGATCGGTAGAACGATAGAGCATTGATTTGCTTTAATGCCGACGTCATCCAACAAAAGCTATGTCCAAGACGCGGAAGTTGGATCGGCATTTGAGGGTCGAGCTAGAGTGTGGAACAGTTCTCTTCAAGACGGTAATTGAACAGACAAATTGCAACCGCCGTCTGATATCGATGACTCGATATGTATACGCCGTTTAAAATGAGAAGGTGATTTTCATATTCTATTTCTACATCAGTATGTTTCAATTAGACAGAAAATGCATTTTATTGATCCCCATTCACATCTATTTTGAATGAAGTGCTCATTCCTTTAAGTAAAATCAGTATGTTATTAAATCTAATGACAAATGCGGACGACTGTATTTTCCAGTATAAACATATAACGGATTACCATACATATACATCTGAATAAGTTAATATTGTCTTACTGTGTGACTAATTAAATTAATCATTCTGCTAAGGTGATTTATAGGCCCACTGGGCCGGGTATTTCGATTTTTCTCTCTTAGCCGCATTTCACTATAGTAAAGATATGATCTTATCTTAAATATCAAGGCATGTGTTAGTTTGAAAATCATTGTCAGTGTTTTCAATAAAATTTTGGACGTTTATTTACATCATGAATACAACCGAATTACAAAAAATGGAAGGAAAAAAATGTGCAAAAAATAAAACCAATACAAAAAAACAACAGCAACAAAAATCAACAACAACAAAAACTAACAAACCGACTTTAATCAAAGGACTTAAATAGTAAAATGAGAGGTAGAGCAGAGCAGTAACATAAAGTAAGTCTGAATGAAACTTTTAGTCGCACATTTTTTACTTGTATCTGATCCAGCTGTCTCTCCTGTATAAGTTTTTTTTCTAATTATTCTTATTCATACTTAAATTAAAAAAACAACATATTTTATACTTAAAACAAGAGTATCTGTTTAATTCTATTGGCAGCAACATATTTCTGATAGCTTTATTTTCATAAAAAACTAGGAAAACTCATTGTATTTCACTTCGTCATTACAATCAGGCGTCAATCACATAAAACTAATCTCAACTGAGTTTGTAATAAGGAAATGATGCATTGTCTTGAAAAAAAAAATCTTAACCACGTGTGTTTAGAAAAAAAGCAGTACTCAATTAGTAGAGCTGTGTGGTATAAGTTCTGAAAGGAGCGAAACAAATCTCATTATTTTACATGATTTCAAGTGTGATTTGCAAAAGGACAGCAACATAGATCAATCGAGATAATTGCTTTTCGGTCACCCATCTATCATTTAATTAAAGTTATGTTCCTTGAAATGCTTAAAGACATCACTGCAGATGCAAGCGCCCACTTACTTAGAGGTATAGACTTTTTATGCTCTACGTCTTTAAAAACATGCAATTATTATAATATTACCATGATCACTTGATGAAACATGATCACAATTTTATGATGGATGTATTACCTTAAACAAACCATATTATAACTAAGAAGGTCTACGTCATTGACATTTTCAGTAATGTACTTTAAAACGCGTTGTAAAACATTCCTGAAGTTTTCGTTATATTTTGACTAACTGGACGGACTTAGTATTTTAACCCTTTCCCTCATAGAGGAAACCATGAAAAGACCTATGTGGTCTGGTAATGAGGATTTTACAATTAAATTTGGTAAGGTTTAACTGTGGTTTTCTGCAGATCAGGCTTTATGTGGTACCTATTGAGTGCATCAAAATGAGTCTATATGAGGGAAAGGGTTAAATTAAAGAGTCTTATAATTATGCCATAGAATATTTCATCTACTTGTACAATAGTTCTACAACAGTAGATCTTGACTGATTACGTCTCACTACATTCGTCAACTTTTAGTTTTAATGTTGTCTTTATACATACCTATTTCAACAAAATCTGAACACATGCAAACAATATTTAACATTTTACGTTCCGTGGCGGAATATATAAGAATAGAAATATTGAGAAAATGTCTATAAAAATATAAGTTTATTTGTATATGAACTAATGTAAATATGTCGCTTGATATACGAAATATTATGACCTAAACCAAAGTTTAAGTTGGCGAACCAGATGATTGTAGACAGATACCCACAAAAGATGTAATTTACAACCCTCTTATGATAAGAGTATATGTCTGGTCTAAGTTATCGCTTGGGATTGGGATTGTTAACAATAATTTAAAAGCATCGTAATCAAATGGAGATATCTGCCGCCATTATTTGACTATTAAACTGTCGATGGGACTTGAAATACCTCACCATACGGTCCACACTGGCTTTGTAGGGTCAATGAAAAGGTCAAAAATGCTCAAAGACAACAAACACACGTCCATTATTTCTGGTCCTAATGGAATGAATTGCGTTAAAACAGGACAACTACTTGAACGTATTCAGATATAATCATTTAAAGTGCTCAGTGAGATATAATAGTCTGATATTTATTTTTGATTTGGAAACTATCTGCATGATTTAGAACCTTTGAGCTTTTATGTCTCTCATCTTTTTGCCAATGCAAAATGACATTTCCAGTGTTTTGTCTTTGTGTCCCCCTTTCACTGTTATTGAATAATACCATCCATTTTTGTCATTTAAATAAGTGATGTAAATTAATTATATATTAGAGATGATTGTGTATGACAGCGGCAAAACAAAACTGAATATACGAGTATACATGTATAACATGAATACTTCTCCATATTTTGAATGTAATATAATTTAGTATTTTATCATTGAAGGTATAATAAATTTTCATTGTATCCCTAAAATTACGTAGGAAAATCCTGGTTATATGAGAGTCAATTGACACCATGCTAAAGAGGTTTGACGACCGAGGAATGATCAATCAATTTATGAAACCATACATCCCCAGTCACTTTGAAATCCATAAATTCATTATGGTTTTTTCCCAGTTGTTGTTGTTTTTCTGGCGAGCTTAAGAATAAGGACGAGTCTTAATTTAACCCTATATATTAACATATCAATCAATCGTTTCAGTTTTATAAACGATAAACCATATCATGTAAACAACAAATGTTTCTTCGCCGTGCAGACTGTGTAGAATATGAGCTACACCATTGTGTGAGGAAATTTCTCTGTTTGTCGATACGACAGAACGTGTCCAAAAAGGTAACAGGTTTTACAAGAGAACGTTGAGGATGTTCATCACTCTTGTTGCGGTGTTGCAAGAACTCCTTGAACCAAAGACCTAAACCAATAGATAAACAACTCGGCGAAATATCGTATATTCTGATTGCGAATTCTCCTAGGTGCGTGCCAGAATGAGAGTTCTGAGTAAAGCGATATTTAAATAACGATAAATAGAATTTAATACGTTATAAGGGAATGTATTGGTGCATTCGGGAATATATTTAATATATATGTCACAGTGTGATAAAAATGTGCAGCCTGACCAAGGCTTTTAGGGCGAATGCTTTACCAACTGAGCTACCCAGCCGCATATACACCTTAATTTATGAAATAGCCAGAAAGTTGTCGTACACGACTCCGTGCAGTAGTTACTTCCCTTATTCGACAGTACAAGCGCACTGGCCTTTTCTCACAATATCGCGGTTGCGCCGAGAGTAGACGCTGGTGAATAGTTTCAATCCCGTTACATTTCAAGCTTAGAAAAAAAAAATCTTTGGACTCATCCGGAATGCATTCCGTTCACAATTTACGAATGAAAGGATTTCGACCATTGTGGAATTGTGTATGGGAACTTATAAAATGACAGTGTTTGTAGCTATATGAGGTCTCCATATGTTCATGTAATGCTTGACAGTTTCTTTAATTGATATCTTCATTAATATATCTTGAAATTAAATGTTCACGTTTACTCAATATCACGATAAAACTCAAAGACTTTGTCAGTCGTATGGACATGCTCCATGCTCTGCACCGATAGCTTGATTTGCTATAATGCTATACTTTTTCTTTTCTTCTAAACGAATTACGGATCTATCCATATTAAACAACAAGGTCTGTGAGAGAATGCAGTTTTTGTAATTTACGACCAGGTTAATTATTTGATGATTAAGCCTAATGTAGCTACATTTTCTTTACGTTATGCAATCCATATAAGCTGAAGTCAGGTGGAAAACAATTAAGCAGCAACATACTGGTCGTGTTTCTTTGCTTTAATGCCGAAGCTTCCACGACGATCGCATCAAAGACATGGAAATGACATTTGAAGGTCTGCCTACAGTGTGGGAAAGTCGATTTCTTGATTGTAATTGAGCAGTACCTGTCGTCCGAATTTGAATTGTATATTCGACAGACATACAATAATTACAAAGAATATAGTATAAATGTTCATATCAAATTGATAAGAATCTTAATGTTACAAACGAGAAACTGTCAATTATTTGTTTGTTGCGCTAAAAGTCCTACTATTTGGGAGAGTATATGTCTACTGGAGATAAAATGCGGCCGCACTGTTGTATCATATGGCAAAATACCATAAACAGTCACTTTTTTTGACATCGGGCCAAGCAATCCTGGAACTACCCTTTCATATGGTGAACAAAGAGCAAGGGAGCTATACCAGTACTACTTTTTTAAACCACTTTGATATTAAGCGTTCGGGGATCGAACCTACGCCCTCCAAATGCCAGGATGGACTCACTTACTAATCGGCCACAAGAACCGGTACTTAAAGATAAAGTGAACTATTTGTTATGAATGGATATTTTAAGCTTATTTCAGATAATATACCGTTGCACTCTGTAATATGTTTTTGGAATATTGTAAAAGGAAACCTACACGAAGTATATACACAACCGGATCTAAACAAATTCAATATATCTACATTATGACAATAAAGAATATTATGATGAGGAATATTCATGGATGGACAAGTTTTATTGTTAACAAAGTGTGAAATGTTCTATTAAAAACTAGAGTCGCTGACAGGACAGCACCGGTTTTCGTGGAAATAACAGTCTTTTGTACTATTACTGCAACAAACTATTCCACTTAGTATAGAATTTGCATGGTTCAGACGTTTAATATCCTGTTTGGAGCATAAAAACTGATTTCAAGTTCATCAACAAAGTCACAAACTTTAAACTGCCGTAAAACAACCTGGTCCAGCTCAATTTTCGAAAACGAAACGTCACTGTATAACCTGAGAAGATTTCCTGAAGATAAAACAAAAAATGAAATAAGGGGCGACAATAAACCGAAAAAACATGTTTTCGAAATTTTAATTTTTCCAATATTTTAGTGACGTTTGACCGCTTCTTGATCATATCCGATGATATGATTCCCATTATATTTTATCAGGTCGTCAAAAATCAACCGCATTCGAAGCAAACTTCAATATTTTAAATTATGAGCAAATTTGTGATTTCGTTCAAAGCGCTCCCTAGCAGTATGTTTCGAAACGAAATTGAGTTAAACTTTAAAATTAGGTATCTAGTAATGCAACAGTAAGTTCTATCGCATGGGATGAACATTTCTTAAAAAACTGATTTACAATTGTTCAACAAATTATCAAACTTTGAACCGTCGTAAAATGACCAAATCAAGCCTAATGTTCAAAAACTAAATTTCACTTAAAAGAGCTCTTCAAGCACTTACATGTACACGTTTGTCCATATTCTTTCGATAAAATATTTTTGTTTTGGAAGTGTTTGGGGCCGAAGAAAAAACAATCGTATTATAACCTTGACACTGGTTCATTTTTAAACTGTTTAGTCGCTAGAAATATGAAACTACATAACCTGAAAAAAAAATCACGAAGATTGAACATAAGATAAAGTCAGGAGTGACAAGAATAATATTAAAACTAGAACCGCAAAGCGGCATCTTGGTTTTCGTATTTAACTTGACTAGTAAGAGTACTGGTTTCAACTGCAGACATAATTGATTGATATTAACTTTATTCGAATATTATTAACATATAAAAATCAAATAGAAAGTTTGAAAAAAGAAGATACTTAATACAAAACAATCGTGTGTTATATTACAAAGGGATATCTCCTGACGTTATTTGATGATAACAGCCTTAATCGAATTTGATCGAGAGAGTGTGGTAAAAAAAAAGAAAATATAAAGTTTGAAGATAAGAAATGAAGTGCGATATTTTTTTTCTTCTTTTTTTAATATTCATGGGGGAAAACTCAGTATATAATAGGCTGATAACATTTGTTAACCTTCTTGCCCGAATTTAGGAAAGAACACTGTGGTTAAGTTTAAAAGTGATTGCTTAGAGAATGAACACGCAAGAAATTTGGATCTATTTTGAGCTGAAGAAAATGGCAATTATCGTTATATAACCTTGACCAATGAAAATACTGTTTAATTTTTGATTTATGAGAATTTGTGTATCATAAAACTATACAACCAGTGGAGAAAATGATGAAAAACTTGAACAAAGAGACAAAAAAAAAAAGACACACACTAAAAACTTATGTTTTTGAAATTGTAATTCATCCAATTAGTGACGTTTGCCGCATGCTGTTGACAAACAATACATACCCTTAACTCGCTTACCAAATATTCTCTGTATATATGTTAAGCAAATTAGATAATGCAAATATAATTCAGATAACATACTGATTTACGATTTTTCGATAAAGGATCAAACTTTGGACTGTTGTAAATTGATCAAATGAAGTCCGATCTTCAAAAACTAAACATCATTAGAACGATCTCTTCACGAACTAAAACTTTTGTTCATATACTTTCTATAAAATATTTTTAGATTTGAAGATATTTTGTGCCGATAAACATAAAAATAATCGGTATTATGACCTTGACCTTTGCATATTTTCATCGTTATTTACTATGAGTTTGTTTGTATTATTTAAAGGCATAAACAATGAAAAAAGGATGAAGATTGAACAAAAAATAAAGTTAGGAGATGCAAAAAAGAGGAAACATACGGATTTACAATTGTTTGATAAAAGGATCAAACTTTGGACTGTGGTAGTTTGATCAAATGAAGTCCGATCTTAAAAAACTAAACATCAATGGAAAGATCTCTTCACAAACTAAAACTTTTGTTCATATACTTTCTATAAAATATTTTTAGATTTGGAGCTATTTTATGCCGATAAAAATAATAATAATTGGTATATGACCTTGACCTTTGCATATTATGTTTGATTTTTTTTCTATGAATTTATTTGTTTTATAAAAATGCATAAACAGTGAAATAATGATGAAGATTGAACAAAAAATAAAGTCAGGAGCTGCAAATAACCTTAAAAGTCATGCTTTTAAAATGTTGATTTTTCGAAAATATTGGTGCGTATATGTCTTGCAGATCATATGCAACAAACAAAATTCTCCTATCTCATCTCTGAATAAAATGGGTAGGTTTTTGGTAGACCTACCCTTATTTCACAGTTTTTGCGAGATTCGAACTTTCAACCTCCTGAAGCACGAAAGTTTTATATACGCAAATTTTTGGAACCTATCATATTTTATTGGGCTATTTACAAGGAACATTGTGCAAAAACCGCATTTGAATCGGACCTCAAATAATGGAGATATTGCTTATTTAACATTTTCATATAAAACGCCCCCTGGCGGGAAAATCAAAACAAAAATGAAAATTATCTCGACGTTAGGATCATCTTCAAGTACGTGGTTATTACTGATAAAAGTTTCATAGATGTGGCTTTTCTCACTTCGGACTACCTTAAAGGAAAAAAAAAAAAAAAAAAAAAAAAAAAAAAAGAAAAAGGTTTTCGCAATAAAAAAAAACAAATATTGCCCTTCTCAAAAAAATAAATATAATAAAAACATGATTTAGTTTTAGCAACTACATTAGTCGTCATATTAAGACAAATACTTTACTTGTCATCAAAGTTTCGAGAATATTAACCCGTCAAAAACACAATAAGGCTGAAAGTAGCATATTGAAACAAAATACAGTGCCACCTGATCGTAAAAACCAGAATAATGACGTGCATAAAAAGCATTTGAGAGTAATTTAAAATATTCTAATATCTGTCCATGCTTTTGTGTGTTTTTTTTTTAAATTCTACTATAAATCCTCCATATCTAGGACTTGAGTTATATGACATTCTTTTCAAACTATTTAGCACTTCTGCATGTGTTAAAACACATTCTATATTGTTTCGTATTAAGTTTTGAAATACTTTTCCTAATTTCGAAATGATTATTAAAAATCGTTATAAGTACAATGTATTATTAAATAGTAACAATGGTCATGAAATATAAAAAAATATTAATTTATACTAACTTTTTAATAAATCATAATTATGAAGTACAATTCATTTTTTGAATTGAAATAAATGTGTCACAAAAGAAATGTGGAAATGTCAAATAGATTTCCCTGTAGTAACAGTTCGAACAATGATCCCGGGGAATGTCCTATTTATATAATAGCATAGTCCATAAAACATTTTATTTCTTTTTTATTTTTGCGTTTCGATTATAACAGAAGATAACACTTTCAATTAGACAACACAAGCAAACAATCGCTTCGCTAGTAATGCATTTTAAAATGTTGATATGGAACACCTGTATATATTCCTTTCACTGACTGAATGGAATAGAACATTGTAGATGATAACAGTGGTGAGGAGTCGTTTTCCAAATATGTTTTAAGTGTGGGGTTTATCTGTTTTCTTCATATAAAATCATTTTCACGCATTTGAAACAGAGAATACCTAGATCAGACAGTCAGTTTTGGATCGTTGATCTTATTTGGGTTTCCTCTATTGGCATATACAATATTGAAGCCCAGATTCTACACAGTCCTAACAGCAAAGATAAAATCATTGATGCATAAACCATTAAAGTTCAGTAAATTAATATTCATATACTGTACAGTTTAATTGAACATGAGTATTTATGAGGTAATGGGTGAGTTCAGCTCAGACAAGTTTCGGTATTTAAGTTTCTAGCTGCCCGTCTTATCAAAGAAATCCAGGTATCCGTTGTGTACACAAAAGTCACCAAGATAGAGAAAATATATGCAATTTAAGTTTCATGCCGTGGACACGTGCACCGTCTGCACAGCGTTTATCCTGGTTATCGAGCAACTAATGTCTATTTATGGATCTCCCTGTGGGTCGTTCACTCCGCTTATGACAGCCCATATTAACGTCCGACGGAAATATACCACCCTCTCAGTTACCCTTTTACATCTGGTTGAAGTGAATCAATGCGGAGAGGAATTCTTGCTACAGGAAATTAGCAATGTTCTCGGCAGGAATCCAACCCGGGATTTCTCGATCCCGAAGTGCATGTCCTACCACTGGATCCACTGCTTTCCAAAATCATAGTACTGGGTTCTCCAGTGCTTGGTGCTTAATATTTTTACACAGTTGCAAATTAAAGAATGTACTCAAAATTTCATAGTCAAAATGTGCTAAAGGAATGAGTGCTGATATTCATGTCAGATTCAGTGTCGCTGGATGCAGGTGTTATATACATAAAAACCTCACGTAATCAGTCGCTGCCTTATGAACCTACACCAATAATGCTCTCAGTGTCACGTTGGTACCATTAAGTCATATAAGACATAGCGATTCATTCATGCAATATATTTTTCATTTTTGAGCGAAATACATGCATTTCAATTGACGATCAAACTGTAATAATTTATATTAAATAGGCAAAATTGTATGTGATTAGAACAATATGAGACATATACATAAAAATTCAAGAATAACTGAATCATAAATCAAATGTTTTATTTCAACAATTAAAAAAAAACTCTTTTGTCGAACAAATCTCGATAAACCATCCTGATACCAGAAACATGTTTTACATCAAATGCAAAGTATGCCATAATAAGATGTTTTTGGAGTCAGACAATCTAAAAAAAAGGTGAGATTAAACCTAGTGTGTGCTGTTTACATACAATAAAATATCCAGCTCAATACCGCATTATGCCCATAAATGTAATATGCCATGCATTAATTTCAAGAGATTCCTAAAAATAAAGATGATATTTTAAGATCCAGCTTGCCACATATAGGAATAAACCTGAAACCAAATGTAACAGCGTTGAGAGCTCTCTTAGAAACAGTTAAATAATCTTTATAAGCACTGCAGGGCACAGGTGCCCACTGAGTTAAGAGCAACGAACATCTATGTAGCTACGTTCCCTACAGATTTTACTGTTTAAATTTCCGCTGAAAGATGTCATATTAGGCATTGTGTCTGCATGTGTCAATACGTTGCACAATTTAATCAAAGGTAACCCTAGAAATAAACATTGAATAGCTTGAACTATGAAAGCTGTTGAATCTAAAAGAGGTATCTGTGTGTGTTTTATCTACCGGCCATAATATTATCTCACCGATGAAGACATAGAAATGGCGAATCTACAAAGGTTAACCAATCATATGCTAATAATATTTTGACTATATTGCAGTTTCTTTGATAAATATATTGTTGTTTAATGAAATCTCTGCTCTTAGATGACCACAGAGACCTAGTTCAAGCCGAACGTTAAGAATATCTGCAGTAGGTTATTGTCCGTAAGACTGAAAGAAGGTTGAAAATTCATTACTAAGCCATTTGCGGTGGAGGGACTATTTACCAGCATATTTTATCTTTGCTATACCAATTTGGTTTTTGGCACATGTTTTGGCATGCAAAGGCGACGTATGTATTCGGGTTTCGTAGGTCCGTCTGTCTACAATTTAAGTCAACCCTAGAAACGATGTTTTTTGTTATTCTCAGATACACCTGCATATGCTGATGATATTTGGTAGAAATATATTGCATGGCTACTAGAACAGACATACTCAAGAATGGTACCTTTTACCTATTTTTTTGACAAAGGTATGGTCGAAGGTTGAATAAGAATTTTAGAGATTTCGTAGAAAAGATATTGTATATGAAAGTAGATATACATCTAAGATCGTTTGTTTTCATAGTTATCTCCCTTGTTTATGCGAAATTACCGACTGGAGGCAAGTATGTATCATGCATTTTTATTTATTTGAGATGTTTTAATTGCTCTAAAGTTTGATATTATAATTTCATTCAGAATTATCACCGTTAAAATAGTTGTATATTTTTTTTATATAACATATGATTTAGTTCTGCTATTTTAATGATCTACAAGGAGATGTGTGATTGATATAATTTTAATAATTTTATTATTATTCTTAAATTACCCCCCTTTATTTACACCAAGTGGGATGTATATATTTTGCAAATTCAAGGAAGTTGGCCAGCTTTGCGGTTACCTTAAGGTGCGTTGATTCGCTTAGGTGACATAGCAGAATTTAGTCAGTTGTAGGTTGACCGTCGAGGTGCCTTGGTTAACAGGTATAGGATAGAAGTAGCTAGGGCTTTGTGTCGATATACTGCTGAACTTCTGTCCCATGTTTTCCCGTGTTTACGCTGCTTTATTGAGAGGGGCAGAAGTAGTGTAGCGATCAGTATAATCATATATAATGACCATAGCTGTGGCAATCCTGGGGTCAGGTCATTATAATTCGAAGCCTAGCTTCTTTGATAAGGCTTGGTGTCTGCCTGGACTTGAAAGCCTAGCTATCTCATGCCAGACAGGCAGTCGCTGCAACAGGTTTGCTTTGAGCATAGGCTAGGGTTTAACTTAGGGTAGATTTTACAACTGAGAAATATTTTTTATATTATTATAAATGTATATTTGATTTAAACGTTGATTCTTCTTGATTTATATTAGTTTATGTAACACTCATTTTTTAATCAGCTGTGTATAAATTGTTGTCCCACGGTTTCGTTATTCAATCAACTGACTAGGCAGGCCTTAAGGAAAATTCATGTAAGGTTAGTTGCAGCTATATATTTACTACGTTTACTTAAACCCGCAGCGGCTGCTCGAACGAAATACGCTACAGAAATTATCAAAAATATTTTGCTTGATATTGCAATACGCCCTCTTCTTTTCGAAAAAAAAATGCTGCTAGTTTCAGGACCAGTATGATATGCTGTCTGTATTCAATGCTTTTATAGGCATTTCTGATCTGTTTGACAGAAAAAACTGATGACACAACTTTATTAATTGTCATTGTATATTCAAAGCTGAATCAAAATGTCGTTAATATCAGGTAATTCCCTCATAGTAAATCTTTGTTTTTAGACATTCATGTCAAACTAAATGTAATACTCATTGTGAAGTAAATGCTATGATTCGAAACTGATCTCATTATATATCAGTTGAGGCTTTGGAACAATATCAGGTACAAACATTTGGTTTAGTGTAAGAGAGGGAGGAATACAAGTGTTAGACTGGCTCGATATTATTATATCATTAAGGGCAATTATAAGTTGTGTATGTTCATCATTTTCCTGCCATATTTATGGGCAAAACCTCTCTCATTCATTCCCAGTCTTATAACACATTTAAACATTTCCTTGGTTGTAAAGCCTACCTGCATGTACGGAATCATGCTTTCATTCATGCTAACTCATTGAATTCTGACATGATTATTAACCATTGCAAAGATAATATCTGAAAGGTTGGACTCCCATACCGTATCATTATTTTGTATGAACTACACATGAAATATCAAATAGTCTATCAATTCAGTTTTGTGAATTTACTACAACAATAAAATTATTATTTGACAGCAATGTTATTTTTTATTTGTCCGTTGATTAATAGTGGAATCATATTCTTAATTCTCTTATCAAAATCTTTTGTGCTTAAATGAAACTCCAAACTCTTATAGTATTCACACTTAATTACACAGTGCAGTTCAAAGAATGTACGTGCGTGGACTTTCTCATTTACCGCAAGTATAATGTATTGATCGATACAATCATTGCCTACTTTCCCTGAAATCCATCGTCTAATTTCAAAATACTCATGTATATAAAGCCAATATATCCTAGCCGGTTCAAGTGTCATGGATTCATTTATTGTTAAAGATAACAACGGAATTATATAGTTAATTGTAATTTACAGCCATGCTTCTTTTCGCCATCTTATTATTGTTGCAATTAACTGTAATTTTGTTATTTTTGACGTTATGTAAACCATGTAAACGGAAGCGGAGAGGAAAGTTAACTTAAGGTTCAAATTAAACGGCTGCAGATCGGTAGAACGATAGAGCATTGATTTGCTTTAATGCCAACGTCATCCAACAAAAGCTATGTCCAAGACGCGGAAGTTGGATCGGCATTTGAGGGTCGAGCTAGAGTGTGGAACAGTTCTCTTCAAGACGGTAATTGAACAGACAAATTGCAACCGCCGTCTAATATCGATGACTCGATATGTATATGCCGCTTGAAATTACAATTAAAGATGAATTAAGTACATATTTTTAATATTTTATTTCAACATTAGTGCGTTTTTATTCGACAGACAATGCATTCAATAACTTTTTTTTAAAAGAAATGCTCATTCCGTAATGTATGTTATTTTTCTAATGACAATTGCGAACGATTGCATTTTAAAGCATTAGTATATAACGAATTGCAATAATTGTTAACATCTGGCTGTGTGAGCAACAGAAGGATAGCAACATAGACCATTCGAGATAATTGCTTTAAAGTAATCCATCCATCATTAAATTATAATCAAGTTCCTTCAAACATTTAAAAGACTCCAGTTATACTTGGAGTTATAGACTCTTTTGGTCAAAGTCTATAAAGACTTGTATTTACTATAAAATTACCACGATCACTTGATGGGCCATAATCACGAATTAATAATGGATGAAATTGCCTTAATCAAATTTTACCCAATTATAACTAAGCAAGTTAATGTCAATGGCATTTCAAATAACAACTGAAACGCTTTATAAAACAGTCTCGTAGCTTTCGTGATATTTTGCTTGACTAAACGGCGTGGGTAGTTAAAGTTAAAGAGTCCTATAACTATTTCATAGAATATTTCATATATATGTACCTGTTTAATTGTTCTACCATTGGCTGATCACATTGGCTCACTACATTCGTCAAATTGTTGTTTTAATTTTGTCTTTTAGAAACTCTCCTCTAATTCAACAAAATCTGTTCAAAACAAATTTGAACGACAACCATTTATCGTTCAGCTCATCGCAACAGAACAAAACCACATACCAGTTACCTAGTATATAGACTTAAAATGTGTTAGCCTCTTCTTAGATAATGGTAAATATTATTTTAAGTTTATTTTTAATAAATTTAAAGCCGATTATTCTTCTAAAGGCAGTGTATATGATTCGGACAAAAAAGCTAAGTGTGTGCTACAGATTTTTTGCGCGATCCAATCTTTACATACTCGATGACGACAACGTAACTACAATGAATAAATAAGAAACACTTTTATTTAAATTCATCCAATTGTTTACAAAAATAACTATTTAGCATATCCCGTGATATTCTTATCAATTTTCTGGCGTTTTCCGTATGTCTCCATTAACGAATCACGAGTGCATAATTTGATGAAGTAGCAGAAAAAAATGTGATTCGACGACGGTTTTTCCAATTCAAATTATTTTGATTACAGACCGTCCTCGGGAATACTCGGCGCTGCAAAATTTTAACAATGAGATTATTTTGCCATCCATTCAATACATTAAAATGCTTGATTCGATCAACGTTTTCAATGCTTTTAAGTATTATTTTAACTTTTTTTCTTTATTTTACTTTGATATTTGCATATTATGAACCATTTGTGTTAGTCTACAGTATGTCAATGTTATCTTACATTTCACTTTATTGAACATTGAATCATTATGAAATAGATTTGGTCTTTCAGAAAAAATAGCATATTAAATAACATTGCGGAGAATTTAAGACTCGAAAATACCTCAATGACATCAGGTATGAAAAGTTTAAATACAATGCCTAATATACGAATTTATAAAGTCCTAAACCAAATTTCAGGTAAGTGAACTAGATGATTGTATACTGATAGCCCTAGCGAGGTTTAAATTACATTGCTCTTACGATACTAGTTTTCATCGGCTTTAAGTTATCGCTCGTGATTGTATTTGTCATCAAGAAGTTAAAAGCATCGCAATCAAATGGAGATACCGACTGCCATAATTTGACTTAGAAACTGTTGAGGTGACATGAAGTATCCCACCTTCCTGTCCACATTGGAATTGTAGGGTTAATAAATAGGTCGACGATTCTCAAAGACTAAAGGCACACTTCCATTATGTCTGGTGCTAATGGAATGAATTGAAACAGGACAACTACTTTAACTTATTCAGATCTTATCATTTTAAGTGCCGAGTTGGATAAAGTGGTCTGATATTTATTTCGATTTGGAAAAGTTGTGATGATATATGTTACCCAGGTATTATTTCATGTCATTAACAGAAATTCATGTTTCATGTGATATTGTGCATTGTTGTTTATGTTGTGCATGTCACTTGTCATGTTTTGTGTATTTAGTGCATGTCAGTAGTGAGTGTGTTTGTTTAGGAAAGGTGTGCATCATGATGTGTCATTTTTGAGTGCTGATCGAGTGTATGATGGGTAAATCAGTCATGTGTATCGTTTCTTTCTTACTTTCTCTGCTCTATTCATTTTCTCATTCTGGGTTTTGTCCTCGGACAGTAAAGTTAACATTGTCTTAGGAGGATTTATATATTGAATTTTTTTTAACAGCCTTTATTGTTTGCCACCGCCCGGTTTTGTTTTTATTTTAAATCAAATACATTCAAGAACCTGCAAACGGACTCCTTATTTATGTAACCCCGGTAACAGTGGCGATCCCGGCATTTTCGTATCCGGGCGGTCGGTCAAGGCAGAAGGAGGAGAGAGAGATGGCTGGCACCCCAGGCTTGCAGTGGACGCATACTTGGGCACCGGTTCTAGACTTGGTCGCCAGGATCATCAGTCTAATTCTGAAAAGCGTAAGAGTAGATTACAGTATGCTTACAAGTTGTTTGCTGCTGAGTCTGCAAAGCAGCTAGCAAAGGGGAAGCAGTATTACGATAAGCATGCCAAGGCGTCCAAGTTAGAAGTAGGTGATCGTGTTTTAGTGCTCTCGGTTCGGCACAAAGGTAAACACAAGTTAGCAGCCAGATGGGAAGAGCACCCTTATCTCATTGTGTCAATAACCAATCCGGACATTCCAGTGTATGATGTTAAAAGGAAGGATGAACAGGGTAAGGTTCGAACCTTACATCGTAACATGTTGTTACAGTTCAATGCCCTACCTCCAGAACCAGTACCTGTAGTGACTCCTAAACCAGTCAAACGACAAAGCAGGCAAGTGGAACAATCAGGGGTGGAATCAGACTCAGATACTGATTCCAGTTGTATTTCCAGTCCTGGGGTTTATATAATTCACCAGAGGAGGACATGTAACCTCAACCAGGACAGTAGTTCTAACTGTACACAGACAACTAGTGACGCTGTCCGTAGTAGACAGTCAGATTCTCCTGTAATAGAACAGGCATCACAGGCTTCTGAGCATGGGACGCTACCTGCTCATGAGTCCTTACCTGCTTCTGACACTCTGTCTATCCCTGAGCGTTGTATCCCACCTCCTGACCTTGACACCCCAGAACCTGAGGTCCAAGAGACTCTCATACGCCGCTCGACTAGGGTCAGAAAGCCTCCTGATAGGTTAGGCCAGTGGGTTTTCAAGCTCACAGCCACCCCAAAGCCAATTCATGAGAATACCATTACAGAGTATTTTGTTTGATTTTGTCTAACTTACCTCTTCTATTTGTTCTGCATCAATTTCAGATGACATTAATTCTAAGCTCAAAGCTGATGCATGTAATGTATTTGTAGAAATCCAGATGTTATATTTTATTTTTCAGCTTAATTTTTATAAAAATCATTTCTGTCCAAAGACAGAACAGGGAATAGTTATCTTGTGAATGATATTTAGATATTTATTATGATGCAAATACATGTGTGTTATTGTATTTTTGTCCAGTATTGTTTACTTCCTGGAAGCTAAGAAAGTACTTCCTGGTTGTTTGTTTTACTTGCAGGATCAGTGATCAAGGCATAGATATTGACCCATTTGGTCAAAGGATAAGAATGCTTGTGTACACACAGACCATTGCTGTTGCTTGATTGCTACCTCTCTGTTTTAGTTTAGTTACTTTGTATTGGTAGCTGGACCTGAAAAGTAATGTTGTCTGCTAGTAAAAATAATTGTAGATTTCTTTTTAGGATTTTTTTATATGTAATTTTCTTGTTTCAGGCAACGCTATATTACCTGCATTAAATTTACTAGAAAATGTTTATATATTTTTAATTAGTAAGTTTTATAGAATGCCAGGAGTCATTTTTCCCTGGGGAGGGAGTATGTTACCCAGGTATTATTTGATGTCATTAACAGAAATTCATGTTTCATGTGATATTGTGCATTGTTGTTTATGTTATGCATGTCACTTGTCATGTTTTGTGTATGTAGTGCATGTCAGTAGTGAGTGTGTTTGTTTAGGAAAAGTGTGCATCGTGATGTGTCATTTTATGAGTGCTGATCGAGTGTATGATGGGTAAATCAGTCATGTGTATCGTTTCTTTCTTACTTTCTCTGCTCTATTCATTTTCTCATTCTGGGTTTTGTCCTCGGACAGTAAAGTTAACATTGTCTTAGGAGGATTTACATATTGAATCTTTTTAACAGCCTTTATTGTTTGCCACCGCCCGGTTTTGTTTTTATTTTAAATCAAATACATTCAAGAACCTGCAACCGGACTCCTTATTTATGTAACCCCGGTAACATATAAATCGTTTTGAGCTTTAATGGCTCTCACCGTTTCGGCAATGCAAAGAACACCTTCAATACTTTGTCTTAAATGTTTACTTTTCACTGTAATTGAATAAAATTTAATTCATCTATTATTTTGACATTTGCATGTAAAACAGTGATGAAAGGTAAATTAACATTACAGAAATGAACATGTATGAAAAAAGCAATACAAAACTATAAATATGTATAAAACGAATCCGTTTTCCTTATTTGAATGTAATGTCATTTAGTAATTTATCAACGATTTAGGCACAATATTGATTCAAGGACAATATATAAGGCCTGTGCATGCTTTCTGCTGATGTTGTATCCCAACGTTTGTGTAGGAGGCGTCTGATTGTTTGAAAAGCAATTAACATCGTGTTAAAGAGATAGGAAAACATAGAAATGATCAGTCAATTTATGAAGCCACACATCCCTAATCATTTTGAACTCTATAAAGTCATTATAGTGCAATCCCAGTTATTATTGTTTTTCTGGCGAACCTCAGAATCGAACGAGTCAGAATTTGAACCTTCATAAATATTACTTTTCTGATCTTTATGTAGTATAAGAAACAATACATTTTCTTTTCCGTGCAGATTGTGTAGATGTTGTATGACCAAACAACTGTGTTTGCCGAGTCTGTGAAAGCAGCAGCTCAGAATTATGTACATGCTCCCTTACTTCAAGGAAACATCGCTGGTGAATCATTGTGATCCGTCAAATTTAAATCTTAGAGAAAAAGTATTTTGACTAATTCGACCATCATTTCCAATATGTCCATTATCTAAGAATGAATGGATTTCGGCCGTTGTAAAAGTGTGTGTACGTAATGATAAAATGACATTGTTTGCAGTTGTATTACGTCTCTTTATGTAAGTGTTAGAGTAATTTCAATATTTTTAGAAACACATCGTGCAAAAAGATGTTTGATCATTTCAGATAAATATTTTCTTTAATATATATTGAAAATTAAACGTTTGCATTTACTTAAAAATCAAAGACTGTCATTCGTGTGGAGATGCCCAACACCGACAACTCCATTTCTACATCCTGCTGTATAATGTCATACTTTCCATTCTTCTAAACGATCATGGATCTATCCGTTTTTTAATAACAACGTCAGTGCGAAAATGCAGTTAATGTAATTTACGACCAGGTCAATTATTGTGACGATAAGGCCTATTGTAGCTAGGTATTTTGTCGTTATGCAATTCATATTAGCGGAATTCAGGTGGAAAACTGCTTCGAATTAAACAGCGAAATATCGGTCGACCGATATAGTGTTTCTGTGCTTTAATGCCGAAGTCATCTAAGAATATTCACGTCAAAGACACGGAAATGACATTTGAAGTTCCGCCTAGAATGTGGGAAAGTCGATTTGTTGACTGTAATGGAACACATTGTAGCAGTCGTCCGAGTTTGTATTGTATATCCGTCACACACACAATCATTAAAACGAATATAGTATAGGTGGTCATATCAGTTTTCAAACAGGGATTTTGATAATGAGAGGTAGGCATTGCGATCAAATGATTTTTTAATATATGTTTTAGACGGAATCCCGTTTTCGTAATGGAAAATTAGCGTGTTAAGAATCCTAATGTCACATACGAATTACTGTAAATACTGTTCGTTGCGTTTTAACGTCCCACTGACAGTACTTCAATTATTAAGAGATTATGCCTACTTTAGACAGTTATAATATGGACGCAGTGCAGTATCACGCCGTACACACGTGGCATGATACCACACCCAGTCACATTTTATTGACATCAGGCAAACCAATCCTAGAAGTACCCTTATATGGTGAGCGCCAAACAAGGGAGCTATACCAGTATCATTTACTTTTTACGAGTTTAACATGTAACTGCCGGGGATCGAACCCCCCTCCCCCCGATTCTGGAGCGGATCCACTCACCACTGATCAGCGGGACCAGTACTTTAAAGTGTGATGAATTTGTTTTTGATACGAATGGACATTTAAGCTAATTTCAGGTAATATAATATATATAAAGGTACACATTGTTCTTGTTTTTATTTTAAAAAAAATGTAAAAGGAAACCAACACAAAGTATAAATAAACCAGGTCAAAACAGACACAATATATCTATATTATGAGAAATACTGTGTATTTGGATGGACAAGCTTTGAGAAATCATAAATATATATCAAGGTATTATAAAAATATGATTATTCAATGTTTTAAAGGATGAAAACCATGTCTATTGTAAAACTCTAAAACACAAAAGTTACATGTACTATAATAATTTCCGTTTTAAAAGAATTAGTAATAATATATAATCATTTTATGAAAAAATAAAACTTAAAAAAATACATGTACGATTACATTGGGGCTCTTTCTAACGATATGACGCCTTTTCCTACAACATATTAGTAATCGAGACCATTGTCTGTAACCGATATAGCTGTCTTAGTACATATTGACCATTAAATAATTTTGCTTACAAAAAGGGATATCCTTTTTCATGCTATTGTTTGTTTTCTCTTTCGAAGGCAAGCAACTTCTAACCAGATGTATTACCATCAGAGCAAAGCAGACCAACCATACGATGTGATTAAAGAAAATGATAAATCACATTTTTAATGTCGAAACGAATCACAATTAAAATATGTTAACAACAAATAGCGTCTTGAATCTTTAGCATGTCTGTTTTAAAATATTATTTTAAACAACAGTACTGAATTAGTCTGCAGCATTTTACAAACTCTTTGGCATCAAGGAAAATGATTAAAAAAAATCAATAAGCCTGATAAACAGTGTATATTGAGGAGTGATTTTCGAAAAGGATATCAATTTCGTCAATTGTATCAATAGTATTGGCCAGATACTCTATATAACATATAGTATACGGATACGTATTTATATGATTGATTAAGTGTGTAAGTCATTGATAACATAAACAAAACTGACGTTCATATTTCAGTCGGACATGTTCATCAGTTTTTATATTCTACTAAGCTACCATTAAAATTGTATATCTAGAGGGCACACTGTTTATTTCTTGTATGAAATAGTAATACCGTTTCCTAATATAAATACAAATACATTTGTATAGCCCAAAAAATATAAATATGCAATTGCGCTTCACAGAAAAAAGTCCTTGTACTATATACAATATACACATAGCTTCAAGTTTTTTTGAAGAATTCATTACTAGTCACTGTAAAATTTACTAAATAAGTGAGTCTTGAGTTTGTTTCTAAAGATTGTTCACCTGTAAGATTATTGGTAGCATATTCCACCATTCTGGTCCTACTTCTGCCAATGACCGATCAGCTATTTTTGTTTTAAATCTTGGCACAACAAACTGAATGCAACATGATGATCGTAGGCGATAGCTTCCTTGCACCCGAGTAAACAAGTCTCTGAGATAATTTGGCGCAGCCCCATGTACAACAAGGAAAACGATGACAAGTACTTTAAACATGATCTTACAGGCAATCAATGAAGATGTTTTAAAATGTCATGACTGTTCTGTTCATAAGTTGCATTCATTACTACTCTGGCAGCCTGGTTCTGTACTGTTTGAAATTTATCCAGCTGATAAGTTGGAATGTCAGCGAAAAGTCCGTTGCAAAAATCAAGATGAGAATGGATGAGTCTATGAACGGGAAATTCTGCTGATTTTTGTGTTATATGTTTACTGATACTTTTTTTAGATTTCGGAGCTGAATATGTGCTATTTGACACTTTTTACGAATGTGCAAGTCAAAGTTCAGTGTACTTGTCATATGAACACCAAGGTCCCGCACGTGATCAACACATTTCACTTCACTGCCACCAACAGTCACTTTAGTAATGTTCAGCTTGTCTAATTGCTGTTTTGTACCATATGTGATGATTTCAGTTTTTGCATTATTCATCTTTAGTTTATATTTTGTCATCCAAGAAATGATGTTATCAAGACAACTGTGAAGCTGGTTTAGGATGGAAGATTCACTCTGTTAATTACCGGGCTTGTACTCTAAAAGCAACCTTGTGGTCGTCCGCGTAGCCATAGAGGTCCGATGGAAAGTTCTGGATGACTCTGTTAAGGGCAGCGATATACATTTTGAAAATAACCGGTCCGGCGCAAGAGCCCTGAGGCACACCATATCTAATAGGTTGGTGTCCGATGATGTATGCTTTATTTTAATCTTCATTGTTCGATCAGTCAAATAAGATTCAATCCATTTAAGTGGAGTGTCGACTATGCCAAATTCTGAACGCATAAGTTGAAGTACTATAGGAATGTCAATGGTATCAAATGCTGCACTCAGGTCGATGATTACAACAATTTGTCACCAGATTTGAGTCAACTGCTTTTAGAATATCACAACGTAGCTGTTTCAACTCCATGATATTTCCGATAGGCACTTTGGTATGGTGGTAAAATATTATTGTTTTCTACATGATAAGTTATTTGTGACAGTGATGCTTTCTCAAGATCTTTTGAAAGAAAAGATAGATTTGATACGGGCCGATAGTTTGAAGTTCTAAGGGAAGGCCTTTCTTCTTCAAAAGAGGTTTAATCAAAGCACTTTTCCATTCTTTGGGAAATACACCCTTTGGCAGTGATGTGTTTATGATATTAGTTATAACTGGTGCAAAGAAAGATATGTTTTCCTTCAATTTTGATTTTGGAATATTGTCAAGATCGTAAGTTGTTGCTTTAGACTTATTAATCAGTTTGACAACATCATTTTCTGCGAGTTGTTGAAACTTATGGAGATGTGTTAATGTAGGCGTTGTGATAGTTACATTGACTAATTTGTCCTGATGAATTTTGTCTACAGTGTTACGTAATTTTTTGATTTTATCAGCAAAGTAGTGCAGAAATGTGTTGGCCAATGACACATCACTAGTGCAAGGTGGCAATGGATTTTCATTTGACCGGTCCAGCAGATTGGAGGTAACCTTGTACAGTATTTTGACATTAACCTGTGCGCCACTAATCACATCCTGATAGTATCTGTCCTTTGCCTTTGAAACTGCTGCAGTGTAAGAATCTTTTACATTTTTGTAAACTTCATTATACCAGTTTTATCCTTCAAGTAGAGATGCTCAATGGTCCTTTTATATTGCTTGAGCATTCTAAGGTAAGAAGAATACCAAGGAACATTTGGTCTAATGATAAAAGTCTTTTCTACAAGTGGAGCATGTTAATCAATTATTTCTTATGTTGTTGAAAAGCATTAACTAAATTTTCAACATCTGAGGACTTGTCAGATAGATTGTTCAACTGCGTAAGATCATGTTGCAGTGATTCTACATTTACAGATTTCCAGTTTCTGTATTTTACAACAGTTTGCACAAGAGGTGGGCGACACTGTTCAATGTAACAGCTACCAAAACAATGATCAGATATGTAATAGTCTGTCAGAAGTTCAGTCACCTTTGTGTGCATATCCCCTATTCTTGTTATTACCAAGTCAAGAATGTGTCCACCAATATGAGTTTTAGTAGTTACGTTTTGAACTAAGTCAAATGATTTCAGACATTGCAAAAACTGCTTTGTGTAACAGTCCGATGAATTGTCCATATGGATGTTAAAGTCTGCCATGATCAAGGTTGTCGTTGAATTTAAACTCACTCTTTCTAAAAATTCTGTAAACTCTTTAAAAATGCTGCTATAGTGACTGTGTGTTTTTCAGAATGGGGTGGGCGATATATTCCAAAAACAGAGAAGATTAGATTTTGATTACAAATCTTCAACTCAACACATTCAAATGCCCGGTAATCTTTGTGAGGACAGCTAGACACTTTCAGGTTATTTCCGTATAATAGGGCCAATTCACCACCTTTGCGACCAAGCCGTGGGACATCAAGAAAACAGAAACCATCTTGCAAAAGTTCTCCCCTAACTACGTCATCACCATCGGCCCTCAGCAAGGTTTCAGTTATAACACACATGTCAATGTTTGCTTCAAACATATGCTGCAGAAGTTCAGAGGTTTTGCCTTTAATTCACCTAGTATTTACTGTAGATATTTTAAACTTTCTCTTTCTGTGTTCATTCATACTGAATGTAGGATCCGGTTTGATTTGTATTAAATTGTTCCAGTGAACACCAGCATT